>JAYESA010000006.1:210600930-211172511 GCA_036927795.1 Iris macrosiphon | reverse complement strand
ATGTATCATGTGTTTTGTGTGTGAGGATATTGGGGTTGTGTGTCATGATACCAAAATGGTATCATGGTGTATGTGGTGTACCCATGAGAGAGTATCATGGTGAAGAGGGAGGAGTATATTAGTGTAGCAGTAGGGGTGACATGTTGTAGTGAGGGATCGATCAGGCCAGTGAGTGTACAGTTGGGTTGCATTAAGGTTCAACAATCGGGTGTGTAGGCATTATAATTGCAGCAGGTATAAGAAGCTATGCTCGAGGTCTACTATGGGCTGTTGGTGTGTGCCTGTGTGATGGGGCAGTCGGGTGCATGTGTGTATTAGAGGGGAATATTAGAGCAGTAGCAGTTGTATAGTAAACATGCAGTCGGGATGTGAAGAGATGCAGTGGTGTAAGTCTACAGTGAAGGCTTAATGCAGATGCATTGAGGGGTTTCAGTAAAATTGAATGCAAATGCAAGAGTAGCAATAAGAGGAATGCCAGTTCAGTATGCATATGTTACATGTTCCAGGTTGGTGGGGCTGTATGTGTGCTGCACTGAGCAAATCAGTGAGGGTATATGAGTGTGGTTGTAGTATCAGAGTTAGTAAAGAGTGTTGTGATACTTGAGGATATCCATGATTGGTGATTGGATAAAGGTTAGTGTATTAGTTTAGTATAAGTTTTAGAGTATCAAAGTTAGTATCATAGGTTATAGAGTTAGTACTAGTTATGAGTCAAGATACTAAGATAATAGTTTATATTAAGGTAATGTCGCTGTGTTACAGTATATTAGAACTGCAGACTTGGGTTACTTTCAGTACAGTATTAAGAGTTTCAGTCCAAATGGACTGCAGTTAGTTGGGTCATATGAGCAGGTTCCAGTTGGAACTGGGTGAGTTGGTTCAATCTGGCCAGTGCCAGTGTATCATGGAAGTGCACAGACAGTGATACACCCAGTACATGTGTTTCTGCATTGAGCAATGTGCTCAGTTCTATGATGCCTGGGAAGATGTAGATGTGAGGGTGTTTAATTGTATTAGTGTTTTACCTAGGTGCAAGTTGAGTATCTTATATGTGCTATCAGTGGTAAAGGGTAAGTTCAGATAATAAAAATGTTAGGGGATCTCATTTCTAGTCTTAGTTTGAGGTTAGATACTAGAAATTAGATATACACCAAGTTAGTGGGGGTATCAGTTGAGTACCAGAGCTTGGTGATAGGTGTATTAGCTAAAGTGTTGAGTATAAGTTATGATACCACTTGGTATCAGTATAGATAGATATATATATATATATATATATATATATATATATATATATATATATATATATATATATATATATATATATATATATATATTAAGTAGTAACTAATATATATATTATTCATAAGGTATTAAATTAGATACCTAGAGATAACAGTAACTAGTATAGCTAATTTTAACTTAGTATTAGCTAGGTAATAACTAGTAGAAGACTAGTACGGACTTGTATACCTTAGTACGACCTAGAAGATCTAGTGTAGCAATGTATTGACCTAGTTAACCTAGTATGGACTAGTATGTACCTAGAAGTGGCCTAAAAACATCACCATTAGTTAGTTATATATGTTTATCATTTCAAATCAGTCGTTAACATTGATATTCCAATATCTAGGACTCTTGGACTCCAGTTGAGCACTGTTCACTATTTCTTGTACCGGATACCAGACGAGTATATTCTCTGACAGTTTTCATTATTTTGATGATTACTATAATATTAGTTTTGTAGTGTTGTACTTGGTTCCTGACACGATGAGACACGGGCTAGTATATATAGAATCCTGTCATGAGGAGTCGTGATTGGATCCATTGTACTAGTTAGGGGACATGGGAAGTATTAGTAGGTTATGTAATCATACCCCATTACATGTACATGCATCATAACTAACCTTACACCTCACGTATGGTTAGCCTGACCTTATTACATGCCTCATAGCTTGCTATATATGATTGATCCAGACTCTATTACACGCATTATAGCTAACCTTATGTCTCACGTACAGTTAGCCTGATCTTATATGTATCATAGCTAATAATATATAGCTAAGCCTGATCAAGATTGCAAGCCGATCACATAACAAACTAATATTTTAAACACGTAGCTAGTTTATTCTATTTCTCTATTCCAGTTTATACCTTCTTCTACTTACATTTACCTGCTTACTCATTGCTCATTATTTTCTTGTGATATGATTGTATGTCTCTCCTGCTTCCTTATATTTCTAGTATTATATTTCTATCATGTATATTCATTACTCACTATTTTATAGTCTTTATCAATTTAATTGGAACTATTGTTAGTTTATATGCTTCGCTCCAATCCTGACTGGATAACATTTTTCAGAGGACTTAAAGAATTTTTGTCCTACCTTTTATGGACCGGGAGTAGATGATGGATATTTCCAGGAGCCTTAGGAGGAGCTAGTCCCCGTAGAGGAGACACCACTAGTAGTGACCTAGCTAGCATTTAGCTTTATATTGTACTGAATTTGTTTCCAGCCTTTGAGACATATGGGTTGCTATTATTTTTGAGACTTATATTGGTGTTGAGATGACTAGAATCTTAGACTTATTGATGGTAATTTGAGATATATATTTGTAGACTTCTCTTGGATTCTTTTATATTATATAGTATATTTCATCTTCCTTATAGTTTCATTGTGATTGATTATGGATATTATCATTATATTGTCCTCCTTTTGGAGTTGAGATATCGTTGACAGGTTATGATATATCACTATGTGAGATTGATAGATAGTATTTTTGACTTAGACAGCGTTCTACGTCGTTGTTACGACGTAGGTTGGATGTTGCCACGTACTCGTGTCCAATCATACAGATGCTGGTCGTGACACCTGTAGGTCCCAAATATACCAACCATCCCGTAGTCCCATGGTACCAAACCATATTCCAATAGTCTCATGGTATCGCACCACACTGTTTGCTTCGCATACGAAGTCAATCAATCACATACCAACAGTTCTATGGCATCATGCCCCAACTTTTCGCTTCACATACGAAGCACACTAACCAAGTATCAAAAATTCTGTAATATCTCACCATAATTGTTCGCTTCTCATAGGAAGCTCTTACTACATAAGTCTCGTACACTGATGCACTCTACAGATACAGTTATTCAATGTTCTATTCTTAGTGTTGTAACATGCATGGTAATTTCTATTTATCAGTTATAATCTACTAAACATCATTGATCTACGAATGTTGTAAGGCAATATGCGAATACAATTTATTAAGTATATGAAGGAGTAGAAAAGATAGACCAGAGTCCACCCAACTATGCATGGTGGTTTCTTTTCTTAATCTTTGTTCAATTTCTATCTCCTTGATTATGCGGCTGGGAAGCTTAATTTCTTGATAGCTAGTACTATAGTCCATAAAAACATTGGAAGTAAATTATTTGTACTCTATAGACAAATTTTGGTCTCAACATGTTGAAGGAATTACATACATCTTTGATCTATTTTGAGGTTCAAATAATATAAAATGGGTTCACCTAACCATAGAAGGAATAATGACATTGCGGATTAAGAACTTGGTCGATGGCCGATAATATGCAATTATATACTGATCCCAACCACTCTTTATAGCTATTCCATCATAACCCACAAATATGTAACAATTCTATATCACCATGTCCCTACAAGAGTCTGTTAAGATTCAAGAGAAGGGTGTGATCATAAGTTTATATGTATATTTAAAGATGTAAGAACAAGAAAAAAAAGAAACCAAGTTTCTATGCTCTACATAAATCCTGATCAGGAGATGCATTAATACATTAATAAAAAAAATTCTTTATACCAATTTTTTAGGGTCAAGTTTATCTTCCATTTAGCTCTGTTAAGGACTCCTCTTTAAGAGCATCAACACTAAGGCTCATCCAAATTTTTAGATTCTATATTTAGAATGTAGGAGCTCATTTATAGAATATTAAGATTCAATTGGAGCCCCATGATGATCTGTGCTCAGAGCTACAGATATGTACCGTGTGTCTATGTGCTTCGGAGCTACGAATTATATTTGGAAAGCCCACGTGTCGAACATTGTCTTCAGGTTGTGTCTCACTTAGACGGTTATTCGAGAATACACCTGGCGTATCACATGGTTCATTTTCTGTTATACTTTGACATATTATTTTTTTATACCTTGTTACGTCCCTCTGAGGACCTAGTTCCATGCCAGTTTTGCAACATAAACGATCATGGAATTTTCTAGAGCCGCAGATGCGTATCGTCTAGTAGTGCAAGTATTTGGAACTAGGTACTTATTTTATTTCTACCTCACTTGTGTACTTTTTCTAGTCTTTTACTCATCTGCTGATATAGCCTAGCTTTATGGACTCATGCTATTTTTTCGGGTCTATTCGGACATGTGTTGTTTGGGATGCACACCATGATACATGTTGTCCTTTCTTTTTTTTACATAATCTTGTGGAGTGAGACATAGATATTTATACCGTGTTATCTAGATAGTGACCCTCATATACAGCTTATACGTATTGGAGTTGGACTGGTGTCCACTTTGTACGTAGCTGTTCATTGCCACGTAGTTCGGTCCCGCATAATTTGGGACTGGGGCGTGACATTCCTCATCCATGTGGCCAAACCACAGATAGGCTATGTGCACATGTCGCAGATAAGTTCCCATACATGCAGCCAAGCCACAGATAGGTTCTGTGCGCATGTTGCAGATGATTGTCCATCCATGCGGTAAAACTTTGTGGGGGGAGCTGTGCGTGTTCTAAATGATTTCTCATCCACGCTGTGAGGCCGTGTACTTGTGTCTCTGCGTCCCTGCCATCATGACCACACCAACCTCCAAAAATAACGCTAGCATCAAGGGGCCACGGATCAACTCCGCTCTTGACAAACCCCTCGCCGAGATAGATAGTAGCCATCGGCATCTTCTTTCACAAAATAGGGGAAAGTTGAGAGACAAAAGTTCTCTCTCCTCCCTAGCCCTCCTATTTATAGACTCCTAGGACACGTGAGGAGGTCGAGACGATGAACCAGACAGTTATGAGGATGAACCTAATGCCTCAATTTGCGTTATCCATATTTATCTCCTTAAAAACTGTCGTTGGCTCAAAATCCCCAAGAAATCTCCTCGAAGATCGAGCCAAATCTCAGCATTTAATGATCTGACAGCCTGGCGAAAGCGCCTATGTGGCAACGTGCCTATGCGGTATCACAACCATGCGGCCGAAAGTGCTCGACCATGCTTCTTGATCAAATTATTCCAAACTTGTCATTTTAGAAACTTTGAAGGGGGTCTTGTAGAAGCATAAAAAATCTCTACTATACGCCAACAGTAATCAAAGGCCATGCGCCGCAGTGATCAAGCCCCCGGCGCCATAATGATCCAGTGTCATGCGCTGACCATTTCATAACTAGTGTTCCCATGTGCCATCAGTACCATGCGTCACTATCCCATGTGCCATCAGTGCCATACGCCACTAAGTGACTAGTGTTCCTATTGTCACGCCCCGATCTCCCGCAGGCAAATCGGCCGTTCCCGCTAGGCGGGAATCACCCTCGCCAACGCTCCCGCGGAACGATCGCTTGACCCATCCGGGCGTGATGCCGCACGAGCTTGAGCCACGCCCGTGCAAGGCCATGGTTCATTGGCTGGCGGTAAGAGTTCTAAGCCACAGAGTCGCACAGATTGTCCGAGTGCAGTGGAGTCATGAACGCATAGTCGATCGGTAACAGGTTCACTGAGTCGACAATATTTAGCGGAAGCATTGAAACATAAGTTGAAGTAAAGCAAGCTCTTTTTATTAATATGAACAAGTGTTACAGGCGGCGTATAGCCGAGATTACAAGTCGCTCAAGCCTCTCTCTCTGAAACAGTAAAAGCGTGCCAAGTGGCTATAATTATGGAATGATTGTACAGGCGATGTTCGGGCTATGTTCACAATATTATGTCTTGTATATATGCTTCAGTTCCGGACGTACCGTTGCTTCGGAGTGATCTTCACGCCTAAGCATGCACGTTGGAGGCATCCGCACCGCATGAGGTTCTTCCGCACCCTGCATACAAACTGGTGGATTATTAGTACATTGAATGCACTGGTGGGAAAGCTACTCGCCCGCTCGACAAATCCAAACACGTAATACAGGTTCCGTGCACCAACTATTAAGTTGTCTTACTAATTTTCTTAGGATCAGTTCCAAGCAAATATTGAATAGCCTAACTCGTGTGGCAGAGTGCCGTGCGACATAAGAGGAAACACGACGAGACTTACCAACTTACCATTTGTCTTTCCTTGTCCAAGGAAAATATTGTTAATTCATGCACGGGCAAGTATAAACATTCAGGAGCATAGCATATGCAAACATGAGGGTCGTTAATTTCAGATCATTCAGGTGTTCAGTTCATTGATGCTATGCAATGACTCGCACGCGGATAGCCGCTAAGCGAGGATGACTTATCTATATGACAAAAGTCGCTGGCATAGCCATTATGGACGGGTTATGGTCTCGGGACTAAAAATGATATGCAACGCAGGTGGCGAGCCTCGCTACATAACACTCCGTCCGTGACTAACGACCATACAAACTCTTTCGCCCAGATCGGATCGGTCCCGGTGCCCCGGTGACCGTCCGCGGAAGCCAAAAATCCTTGTGCACAGGTTGTCCGCGACATGCAGGTCAGGGTCTATCCAAATCCAAAGCTTGACATGATAATCATGGAACACAAACAAACGAATTCTGAACGAGCACATTGCTCCACGAGCTGGGATTTAATCAGTACAAACACAATCCTCGTTCAGATGCACACTTGCCATGATTATCATTCAAGTATAATTCACATTCCATATCCATTCTTGCTTGATGCAATCCCCTGGTTCGGGGATTTGCCTTGGGTGATCCAACGGTCCCGGATACTTGCAGGTTCAAATGCACAGAAGGACTATTTGATAGTCTCCTGGCTAACAAGAATGCATGCACAATACAATAAAGCTAGACGTTCGTAAGCAGACAAGCATGCGTTTCTAAGGAACATAAGTAGGCACGATTGCTCGGACCCGAAGGTAAGCCGAGAGATGAAACCGTTAAGGGACTTAGCATGCGAGGGTCTGAATATAAGCAGTATTTCATTTCCATGTTCTAGCAAGCAATACAGTTGGGATTATTCCCTTAGCTAGGTGCGTTGGATTTATTAGCATGCAGGGGGTGAATCATCTAGCGACTAGCATAAACATTTCAGATTTTATGTGTGCTGGCTAAGCAAAGATAAGTTCACCGTAGCCACCCACCTTAGCGATGATTCGCCTCGGTAGAGCGATACGCCTGAGCGAGCCTCTGAAAGCCGAAGTTGAATTCCTGTAGGGGCAAGTCTGGATATCCTTTGCTTCTTGTTTGAGGCAAAGCGGTTCGGGACAGCTGCACTATTGCCGTTTGAAACGGCAGTCCGCTTGAGCGGAACGGGGTGATACATCCTACCCAACTCAGAAAAAATCTCGTCCTCGAGACTTACTGAGGACAAGCAGTAATCTAGGGTTGAGGAAATCCTAGACAAGTCGTTGTACTTGTTCATTTGGATGTTCACTTGCACAAGCGTCGAAATCAGCATATCGCTTAGACTAGATCGTGCGCACTTTCGAAATGCATTTCTAGCGTGAACACGTCAACCAGCTTAGTGATAGCGAAGTCTTAGCACTCGAGTTTCACCTTTTCTTAAGTCTTGGATGGTGCACTAGTTCAAGGCGTCCCTCGAATAGATGCATTCAACCAAACTTAGGGTTAGTGAAAATCGGACAAGCTACTGCGATACTCTCAAGGGTTCGCACAGGTTGGCACAAAGGCCTCTCGCAGCACAACAACATGCAAGCAATCATATCAATCAAAACCCATTTTAAAAGTATTTAGACTTATTGTTGGAACATCCCATCGAGGCATTGAGAGAGAGCGTGTACATAACCCACGAACGAGCTTTCGAAACAGAGATATCGAATCGAATTCCAAAGGCGTATAAGCCAGGCTCTGATACCAACATGTCACGCCCCGATCTCCCGCAGGCAAATCGGCCATTCCCGCTAGGCGGGAATCACCCTCGCCAGCGCTTCCGCGGAACGATCGCTTGACCCATCTGGGCGTGATGTCGCACGAGCGTGAGCCACGCCCGTGCAAGGCCATGGTTCATTGGCTGGCGGTAAGAGTTCTAAGCCACAGAGTCGCACAGATTGTCCGAGTGCAGCGGAGTCATGAACGCATAGGCGATCGGTAACAGGTTCACTGAGTCGACAATATTTAGCAGAAGCATTGAAACACAAGTTGAAGTAAAGCAAGCTCTTTTTATTAATATGAACAAGTGTTACAGGCGGCGTATAGCCGAGATTACAAGTCGCTCAAGCCTCTCTCTCTGAAACAGTAAAAGCGTGCCAAGTGGCTACAATTATGGAATGATTGTACAGGCGATGTTTGGGCTATGTCCACAACATTATGTCTTGTATATGTGCTTCAGTTCCGGATGCACCGTTGCTTCGGAGTGATCTTCACGCCTAAGCACGCACGTTGGAGGCATCTGCACCGTACGAGGTTCTCCCGCACCCTGCATACAAACTGGTGGATTATCAGTACATTGAATGCACTGGTGGGGAAGCTATTCGCCCGCTCGATAAATCCAAACACGTAATACAGGTTCCGTGCACCAACTATTAAGTTGTCTTACTAATTGCCTTAGGATCAGTTTCAAGCAAATATTGAATAGCCTAACTCGTGTGGCAGAGTGCCGTGCGACATAAGAGAAAACACGGCGAGACTTACCAACTTACCATTTGTCCTTCCCTGTCCAAGGCAAATATTGTTAATTCATGCACGGGCAAGTATAAACATTCAGGAGCATAGCATATACAAATATGAGGGTCGTTAATTTCAGATCGTTCAGGTGTTCAGTTCATTGATGCTATGCAATGACTCGCACGCGGATAGCCGCTTAGCGAGGATGACTTATCTATATGACAAAAGTCGCTAGCATAGCCATTATGGACGGGTTATGGTCTCGGGACTAAGAATGATATGCAACGCAGGTGGCGAGCCTCGCTACATAACACTCCGTCCGTGACTAACGACCATACAAACTCTTCTGCCCGGATCGGATCGGTCCCGGTGCCCCGGTGACCGTCCGCGGAAGCCAAAAATCCTTGTGCACAGGTTGTCCGCGACATGCAGGTCAGGGTCTATCCAAATCCAAAGCTTGACATGATAATCATGGAACACAAACAAACAAATTCTGAACGAGCACATTGCTCCACGAACTGGGATTTAATCAGTACAAACACGATCCTCGTTCAGATGCACACTTGCCATGATTATCATTCAAGTATAATTCACATTCCATATCCATTCTTGCTTGATGCAATCCCCTGGTTCGGAGATTTGCCTTGGGTGACCCAACGGTCCCGGATACTTGCAGGTTCAAATGCACAGAAGGACTATTTGATAGTCTCCTGGCTAACAAGAATGCATGCACAATACAATAACGCTAGACGTTCGTAAGTAGACAAGCATGCGTTTCTAAGGAACATAAGTAGGCACGATTGCTCGGACCCGAAGGTAAGCCGAGAGATAAAACCGTTAAGGGACTTAGCATGCGAGGGTCTGAATATAAGCAGTATTTCATTTCCATGTTCTAGCAAGCAATACAGTTGGGATTATTCCCTTAGCTAAGTGCGTTGGATTTATTAGCATGCAAGGGGTGAATCATCTAGCGACTAGCATAAACATTTCAGATTTTATGTGTGCTGGCTAAGCAAAGACAAGTTCACCGTAGCCACCCACCTTAGCGATGATTCGCCTCGGTAGAGCGATACGTCTGAGCGAGCCTCTGAAAGCCGAAGTTGAATTCCTATAGGGGCAAGTCTAGATATCCTTTGCTTCTCGTTTGAGGCAAAGCGGGTCGGGACAGCTGCACTATTGCCGTTTGAAACGGCAGTCCGCTTGAGCGGAACGGGGTGTTACACCTATGCGCCAACATTGTCATGTGCCACTAAGTAACTAGTGTTCGCATGAGCCAGCACTGCCATGCGCCACTACTCCCCCAAGCATCCCCATGCGCCAAGCGGAAGGATACTTCACAGACGCGTCATTGCAGTTCATGTCGTTATCTCCTCCATGCTTCTGTTCAAAGTATTCTGAACTTAAAAAACTAAAAAAGTTTAAAAACTTTGAAGGAGATCTTGTAGAAGCATAAAAATTACGCAGAGGAGCCACATAGAGCACATGCGACCTGAACAACAAAAGAGGAAGCCGCATAGCAGAATTCATGCGGCCTGAACAACCACGAAATAAGGAGCCGCATGAGAATCTCTGACAAAACAGCCAATGTCTGACACGCCACTCGTCACTTAGAGCGCTTCGAGAATCGTGAGAGAAGCGACGACTCATAAAAAGACAAAAAGTCACATCAGTGCATTAATGACTTCATCAGACGTGCCATGCCACGTGTTCCCTCATATAAGACTACGGCCCTATGCGGCCTGGTCATCATGCGACCAAAGTGTTCATTTGATCAAGGCCAGACGAGAGTTTGCATGCGGCCAAAGTGTCCATAAAGACCAAGGCCAAAGGAGAGCACATATGCTGCCAAGACGCTATGCGGCCAAGATGTTATGCGACTTTCAGCTTGCAAGATCTGTCCGTTGCAACCAAAAAGATCTTCACACAGTTAGTGCTGATTACGTATCCAGCTGACCGAGTCACGCGTACGAGGAGTTGAAAACAACCCCGAGATCTTATCAAACAACATATCACAACCAAATCCGCGTGGCAGCCTGCCCATAGTATGCGGCTACAGTTGCAGCCACATTCTGTTGAGAGCCCCATGCGGCCACCAAACAGAAGCATATGCGGCACATATAATCCATCAGCATGATGGCTATAAATAGGAGAAACATGGACATTCCAAAGGTCTGGCTTTTCTGCTTCAGAGACCATACCCCTCCAGGCGAGATACGTACGTGCACACAATCTCAAGAGAGAGAAAAGAGAAGAGAGCATCATCATTCCTTCGTCGGACCGTCAACGGAGTAAATGAGTCGCTGCAGTACTCGATCTCCATCGTCACATTCTCCATATCAAAAAATATTGTACTTAGATTTTCTATTTAGGATTTCTTTGTAATTTTTTGTTTGTTGTTGAACAAAAGTTTTCCAAGCTCACTTTAATGGCGAACATACCTATGAAGGTTAAGGGTATCAAGTTGAACAATAGTGATAGTTGAGAGTATCAAGTTGCAATTTAGCCAAAAAGAAGAAGATAAAAATTGTAATTTAAAAAAAATAGTAAGAAAATGATTTATTTTTCTTTCATTTCCGGGGGGGGGGGGGGGGGGGGGGGGGGCGGGGGGGGGGGGGGGGGGGGGGGGGGGTATCTTAGCCTAAGGTAGCAAATGAAATATCTAAAAGAGACATATTATCAGGAAGAAAATCAACATTAATAATAGCTTTGGAATTCCTGTGAATTCCTTTCTATAGAGCGACATTCTTGCAATCATAGTGATGGAGGAGAATTGCGTAGAGTTGCGTTGGAAACTCCAATGTCCCTGTACTGGAGACTACATTAACTGTACAAGAGGTACTCTTGTGTTGTTAAGAAGTTGCTGTATGATGTTAGTACTCCACTCATTGGCTATTCTTCTGTACAAATTTCAATTAGACCCCTTCATCTCTTGGCTTCGTTAATGCTTGGTTCATGCAGCAACTGGGGACTGGGACAGCAGTTATTACTCTGCGTCAATGACTTGTGCGATAATCAAACTTGTCAACATTATTCCAAATCACACTCACCTGCAAGGTTTACAGTATCAGAATCGGCATCGGACAACTTTTACGAATATCGGGATCGACAATATCGACAATTTTGGATCCGAATAGATTTGTTTGGTATCAAAAAATAATTAATTATTAATATTTTAGAAAAAAATATATTTTATAGAAAATTTCAGTATTGTTATTAGTAGTTTCGAAATTGAATGAAATAGCAGCCATCCTTGCCGATTGGTTTACATGCGATAGATAATTTTTTTTTTTTTTTGATATGCTTTTACAACTTTGCTATGCTTTTACTCTCTTACTGATCATTGATTTTTTTTGTTTAATTTTTTTACCGAATTGATCGGAAAAGAGATTCCAAATGTCAGTATCGATCGGTATCACTCGGTCAGTATCGAATTGAGACATATCAAACCGTATCGATCGATACTACAAACTATGCATACAAGAGCAGCTCGTCACCATGAGCAAGGAAGTAATCCCCACCTCTGCCAATTCAGTGCCACCACCAACAAGTAGTTGCTCCGTTTCTCTTCCCATTGCTCATCACCATGCATGTGATAACACATAAACTTCCAAAACAAGATAGTGACTATAGCGGACTCTGCCATAATCTCAATGATTTTGTTAGACAGTATATCTCTACCAGCAGGAGTGCCCAAAGAGCCATTATTAAGCTACTATGAGTAAGAGTGTCCTATTATGTAGTAGTTAAGTTGTTCCTTTTTTTTCTCTTCCTTAGCTTAGCTCGTTTCTGCTTAGTCGAACAACAAAGTATTTCCAATTATTTTTGTTTGTTTTCGCTAGTCGAGCACCTAGAAGATCCAACATACTCGATTCATTCGACCACAAAATCAAACCTAAAGAGATACAATCCAACAATCTCTCATTTCTGCTAGCCGAGCAACCAAGCACCCCCGGCTACCTTTGTTCGTTTTCGCTAGCCGAGCACCCAGGAGATCCAACATATTATCTTATCGATCAGTTCGACCACATAACCAAATCGATACGTTCATCCACACTATTATTGTGTGGCAACTACAACGTCTTGTTCCACATTGGACGTGTCGGACCCAACTTTGTAGTCAATCCATGTAGTTGTCTCCAACATTAGGTCTGATTTGCCTTCCTGTGAATGCCTGACACACAAACCACCTTATGGAGGATCCTCCTAACTCCACCTTTGAGAAGATAGTCCGTATAATCTGATTATAAACATGAACATTCAGCACAATCTCTCTCAAACCAATTAGAGCCGTCTAAACCAGTCCGCAACCTTGGACAATAATACCACTTGTTGAAAATACGATTGTGGGACTAAATAACAGACTCCACTGTCATCACCTTTGAATACTCAACCGAAAACGAGATACAAACCAAAATTTTCTTCCCTTCTGAGCATTATTAGCTTGAGTTTTTTAAGTGACACAAGTTTATGGGAACACGTACAGATGCTTCTGAGTCAATCAGAAGCATAATGAAACAGTATCAAACTCCGTCCTTTGTGCTTAAGTTGACATGAATTAAATCAATAGGTTGAGTCACAGTTTCATCTATTACTACAAAACAAGACGCCTGCTTGATCTTGTACAACTAATTACCGGATTAATTCTCGTTCGTTTGCAGAAAGTCAAAAATGGACGCATTCTAAATCTTCCAATTCCAGCTGCATATGAAGAATGATATCCTAATAGGACATAGTCGTTTTCTGCCTATGTCGGCAGATAATACAATAATAATAGGGAAAACAAATCTGAAAGATTATCAATATAAATAATGCTATTCATCGTCCCTTCAAATTATTTTTCGATACGACAGCTAACGTGATGGTTAATATGACAGCTAATATAATAAATTTTAAAATTAAAATTAATATTAGTATTAATATTAATATTAATATTAAAAATTAGGATAATTAATTTTTTGAATTAAAATTTTGGCATTTGGAGAGATTATATATCATTACTCTATTAATATATGTGGGAGATAAAGACTTGGGAATTTATCAACATCTAAATCTGCTTAAAACTGCAGTAAAATAAATAAATAAATAAATAGTAACGATAAGTGGATTTCGTCATTGTTTAAAAGAGGCTTACATGAGGAAACTATTTTACTTTGAAATTTACATTGTTTTGAACATTTTATTTGAACAATTTGAGTTTCTCTTTGTATACTGAACTGTCTAAACCCAAAAGTATTATGCGTCTGAGTCTTTGATTCTAAACATTTAATCATCTCTATATGTCTTTTGTCATCCTCTTTTATATATATATATATATATATATATATATATATATATATATATATATATATATATATCGGCTGATATAGGTCTAATTTGGCATTTCTATCAACTGCTATCGATACTGACTGTACCGACATTTGGAATATCTTTTTTGGTCAATACGGTAAAAAAAATTGAATAAAAAAGACCAATAGCAATGATGTAAAAATATTGTAAGGTGGTAAAATCATGTAAATGAAATTTTTTTATTTATTGTAGGTAAATTAATCAGTAAAGATGATTATTATTTTATTCAATTTTTATTAAAAAAATAGCACAAAATATTTAAAAATGTGCCTAAATGTGTAAAATATTTGTTTTCCTAAAATTTTAATAAGTATTTATTTTTTGATACCAAAATATTTGATACTCCAATCCGAAATCGCTGATACTGTCGATAGCGTCAATCCCGATCCTCGTAGAAGGGTCCGATATCGATACTGGGTACCTTGCCACAAAGTTGCTATAAGTAGGCAAACTTTTTCGACGTTGCATATATTGGTAGATAATTAATGTCCTTGTAACATAAATCAATCTAATAAAACCTAAATATATGAAGAATGAAACAAGGACCAGTTGGTTATGTTGGCTGTGTGTATATATGTGTTCACACACATGTGAGCAAAAGCTCAACTTCCTCCTTTGTCTTAGTCCCACATCGGTTGAATCACTCCACCTTTGTATGTATATAATAGTTCTTACTCTTTGCTTCCTTGTGGTCTTGTGTGAGGAACTCTATGGGCCACAGGCACGCGTCGCCGTCGCCGTCCAGCCCGACCCGGCTCGGTTCGTTCGGTTCGACACGCGTAACGGGTGCGGGTTCGTGTCCACACCTGCAGGCGCCGAATGCCGATTCGATTTTCTCTTCGGGTTGAGGCCCTAAATATTTTTTTGCTCCTCCTTGTTTTCAGCCGGTTTTAAACTCTTTGGAGATTTAAACGTTGGGCATGTAACAGGTCATAAGACAGCATTTTCTCCACGTTTTCCTTTTGTTATTTCTCTTTAATGGCCTGTTTATGAGCCATTTAAAACCATGTTCGTTGGTTGTGTCTAGGGACTGCCTTTATATTGCGGTCTTCTCCTCCTTCTTTGTTTTATAGAACATTTTTTCCTCTACGTGAAACCTCTTTCTCTGGTTCTTCTCTCCAACAACATTCTCTCCTCTAAATAATTGCTCTTGGCAGAGCTAAGTTCGGTCTCTCTATCCGAGTTGTGTGCGACGAAGAAAACCCCTACAGCTAACCCAAGTTAATCAACACTTGATAGACTAAAGATTTCATAAGGTTGATTAGAAAAATCACTCAAACTATTCTTCTAGAACACTAGACTTTGTTATTGAGTAAAACACATATTTTGTGGTTTCAGACTATTCACATTAGCAACCATGACTGGCAAGGATGAGACTTTTACTGCTAAATATGCTAAGTTCAGCGGGACCTACTTTAAGAGATGACAGAGTCAAATAAAATTTTGGCTCACAACTTTAGGGCTGATCTCAGCCATTGATGGTTCCACACCCATCACAAATGATTCTGATGACACCGAATCTGACGTAGGAGTGTCCAAATCCACCAGCTTCTCAAAACCCAAAACTCCTAAGAAAATAGAATATCACTGCTTCCATAGAATTCTAAGCGCTTTGTCTGAATCATTATATGACATATTCTTTGAATATAAGAGTGCTAAAGAACTTTGGAAAGCTTTGAAAGATGAATATAGCTGTGATGATGCTGGAATTGAAAGATTCAATTCCTCCTCATTCAACAAATACTTTATGGTAGATAATAAACCTATGAATGACCAAATACATAAATTTTAAGAATATCTTAGGCATATTCAAGCCAAAGGTACTTTCTTTTCTACTGAGTATAAAATAGCTTGTTTGGTAGACAAGCTCCCTCCTTCTTGGTCTGATGTTAAGAAAGATCTTATTCATACACAAGGTGACCTTACCTTTGCTCAAGTCCTAAAAAAAATTAGAACAGAAGAACAAATTAGGATAAGGTATAACCCTAAGTCTGAGTCAAAGGTTAAGGTAAAGCTAGTAGAATCCCAAGGAAAGCCCAATCATCATCACAAACCCAAAAGGAACCTCTTCAAGAAGAAGCAAAACCTTCAGCCTCATCACCATAAACCTAGAAACTTCGGTCAGACTCAGGATCAGAAGCGATTTTGTTTTGTGTCTGGTAAAATAAACCATATGGCCACCAACTATTTTCATAGGAAGAAGGAAGCTATCCAGACTTCGTACAAAGGAAAACGTCTAGTCAAACCAGAAGCAAACATGCTTCTCAACGGTTCTTCTAGTTCCTTCAGGTCTGAAAGCTATCAACCCTTAGTCAATATTTCATACCATTCTGACGATTAGTGATTAGATTCTGGAGCTAATGTTCATATTTTTTTTTATCACTCCTATTTTCAAACTATCAGGAATCAGATGGAGGAGGTGTAACTCTAGGAGATGGCTCAGCGGCACAGATTATAGGAAGGGGAAGAATAGATCTAAAGATGATATCAGAAAAAACTCTGACTCTTCATGATGTGTTGCATGTGCCATCTATCAGAAGAAATTTAGTTAGTGGGTCTCTTCATGTAGCTTCAGGGTACAAGATTGTTATGGAGACAAATAAAGTAGTATTTTCTAAGAATGACTCTTTTATTGGAAAAGGATTTGTAAGAGATGGTCTTTTATTTTGAGTACCGTGAATAAAATTTTAGATCCTTCTTTTGTTGTTTCTAATGTAGAATCTTCATATGTATGACATAGTAGATTATGTCATGTGAATCTAGGTTCCCTAAGAAGGATGATGAACTTAGATCTTATTTTTAAGACTCCAATAGATGATAAACACAAGTGTGAAATCTGTGTTCAAGCCAAACACACTAGGCTACCTTTCAAATCTGTAGAAAGAAACTCTAACCTTCTAGAGCTAGTTCATAGTGATATGTGTGACTCAAATAGGATTTTGACCCGAGGCGGTAGAAAATACTTTGTTACCTTTATAGATGATCATTCAAAGTATTGTTATACCTATCTTCTCAAAACCAAAGATGAAGTTCTAGACAAATTTAAGGTCTATAAATCTGAAGTTGAGAACCAGTTATAGAGAAAGATTAAGATTCTTAGCTCAGATCATGGTGGAGAGGATACATCAAATGATATGACCAATTTTTGTGAAGAACATGGAATAATCCATGAGGTAACTAATCCATATTCACCACAGTCCAACAGAGTTACTGAAAGAAAGAATCGTACTCTGTTAGACATGGTGAATGCCATGCTCCTCAGCTCAGGTGCTCCTGATAATTTTTGGGGAGAAGCACTATTATCTGCATGTTACATCCTTAATAGGATTTCTAGTAAGTCTAATAATAAGACTCCCTATGAATTATGGAAAGGTAGAGCTCCTAGGATCCATTATCTCAAAGTTTGGGGATGTTTGGCTAAAGTAGGAATTCTTGAACCTAAAAAGATGAAGATTGGAACTAAGACTGTAGATGTTGTATTCATAGGATATGCCCTAGACAGCAATGCCAATAGATTTCTTGTTACTCACTCAGAAGTAAATAAAATCTCTAACAATACTATTATAGAAGCAAGAGATACATTTTACTTTGAAGATATATATCCCTTCAAAGATAGAATTTTTTTCCTCTCCCTCCAACTTTTTTCGTGCTCCGTCCACTAGCTCTCATGTTCAAATATCTAGTTCGCAACCCAAACAAGATATAGAACCTAGAAGGAGTAAAAGAGAAAGAATTAAAAAGAACTTAGGAGAAGGTTTCTTCACATTTTTGATAGAGGGTGATCCCTCAACTTATAAAGAAGCAATATCTTCTCCTGATGCCCCTTTCTGGAAAGAAGCTATTAACAGTGAGTATAACTCCATCATGGAGAACAGTATTTAGTTTCTAGTAGACCTACCTTTAGGTAGTAAACCCATAGGTTGTAAGTAGATATTCAAAAAGAAACTTAGAGCCGATTGTACTATAGAGAAATACAATGCTAGATTAGTAGCCAAAGATTTTACTCAAAAAAAGAGATTAGATTATTTGATACCTACTCACTTGTAACTAGGATCACCTCTATCAGAACCCGTCTAGATTTAGCATACATCCATAATATGTTAATTCATCAAATGGATGTAAAGACAGCATTTCTAAATGGGGACCTAGAGAAAGAAATATACATGGAGCAGCCTAAAGGTTTCATTGCTAAAGGCCAAGAAAAAAAAGTTTGCAAATTAGTTAAACCACTTTATGGCCTAAAGCAAGCTCCCAAGCAATGGCACAACAAATTTGACATAGTCATCTCAGAATATGGTTTCGTGCCAAACGAGTATGACAAATGTATATACTCAAAATTATAGATAAAAGTTATGTCAACTTATGTTTGTATGTAGATGACATCCTTATTCTTGGATCATCACTGAAATTGATAATTAATACCAAGGACTATTTATCCAGCCAGTTTGATATGAAAGATCTAGGAGAAGCCAACTTGATTTTAGACATGCAATTGTCCAAATACAAGCAGGGATATACTCTATCCTTAGCACACTTTATCTAGAAAATGCTAAGAAAATTTGAGTATTTTGATAAGAAACCTTCCCTTACTCCTTATGACAGTAGTGTTATCCTCAACAAAAATTAGTGTTCTCCTAAGGAACAACACAGATATTCCCAGATGATAGATTATCTCATGTATATATCAAACAGGACCAGACATGATATTGTATTTGCTATTGGGAGACTAAGTAGATATACTTAGTAACCCAAATCAGTTATATTGGACAATATTAGAAAGAGTATTTAGATATCTTAGGGATACTCTAGATTATATGATGCACTATACTAGACACCCTGATATCATAGAAGGTTATTCAGATGCAAACTTTGATAACTGACTCACTTGATGTAAAATCCACTACCAGATATATTTTCACTCTAGGTGGAGCTACAATCTCCTGGGGCTCATGTAAACAAACTATCATATCTAGGAGTACAATGGACTCTAAAATGATAGCATTAGACACTACTTGTACAGAAGCCGAATGACTAAGAAATCTTATTATACATATACATGTTTCTCTTAGTCATGTTCCAGCAATTTCTATAAACTGTGATAATAAATCTGTTATAGAATTAATAAAGCATAATTTTGTGAATGCTAAGATGAACATGCTTCAAGTCAATAAAAGGTCTTCTAGGCAAATATGTGGTTCTTGACTATATAAAGTCAAAAAACACCTTGCAGACCACTTGACGAAGGGTCTGTCTAGGACTTTGATCCTAGAATCATCAATGGGGATGGGGTTAAGCCCATAAATAAGTTACTAGCAGTGGCAACCCAACCGAGTCTGACTGGAGATCCCAAGAAGCCGGTTCAATGGGTAAAAACAAGCTGGATTTAGGTAACTTTTATGGAACACTGACCAGATACTAAAATATTATTAAAATAATGCCCAAGTGGCTATACATGTGTACAATGATTCTCTATCCCTATGGTGACAGTGTTCTTGAGTGATATGGTTAGGATGAATTTTAATACTCTTAATAGGTCCAAGCTGATATATGGGGTTGACACCTATCACCAACTCCTAAGGACTTACCTATATGAGAGGCCGTAAAGTTTGCGACTATGGGACAGGACGATCCCAGACAACTCTCATGAATATGGAATAAGTGCGCATGGCCAACCAAAAGTGCCACCCGTTAGACCCAAGAACCTCTAGCGTACTATGTATGCTATTTTTCTAAATCTGGTACAAGAAGTCTAATTCAAGGCATAGTCCATCAAAAACTTCTTCAGACAAAGACAATAGTCACTGAGTGAGATTCAAGGCTGTAGTTCATCTCATCTATGCATAGTATATACCTGCCCAAAAATTCTTCACTCTTAATTTTTTTGTCACATCTATTTCGGGACTTGACATTTGGGGGGATGATTATTGGCTGTGTGTGTATATGTGTTTACACACATGTGAGAAAAAGCTCAACTTTCTCCTTTGCTTTAGTCCTACATCGGTTGGACCACTCCACCTTTGTATGTATATTGTAAGCCCCCTGATTTTCAGTAATTAATAAATTGGATTTTTCTGGATTTTCAGGAATTTTCTGTTGATTAAAACCTAGGTGTTTGGTAATTAAATAATTTTTTAATTGCGGTTAATTCATATTAAAATATTATGGAAATAATATTTTATGGTGTAAAATGGAAAACCGGACATAGGGTAATTTTTGGTGAATTTATTGGACTCCGGAAACCCATTTAAAAGCCTTAAAACTATTAATAAATTAAACCATATTTAAACCCAAAATAAACCGTGTTGAACCGGGTTCAAACCGGGCTGAACCGGGCTGAACCCGGTCCAACCAAACCGGACCGGACCCCTGACCTTAACGGGTCAGATCGGGTCTGCCCAACCATCGACCCGCCCGACCCGGACCCGCATCCACCGAACCCTAATTCTCTAGCGGGTCGGAAAAACTGTTCCGACCCGGCGGCGCGACACATAAATACTCCTCGTACTCCGCGTAGCCGCAGCCGCCTTCCTCGACGTCCGTGCCCTAGCGCTGCCTCTCTCCCTTTCTCTCCAGCGCTGACCTGACCGAAACCCTAACTCAGCTCCGCCGTCTCCGCCCTCTTCTACTGCTTCCTCCGCCTCCAGAGACCCCGCTGTCCCAGCGCCTCGCCGGAGACGCCTCTCCGCCCTCCTCCGCACAGCCCGACTTCCCCTCCCCATTGTCCTCTCACCGCTCAGCCCTAACCCGATCACCACCTCCCCATCTCCACCACGACCCTCACCGCTCCGCCTAATCCCGACCACGACCCGCCACGAACCCACACATCCGCCTCGCCATCACCCTTCACCCCCAGCGCCCACGACCTACGACGATTCCCTACGCCGCTCCACCATCGAAACCACAGTCGTCGACCCTCCACTGCTCCGCCGTCTCGACATCATCACTCCCAGACCCTCTTCTCCCTGCCTCCAACCTCCTCACGGCCATCCCCGGCGAGACCCAGCCCGCAGCTCTCCAGCCGCCTCCGCCGCGGCCATCCCGCAGCCCCTAGCCGCCCCGTCGTGTCCGCCAGCAGAGCCCTAGGCCAAGACACGGCCTGAACACGACACAGAGCAGTGTCCAGGACAGGACACAACTCGAGACGCGTGGACACATCCAGGACACGGGACGCGTGTCGGACACCTAAAATCCCGTTTCGAGAAGCCTCGTTCAGGTACTCGTATCTTGCACTCTGTATCTCCGTTTTCAATTCTGTCAGTTGCTATGCGTAGACCGTATAACCCTCTCGGTGCCCGTGCAACTCGCTTGGCGCGTCGCGTCCTGTGGTGATCGTACACCGCGATCCAAAACAGGAAAAAACAACGCCCTGTTTTACCCCGGAACTGAGTACGCCCCGCCAATCGGGACGACTTGGTCGCACGCGGTCTTTACCGAACTGTGCGCGACGTTGATACGGTCGTGTGGGATTTCGCGGAAGTCGATTCGGAGGTGCGTGCACCCCGGAATCAACGCGTATCCGCCGACGACATCCCGTATCCGACCTTTCTGGAACACGCTGTAACTTAGTGTACACACGTCGGATCGAGACAAAACTTACGCCATTGGATCCGTAGCAATACGCTGGTCCTGTGAGCCGAGTTTGGTTCGATTCTGAGAACGTTGACAAAATCACGTATCGTAGGCCCCACCGGCTCTACTTGACAAGTGATTTTGTGATCGGCTCATCGGAATCCAATTCTGGAAGTTCCGTTGGGTTCGTATCATCGTTCCTGACTTGTAGACACTAAGTTTGACGAATTTGGAGACCTTTGATCCTGACACGCTTTTCGGTGCGAAGTGGCCCACATGTGGACCCGCTTTGGCCCGAAAATGACCTTTTTGCCCCTGTGTCCAAATTAGACTTAAGGACAGGCGTTTCTAGCTATTTGATATCTTTTGAGACTATTGGTGATATTTATTACAGCTTTTGGAGGAGTACCCACCGGACCCACTGATCCAGGGACAGTTGTTGGATCCAGGACCCCAGGCAAGTGTACCTTGCCAAACTCTGCAGTATTATTACTTATATTCCTTGCTTTACTTTAGTGCTGTGCATGCTCAACCTAGGACCGTGTGACGTACTTAGCGTCCGATTATTAGTCGGGTGCCAACACTGTACGCAGTGTGGGGTACTGTCATCTAGAGATGGACATTCGTGACACTTTATATTCTCGTACTTGTCTTATCAAGTACCTTATGACCCAGGACACTTGACACTATTCATGAGACAGGATCTTCCCGAAATATTCGTGGTGATTCTGTATAGGATACAGGACTTGACAGAGATACTCTATTCCTAGATACTTTATGACTTGTTGCATTTAGCTATGATCGCGCTTGACATGGACATGAGACGTTATGGACATGATATGCGAGGTTACATTGGGGGGGAGAGACACACAGGCTACAGGCTGATTATATATATATAAAACATAGTAAACACATAGTAAAATACATAGTTATTGCTGCTACCGGCTCCCAGACACAGAGCTTGTAGTGGTCTCAGCCTGAGTACTCGTGCTGCTCTCATCTTGCATATCACTTAGCTGGTTATTTAGTATTCCCTTATTGTTCCATCTATTGCTGGAGAGACCCACAGGCTACAGGTTGATTATGGTATGCCGGCTGCTCAGTCTCCCGCTGAGCTAGACCACCTCATGATATCACTGCTATTGGCTCCCCTACACAGAGCTTGTAGTTATTCAACCTGAGTACTATTGATATTCTCTCTTGTATTTTACACAGATGGTTACATACTTACCCTATTTATTTCCTTATCTGCTGCACTGCATTATTTATTTTGGCATGAGCTTTCTTGTACCTTGCTATGTCCCCTGAGGACCTGGATCCGGATTATGTCCCCAGGATTTACAGACGAGATCTATCCCGAGATATACGGGACCGCAGCCGGAGCATTAGTAGGAGCTGATACAGGAGCTGATACAGGAGCTGTACCGACCTTGGAGGACGAGATTACACCAGAGGACTTCTCCTGGGTATTGCCTTGAGATACTCATTTATTTCTATTTCCAGTTCCTTTACTTCCAGTCTATTGCATTATTATATTAGACTTATTCTCGGATTGTTCTCCGAGACTTTTATTGAGATATGCTAGATTATACTTACTTGCTTTTATTCTGGCATTTGATCTGTGATTATCTGTTGTGGATGAGATTAGTATAGACTGTGACTATGTATTATTGGACCCGCTTATTGTTATATTACAGCTTAAGTATGCCCTGATGGATCCATTATATTGAGTTGGTCCATCGGTGCGTACTGCTGGCCATTGCCACGTGTCTAGTCCCACGGTATTTTGGGACTGGGGCGTGACATGGTTTTTGTGGTGGCCCATGCAGGTCTACGACTAAATTGTTCGGTTTCAACTTAGGGACCGAGCAAGCCTGCAATAAGAATAGGATAAGGATCTCATCCACTTGCTTGAATCGTTCTTGACATCTGTATCAGATTCGAATTAATTTCTTGACTTGCATCCTGCCTTGATTCCTGTGCGCTTCTTATTGTTTATTTTAGTTGTTACTCTTGAATTTTTTTGAATTATTTGTTTGGTAACTAGAACTTGACAGTTTAGGTTATTATTGTAGATTGTGACCTAATGATTACCCCTTAGCTTTAAGTCGCGTAATTTGTACCCCCACCTCGATACCAGTTATATCCTTTCCCCCTTAACGGCTAGTAAGACACTTGTTCTATAAGCACGATGACTAAGACTTAAGACGACCTTGACCTAGGTAATATATGAGGATACCCTAATAGGTACCAAGACCCCTTCTCGTAGACCTTAGCAGGAGTTTCCATAGCTTCCTTAAGACGATTCCAGTATTAGTTTATTGTTTAAGTTGGATAGTATGCCTCACAACATAGTACCACCTAGCCCTATTGACCCATTGATGAAGTGAACTAGGATGACACAACTTTAGACTTACATAAGAAGATAGTATTTATTCTGACTGTAGAATTTAGAGGTCCTTGCCCCTATTTTGTCGACTAGCGACTTAGACAAAGAGGTTGTATGATAACTGTAGAGATTGTAGAGTCTGTTATTATTATGGTTGTTTGTTTGTTTGTTTTATGAACTTGAAAAATTTGTACCTCCTTTCATCATCATCTAGCGTACTTAAATTTGCTGTACTTGACTTGTGCTGCTATTCTATAGCCTAGTTTTGCAAGCTTACTCTTTATCGAGCTTGTTCATGACATATGTATTAGTGGACTGGTACATTAATACAATTGTCTATTCAGAATCAGTGTATTACGGTCTGATCAACCTTAGTGCATTTTGGTTCGCTCTTCGCACGACTACTTTACGTGGATTGAGATATATAGTTGACTAGTATACTTGCCCTCTAGATATGTCTGACATATCGTATCGGTTACATAACTGTACTAATACGAGCATGCGAACAAAGGATTACCAGAATAAGATTTCAATCCACAATTGTCTTGACAAATCCCATTTGAGTTCGTTAAACGCCTTTGATCCCAATACTTCTATTCTATTACCTCACCCTTGAACTCTTTATTATTGATCTTCGTCTTCCCTTATTCCGGAAAGACGAAACCTCGTGCTTGGTATAAGTTGATATATAGTACTAGATGTACCCCACAGGCCGGTCGCATTGTTGACGACCCTTTTATATATGATTAAGGGAATATCATAGGTGATATGTTTGGTTAAAAAAAAAAAAAAACCTTGAGGATTCAATAACATGATTTGGGGCATAGCTTTCTTAGATAGCCTTAGATGATAGATGGGTAAAATCTAAGTTGGGTAGAGACCGCAATGTTCACTTGAGAGAAATTCTTTAGACCCTACCGTCTTTTAATTTCGAGGACGAAATTTTTATAAGTTGGGTAGATTGTAAGCCCCCTGATTTTCAGTAATTAATAAATTGGATTTTTCTG
This sequence comes from Iris macrosiphon, assembly GCA_036927795.1. Lineage (NCBI taxonomy): Eukaryota > Viridiplantae > Streptophyta > Magnoliopsida > Asparagales > Iridaceae > Iris > Iris macrosiphon. The sequence goes on along the minus strand of JAYESA010000006.1, from coordinate 211,147,423 downwards.
GATTTTCAGGAATTTTCTGTTGATTAAAACCTAGGTGTTTGGTAATTAAATAATTTTTTAGTTGCGGTTAATTCATATTAAAATATTATGAAAATAATATTTTATGGTGTAAAATGGAAAACCGGACATAAGGTAATTTTCGGTGAATTTATTGGACTCCGAAAACCCATTTAAAAGCCTTAAAACTATTAATAAATTAAACCATATTTAAACCCAAAATAAACCGTGTTGAACCGGGTTCAAACCGGGCTGAACCCGGCTGAACCCGGTCCAACCAAACCGGACCGGACCCCTGACCTTAACGGGTCGGATCGGTTCTGCCCAACCATCGACCCGCCCGACCCGGACCCGCATCCACCGAACCCTAATTCTCTAGCGGGTCGGAAACACTGTTCCGACCCGACGGCGCGACACATAAATACTCCTCGTACTCCGCGTAGCCGCAGTCACCTTCCTCGACGTCCGTGCCCTAGCGCCGCCTCTCTCTCTTTCTCTCCAGCGCTGACCTGACCGGAACCCTAACTCAGCTCCGCCGTCTCCGCCCTCTTCTACTGCTTCCTCCGCCTCCAGAGACCGCGCTGTCCCAGCGCCTCGTCGGAGACGCCTCTCCGCCCTCCTCCGCACAGCCCGACTTCCCCTCCCCGTCGTCTTCTCACCGCTCAGCCCTAACCCGATCACCACCTCCCCATCTCCACCACGACCCTCACCGCTCCGCCTAGTCCCGACCACGACCCGCCACGAACCCACTCCTCCGCCTCGCCATCACCCTTCACCCCCAGCGCCCACGACCTACGACGATTCCCTCCGCCGCTCCACCATCGAAACCACAGTCGTCGACCCTCCACTACTCCGCCGTCTCGATATCATCACTCCCAGACCCTCTTCTCCCCGCCTCCAACCTCCTCACGGCCATCCCCGGCGAGACCCAGCCCGCAGCTCTCCAGCCGCCTCCGCCGCGGCCATCCCGCAGCCCCTAGCCGCCCCGTCGTGTCCGCCAGCAGAGCCCTAGGCCAAGACACGGCCTGAACACGACACAGAGCAGTGTCCAGGACAGGACACAACTCGAGACGCGTGGACACATCCAGGACACGGGACGCGTGTCGGACACCTAAAATCCTGTTTCGAGAAGCCTCGTTCAGGTACTCGTATCTTGCACTCTGTATCTCCATTTTCAATTCTGTCAGTTGCTATGCGTAGACCGTATAACCCTCTCGGTGCCCGTGTAACTCGCTCGGCGCATCGCGTCCTGTGGTGATCGTACACCGCGATCCAAAACAGGAAAAAACAACGCCCTGTTTCACCCCGGAACTGAGTACGCCCCGCCAATCGGGACGACTTGGTCGCACGCGGTCTTTACCGAACTGTGCGCGACGTTGATACGGTCGTGTGGGATTTCGCGGAAGTCGATTCGGAGGTGCGTGCACACCGGAATCAACGCGTATCCGCCGACGACACCCCGTATCCGACCTTTCTGGAACATGCTGTAACTTAGTGTACACACGTCGGATCGAGACGAAACTTGCGCCATTGGATCCGTAGCAATACGCTGGTCCTATGAGCCAAGTTTGGTTCGATTCTGAGAACGTTGACAAAATCACGTATCGTGGGCCCCACCGGCTCCACTTGACAGGTGATTTTGTGATCGGCTCATCGGAATCCAATTCTGGAAGTTCCGTTGGGTTCGTATCATCGTTCCTGACTTGTAGACACTAAGTTTGACGAATTTGGAGACCTTTGACCCTGACACACTTTTCGGTGCGAAGTGGCCCACATGTGGACCCGCTTTGGCCCGAAAATGACCTTTTTGCCCCTGTGTCCAAATTAGACTTAAGGACAGGCGTTTCTAGCTATTTGATATCTTCTGAGACTGTTGGTGATATTTATTACAGCTTTTGGAGGAGTACCCACCGGACCCACTGATCCAGGGACAGTTGTTGGATCCAGGACCCCAGGCAAGTGTACCTTGCCAAACTCTGCAGTATTATTACTTATATTCCTTGCTTTACTTTAGTGCTGTGCATGCTCAACCTAGGACCGTGTGACGTACTTAGCGTCCGATTATTAGTCGGGTGCCAACACTGTACGCAGTGTGGGGTACTGTCATCTAGAGATGGACATTCGTGACACTTTATATTCTCGTACTTGTCTTATCAAGTACCTTATGACCCAGGATACTTGACACTATTCATGAGACAGGATCTTCCCGAAATATTCGTGGTGATTCTGTATAGGATACAGGACTTGACAGAGATACTCTATTCCTAGATACTTTATGACTTGTTGCATTTAGCTATGATCGCGCTTGACATGGACATGAGACGTTATGGACATGATATACGTGGTTACAATGGGGGGGGGGAGAGACACACAGGCTACAGGCTGATTATATATATATAAAACATAGTAAACACATAGTAAAATATATAGTTATTGCTGCTACCGGCTCCCAGACACAGAGCTTGTAGTGGTCTCAGCCTGAGTACTCGTGCTGCTCTCATCTTGCATATCACTTAGCTGGTTATTTAGTATTCCCTTATTGTTCCATCTATTGCTGGAGAGACCCACAGGCTACAGGTTGATTATGGTATGCCGGCTGCTCAGTCTCCCGCTGAGCTAGACCACCTCATGATATCACTGCTATTGGCTCCCCTACACAGAGCTTGTAGTTGTTCAACCTGAGTACTATTGATATTCTCTCTTGTATTTTACACAGATAGTTACATACTTACCCTATTTATTTTCTTATCTGCTGCACTGCATTATTTATTTTGGCATGAGCTTTCTTGTACCTTGCTATGTCCCCTGAGGACCTGGATCCGGATTATGTCCCCAGGATTTACAGACGAGATCTATCCCGAGATATATGGGACCGCAGCCGGAGCATTAGCAGGAGCTGATACAGGAGCTGATACAGGAGCTGTACCGACCTTGGAGGACGAGATTACACCAGAGGACTTCTCCTGGGTATTGCCTTGAGATACTCATTTATTTCTATTTCCAGTTCCTTTACTTCCAATCTATTGCATTATTGTATTAGACTTGTTCTCGGATTGTTCTCCGAGACTTTTATTGAGATATGCTAGATTATACTTACTTGCTTTTATTCTGGCATTTGATCTGTGATTATCTGTTGTGGATGAGATTAGTATAGACTGTGACTATGTATTATTGGACCCGCTTATTGTTATATTACAGCTTAAGTATGCCCTGATGGATCCATTATATTGAGTTGGTCCATCGGTGCGTACTGCTGGCCATTGCCACGTGTCTAGTACCACGGTATTTTGGGACTGGGGCGTGACATATATAATAGTCCTTACTCTTTGCTTTCTTCTGGTCTTGTGTAGGGAGCTCTATAGGCCATACGGGCGCGCCGTCGCCGCCCAGCCCAGCTTGGCTCGGTTTGGTTCGGCGCGCATAACGGGTACGGGTTCGTGCCCACACCTGCGGGTGCCGAATGCCGATTTGCTTTTCTCTTTGGGTTCGGGTTGAGACCCTAAATATCTTTTTGCTCCTCTTTATTTTCAACCGGTTTGAAACTCTCTGGAGATTTGAATGTTGGGCATTTATTGCTCCATATGTCCAGATTCATTTGGCACATATGACAGCTTCTGTAATAGCTCGTATGACAGCATTTTTTTACGTTTTTCTTTTGTTATTTCTCTTTACTGGCATGTTTATGATCCATTTAAAACCATGTTCGTTGGTTGTGTCTAGGAACTGCCTTTATATTGTTGTCTTCTCCTCCTTCTTTGTTTTACAGAATTTTTTTCCTCTACGTGAAACATCTTTTACTAGTTCTTCTCTCCAACAACATTCTCTCCTCTAAATCCTTGCTCTGGGCAGAGCTAAGTTCAGTCTCTCTCTCCGAGTTGTGTGCGGTGAAGAGAACCCGGTAGTCAGGGGATTTTACCACTAGGAGCTTCTAAGAAACGTCTGCACATAGACCTCGGATTAACTCTTAGGGCAGTGCTTCGTGCACGACTTCTCTGAAGGAAGGTAATATTAACTATTTTATTCTTATTTTTATTGTTTATAAATTTCTAAATGAGAAAAGGTGTTGTTTTTATCCTTCAGGTTAGTCTCGAGAACCCTAATTTCTCTAATCTGATGCTCACCCTTCTGCCAAGTGAAGAGGGGACCATTTGAATTTTGTTGAGAGAGTGTAAGATTTATATTACACACCCCACTCTTCACCTCTGGAAGAGAGAGTGGCCTGGTGCCACTCATCTTTCCATGGATATATAATACACATCATGGGTATTTAAAACGAAACGCGAAACGCAAAAATTGTTTTCCAAATCAAGAAGCTGCTAGAGATGACTTTGGAAAACAACTATTTTGCGTTTCGGTTTCGTTTTAACAATACCATGATGCTGTACTTATCTATCTCATGGAAAGATCGAGTGCCACCACGCGCCACTCTTCTTCAGAGGTGAAGAGTTAGGGGAGTGTAATATACAACTCTTACAACTTCTCACCAACCAAAATCAAATGGTACCATACTACTTGGCAGAAGGGTGCAGCATCAGACTTGATTATAGACTCTCAAAGAACAAAGATGATAAGAACAATTACATGAAACAATCTCCCATCGAAGTAGCTGGCAATCCCCTTTATCTCTACAAAACTTGCAAAGCTTTGATCTCCTCTCTGATAGATTACATCTACTTCTTTTTATGGTTAGGAAACACCTATATATAGACCCTCAAATTTACAGCCAATATGGACCATTGATTTGATCCAACGGTGTAACAAACACACAAGAACCCCAAAAAAATTGAATTCAGATCGAATTCAAATTTTTAGGCCACAACAGTTCTTGTAAACTCCCTCACCCAAAATAGGTATTTTGTGTATATTTTATATTATTATATTTATTATAGATGTTGAATTTATTTAGAGTATTCTCTTAGTTAATTAGAAAATAATTTTTTTAGTATATTTACTTATATAAATATTTATTTAGAATTATTTTTAGGCTATTTTAGATTATTGGGATTTTTTCATAATTTTTAGTTAATTAAAAACTAGTAACACTAATTTTCTAGGACTTTGAAGAATTTATTTTATGTTCAAACTTAATTAAAATATTACAAAATTTTATTTTAGGTTTTAAATAGTCAAATATATTTTCTAGAATTTTTTGGTAATTTTTTGAATATTTTAGTATTTATTGGGAGTTATTTAGGCTAATAACTAATTTTTAGGACTTGTAAAATTTATTGTGCAATCCCAGGAATATATAATGGACCCATGTTATTTTCTACGGTTTATAATATTATTATATATTTTCTGGAATTATTTCAGAATTTTTGAAATAATTTTAGTATTTATTTTTAGTTATATGGGTAAAACTAATGTTTAGAGCTTCTCCTAATTATAGTAGAAAATCTATGAATATAAAATTATCCCAAATATTTTTCTACAGTTTTTAAATTCAAAATATTTTTTTTTTTGTAATTTGTCCAGATTTTTATGATTATTTTTAATGTTTATTTTGAATTATTTAGATTTAAAATGACTTAAATAATGTTTTGATAAACTCAAATCAAAAATAAATAATATAACAAAAATCATCCAATCAGATTCTGACACGTGTCAGCCTATAAATATCCTTTCAGCCGCAGGTACATCCCTATATATATATATTATTATAACCCTAATTATCCCATTATTTTAGAGAGAGAGATTTTGGAGAATTACCATCTAGGGTTCCTTCATCTTCCACAAGCCATTGCGCATAGCTCCGGACTCCAAACGAGGCCTAGTTTCTTGCGTTAGAAAGATATTGAGGTTATCTTCCAGATTATATAAATTTTTTTACGAAATTATGAGTATTAAATTCTGGAAAATTCGTAGAGCACAGCATGTCCGAAAATATACGTGTTTCAATGTTTTCGCGATTTCGGAAGAACCAGGAATCAGAATCATGAACCGTTTAAATTTTCGGGAAGCTAATGTCTAGATAATTGACATATGTTTTTCCCAGAATTTAATTCGAAGTATTTATATACTGTCAATTCTGTAGAACTTCTAGGTTAGAATTTAACCATCGGTGCACAATACAAAAATTTGTATGTGCCATAATTCCCAAACGAATTTGAATTCAGACGAGGTATAAATTCTAGCATATTTTTGATGCTGAAACCTACAGGAAATCATGCATAAAAGTTGAGTTTGTGTCGGTTGACTTTTCGGTCAATAGATCGCCTCGATTTGCGTGCCATGAGTCTCGAGTTGATAAAATTCAATTTTTTTGGACAAAATTTAGGAATTAACATAAAAATCAGAATAATAAGATTAAAATAGAATTTTAGAGTAATTATTTCAAAATTAAATAAATTAAAATAAATTATCTTTTGACGTGATAAATTTGTAATATATAGGCTATTTGGACTGTGACTTGGACTCTGATTCATACCAGCAGCAGGACCCCAGGCAAGATACCTTGCCAAATTATTTACAGTATTTTGCATGCTTAGTATATTTCTATATATTTATTATATTTTTGTTTATTTATTGCATGTGTAGTTCCTTTCAGTCATTACTATATATTAGATATGTTGACACACACATGGCACTTAGTATCATCGAGGACAATTATTAGGCATATGGGCTTTTAACCACTCTGGTAAACCATAGTCACTAGCACGCACTATGGTGGTCGTGTCCGATGGTCGCTACCCCAGAGGTATGTCGATTGATGGAGTCCGAGAGTCGCTACCCCAGAGGTATGTCGGCTGATGATGTCCACTGACGAGCGTATGAGTTGTGAGGATTAGATCGAGTAGCCTACCCTTGCCCATACGTCAAAAAGTTGTCCTCATTTGCATTCATATAGATTGTCCTGTACAGCGTACTTATCTATTTTCAAATATGATGCATGTTTACTGTATTCAAATTGGCTCGTATTTTCTGTATCTTGTTACGTCCCTCTGAGGACTTGGTCCTCTGCCAGATATATCTGTTCTTGAGTATTTGCAGGAGCATAGATTTGGATGGATACATAGGTTTCGAGGATGTCTTCTCTTCGAGCCGTGATTGATAGCTGGTATTCTTATATAGTGTTTATTTTGTTGTACTCATACTGTAGTTGCTCTTATATTCGAGTTGGTAGTGGATTTGTTTCCATCCAACTATCATCCTTAGATATTTCTTATTGAGATCTAGTTATATAGATGCTGGTTATTCATTTATATTGATTTTCGTGGATGAGATTTAGATCGTACCCAGTGACTTGTGATACATTTTATACCACTCGTGGATTATATATTTATATTACAGCGTACGTGTGGATTTGGTTTTCATATATTGGAGTTGCCATATCCATGCGGCTGGCATGCTTACGTGTTTCTAGTCCTATGTATTTTGGGACTAGGGTGTGACATATTTTTGTGGTGGCCCATGCAGGTCGAGAGCATATTGTCTCGGTTACGTTACTGTACCGAACAAGCCTGCACCTAGGACTAGAGTATAGGATCTCATCCACAATTGACTATGACTCATCTTTCTTCTAATCTGTTCTATTTGAATAATTGCATCCTGCTTGATTCCTGTACTCCCATAATAGTTCCTTTAGTATAGTCTCTCCTAGAATATAGAAGTTCCTGTTGTTAGATGATAAGTAGGGTAACCTTCCTATTAAGAGTACAACTAGAGTGCTGACACACCACTAAGTTTAGGATGTCTAGTGAACCCTAGAATTCTTTATCTCTAGAATTGGTTTACCATTACCCCCTGATGTGTTATGAGGACTTGAGAGTAGTATAGACACTACTAGAGTTAGTTAGAAGTTTACCATTATGGTTGCCCCTAGCATTGAGAAACCAATAGAAAACCAAAGTGAATATTAGGACTGAACCTAACCCACGCCGTTAGATGAGTATTGGAGAACCATAAATTTAGATTCTTGTCTTGAGATAAGCAGACAGTACCTTAGAAAGCCAAGAGCAATGCATAGAATATTTTCCTAATCATACCTCAAACACAGAGACTAGCATACCCCTTTCTCTTGGAAAACCATGATGCTATCTAGAGCCCCTCTATTTTTATATATTGTTCCCCTGTGACCATAGCGCTCACTAGTGTGCGACGACTAATTACGTTTCTTCTCTTCATCTTTCAACTTGTGCCATCTGACACTTCTGATTATAGGCCAGGTGATTTTATTTTGTGTTAAGGACATATAGTTGCTAGGATTATAATTGTTAATGTTAAATTTTGAAGTTGTGTGCTTAGTAGTTAGAACTTGATAGTTTAAGTTGTTTTGTAGACTGTGACCCGATGATTAACCCTTAGTTTTTAAATCGCGTAATTTGTACCCTCACCTCGATACAGGTTAGATCCCTTTCCCCTAACGGCTAGTAACTCTTATATTCTCGCTATTGACATATGTTCTATGAGCACTATGATTAAGACTTAATGTGACTCTTACCTATATAATACAACATGAGACCCTAATAAGTACCAAGATCTTTCCTCATATACCCTAATAAAGAGTTTCTGTTTTATTTACATGTGTAAGATTATTTTGTAGGACCTTCTTAAGACTATCACCGTATTAGTTTAATTCTTTTAAGTTGGGTAGTATGCCTCACAACCTAGTATCACATAGTCCACTTGACCCATCAAGGTAGTGTAACTGAATGACATTAATTGTATGCTAGCATAAGACGACAGTGTTTATTCAGACGATAGAATTTAGAGGTCCTTGTCCCTATTTGGTCGACTAGCGACTTAGACAAGGAGGTTGTATGATAACTGTAGAGATTGTAGAGTCTTTTATTATTGTTGCTTAGTTGTTTTGGTTTTGTGAACTTGAATTATTATGTACCTTCTTTCATCATAATCCAGCGTATTTATATTTGCTGTACTACCTTGACTTATGCTGCTATTATAGCCTAGCTTTTGCAAGCTTATTCTTTATTGAGCTTGTTCATGATATGTATTATTGGAGCGCTACAATAATATATTTCAGAATCAGAGTACTACGATCTGATCAACCATAGTGCGCTTGATTCGCCCTTCGCAATACTACCTTACGTGGATTGAGATATATAGTTGACTAATAAACACCTGTACTTGCCCCTAGATATGTCTGAGCGGATCGTATCGGTTACATAACTGTACTAATACGAGCATGCGAACAAAGAATTACCAAAATAGGATTTCAATCCACAACTGCTTTGACAATTCCCATTTGAATTCCTTAAACTCCTTGATCCCGATACTTCTATTCTATTACCTCACCCTTGAACTCTTTATTATTGGTCTCCGTCTTCCCTTATTTCGGAAAGACGAAACCTCGTGCTTGGTATAAGTTTAATACACAGAGAGTACTAGATATACCCCGTAGGCCGATCACATACTTGAGGATTATTCTTTTGTAATTAAGGACATATCATATATGATATAATCGGCGTTGAAGTTTTGAGGATTGAATGACATGAGTAAATAAATTAAGGAATATTTTTCTTAAAGTATATAGCCTTCTGTGATAGATGGGTAAATTCTAAGTTGGGTAGCAGTGCATTGTCAACTTGAGAAAAATTTCTTTTAGATTGTGATCAAGTAAGATTAGATTGGGAGATTCAAGTCATTTTAATTTTAAAAAATTTTAAAAGAAGGATTAAGATAATGAGTATTTAACGAATTTTAAAATCTTGATATTGTGGACCAAATATTTATACTCTGAGCACATGATTTAAATTTTGAATATTGAAGGATGAATCATCGATTTAAATTTTGAGGATAAATATAGAATTTTAGACTTGAACAATTGGTGAATTAGATTTAAATTTTACAATTTGATGATTTGAATTAAAAGTTCAATTTTGATTGTTAAGTCACCTATTTGAAATATTGAGGATGTAAATTGAGTTTAAATATTTGAAGAGTACAAAATTCTTAATTTGAGAATAGGAATAAGATTTGATTAGAATTGTTTATTGTTCAAAGTCTAGAGTAGATTATGATAGTTGGAAATGGTGATATAAATTTTGATATGGGATGTCATATAGACTTGAGTTAGATTTGGATGTTGATTATTTAAAAAATCGAGAAAAATTACGACAGGTTGAATTTTGATTTAAACAGTTGTTATCTTAATTTTGAAGTGATCGCGATAGATTTGAATAGATTTTATTATTTAAATTTTTGGAAGAGATTGCGATTGACGTACCTTATGTACGAATGTGAATGATTTAACAAATTATGCCTTATTTTAATTTTGAGGACGAAATTGTTTTAAGTTGGGTAGATTGTAAACTCCCTCACACAAAATAGGTATTTTGTGTATATTTTATATTATTATATTTATTATAGATATTGAATTTATTTAGAGTATTCTCTTAGTTAATTAGAAAATAATTTTTTTAGTATATTTACTTATATAAATATTTATTTAGAATTATTTTTAGGCTATTTTAGATTATTAGGATTTTTCCATAATTTTTAGTTAATTAAAACTAGTAACACTAATTTTCTAGGACTTTGAAGAATTTATTTTATGTTCAAACTTAATTAAAATATCCCAAAATTTTATTTTAGGTTCTAAATAGTCAAATATATTTTCTAGAATTTTCTGGGAATTTTCTGAATTTTTAGTATTTATTGGGAGTTATTTAGGCTAATAACTAATTTTTAGGACTTGTAGAATTTATTGTGCAATCCCAAGAATATATAATGGACCCACGTTATTTTCTAGGGTTTATAATATTATTATATATTTTCTGGAATTATTTCAGAATTTTTGGAATAATTTTAGTATTTATTTTTAGTTATATGGGTAAAACTAATGTTTAGAGCTTCTCCTAATTATAGTAGGAAATCTATGAATATAAAATTATCCCAAATATTTTTCTAGAGTTTTTAAATTCAAAATATTTTTTTTTGTAATTTGTCCAGATTTTTATGATTGTTTTTAATGTTTATTTTGAGTTATTTAGATTTAAAATGACTTAAATAATGTTTTGATAAACTCAAATCAAAAACAAATAATATAACAAAAACCATCCAATCAGATTCTAACACGTGTCAGCCTATAAATATCCTTTCAGCCGCAGGTACATCCCTATATATATATATTATTATAACCCTAATTATCCCATTATTTTAGAGAGAGAGATTTTGGAGAATTACCATCTAGGGTTCCTTCATCTTCCACAAGCCATTGCGCATAGCTCCGGACTCCAAACGAGGCCTAGTTTCTTGCGTTAGAAAAATATTGAGGTTACCTTTCGGATTATATAAATTGTTTTACGAAATTATGAGTATTAAATTCTAGAAAATTCATAGAGCACAGCATATCCGAAAATAGACGTGTTTTAATGTTTTCGCGATTTCGGGAGAAGCAGGAATCAGAATCATGAACCGTTTAAAGTTTCGGGAAGATAATGTCTAGATAATTGATATATGTTTTTCCCAGAATTTAATTCAAAGTATTTATATACTGTTAATTCTGTAGAACTTCTAGGTTAGAATTTAACCATCGGTGCACAATACAAAAATTTGTATGTGCCATAATTCTCAAACGAATTTGAATTCGGACGAGCCGTAAATTCTAACATGTTTTTGACGCTGAAACCTACAGGAAATCATGCATGAAAGTTGAGTTTGTGTCGGTTGACTTTTCAGTCAACAGATCGCCTCGATTTGCGTGCCATGAGTCTCGAGTTGATAAAATTCAATTTTTTTGGACAAAATTTAGGAATTAACATAAAAATCAGAATAATAAGATTAAAATAGAATTTTAGAGTAATTATTCCAAAATTAAATAAATTAAAATAAATTATCTTTTGACGTGATAAATTTGTAATACATAGGCTATTTGGACTGTGACTTGGACTCTGATTCATACTAGCAGCAGGACCCCAGGCAAGATACCTTGCCAAATTGTTTACAGTATTTTGCATGCTTAGTATATTTCTGTATATTTATTATATTTTTATTTATTTATTGCATGTGTAGTTCCTTTCAGTCATTACTATATATTAGATATGTTGACACACACTTGGCACTTAGTATCATCGAGGACAATTATTAGGCGTATGGGCTTTTAACCACTCTGGTAAACCATAGTCACTAGCACGCACTATGGTGGTCGTGTCCGATGGTCGCTACCCCAGAGGTATGTCGATTGATGGAGTCCGAGGGTCGCTACCCCAGAGGTATGTCGGCTGATGATGTCCACTAACGAGCGTATGAGTTGTGAGGATTAGATCGAGTAGCCTACCCTTGCCCATACGTCGAAAAGTTGTCCTCATTTGCATTCATATAGATTGTCCTGTACAGCGTACTTATCTATTTTCAAATATGATGCATGTTTACTGTATTCAAATTGGCTCGTATTTTCTGTATCTTGTTACGTCCCTCTGAGGACCTGGTCCTCTGCCAGGTATATCTGTTCTTGAGTATTTGTAGGAGCATAGATTTGGATGGATACATAGGTTTCGAGGATGTCTTCTCTTCGAGCCGTGATTGATAGCTGGTATTCTTATATAGTGTTTATTGTGTTGTACTCATATTGTAGTTGCTCTTATATTCGAGTTGGTAGTGAATTTGTTTTCATCCAACTATCATCCTTAGATATTTCTTATTGAGATCTAGTTATATAGATGCTGGTTATTCATTTATATTGATTTTCGTGGATGAGATTTAGATCGTACCCTGTGACTTGTGATACATTTTATACCACTCGTGGATTATATATTCATATTACAGCGTACGTATGGATTTGGTTTCCATATATTAGAGTTGTCATATCCATGCGGCTGGCATGCTTACGTGTTCCTAGTCCTATGTATTTTAGGACTGGGGCGTGACAGTTCTATCCCCAAGGGAAAAGAATTTCGACTGAGCTCGATGAGGACCAAGTTCGGATCGAACTCTAGTTTTCCTAGACAGAATCTGAGACTGCTCTGTGTGCTCTGAACTCAGCTCCGAAAATTTGGCCTTCTCCGACACACGGATGACGCTTGTCGCAGTCTGAGGTATTCTCCATATAGGTTAGGAACCCCTCCCAACACCAACAAATCTTCTCCTTTCCAACTAGCTGGAGGAGCTCATCATACCGACGATCCATCTCCAGTACTCACTTTTTTCTTGGTAGAACCCTCATGAGCATCGCGTTCATCGCCACAAGCACATCCCATATCTAATGATACAGAGTTGCAATATACTTGGACCGAATATGAAACATCGAATTCTTTCCAAGATAGATTGCACTCTGGCTATCATAAAACAAAATATACTAATCTTGCTTAAGCCCCATTTCCTATAAAATTTTCTCTATCCATAGCAATTCTTTGCAAGTCTCAGTCACCGTAATGAACTCTACCTCTGTCGTAGAGAAGACAATACACTTCTACAACTGTGAGTGCCACAAAACTGCTCCACCAGTAAATATTATTACATAGCCCAAAGTCGATCTTATTGTATCAACATCTCCAGTCATATCAGCATTAGTATAACCAACCAACTTTGACTCGTCACCACCAAATAAAAGTTTCCAATCAGCAGTGCCCTGAAGGTATCATAGAATCCACTTGACGGTAGTCCAATGTACCCTTCCTAGATTGGAAAGATCCGTTAACTATGCCAACTGCGTGAGAAATATCTGACCTTGTACATACCATAGCATACATGAGATTTCCCACTACTGAAGCATACGGAACCCGCTCCATATTTTCCTTTTCGTCCTCGATAGATGTCACGACCCGAACCCGCATAATCGGACACGAGTACGTGGGTACGTCCATCCTACGCCGCAGCATCGGTGGTAGAATGTTGTCTAGGTCATCAATATCTAGCTATCAATCTTATTATCACGCCCCAGAACCAGAATACTGGAGAGCGGGGGAGTGAATCAGCCAACTACACCTTACAAAATACCGAAATAACCTGCAATGTGCTAAGGTTGTCTAGAGATAAGGGGGTTCATGCTACAATAAAGTCACCTAAGGTCAAGAGCACCTACGTCTCAATCATCAACCAAGAAATAATAAGAATGAACATGTAAGATAAAGCAGTTAGGCGTCCCTGACGCTCTATCAGAATAATCATGAAACTAGTTATACAGGATAGTACACTAGTAAATTGTCAAGAGTACATGACTGTAAGTCAACCGTGGTCTGAATAATATATAATCATGTAAAGGAACTAATGTCCAAATAAACCGGCTAACAGGTGTCATCGTCTAAACGCTAAAAATGTAATACAAAATGATACTCATAGTGGGGGAGAAAAAACCCACTCAAGTTCCTCGGCGGACATCCTCCTGGTATGCACCATCGGTCAGATACAGGACAGGATCCTCGAGCTCTGCTATTAATCCTGGCCAAACAAAACCAGCGGGGTCAGGCCCCATAACAAGTACCACAAAGGAGCACAAGTGAATGAAGCAAAAACTAATAAAGTACATAAAATAGGAAATTTGTGCACAACTGCAAGTGTATGACCTTTCATCGGAGCATTAGGGCACCTCTACAACCAAACAAGAACAAGAGGTATCGTACTACTACGAGATAGGGTACGACCCACCAATTATGAACACGACGATGATACAACACATCAATATAATCTATGACACACATGCCATAATACAAGCTAAGATATAGATATAATATGCAGCTTCGGTACATGACCTATTGTGACACATTGGCGTAACCCTACAACCAAACAAGGACAAGGGTTGAACCGTCGCACCATAATAGGTCGTGTCTCTAGACTACCAGCACATACTCTTTTAGATCGGACAATCAATCCTACGACTTGTTATGTGGAGTCCGAGTTATCTCAGAAGAATAATACAAAATTGGAATCCTCATATCATACTGATGGTGAGGAGGGCTGGTCGAGCCAATAAACGCATAGCATATAGTACGTAAGCACCGGTCCCTCGTAAGGCCAACGCGCAAATAAACAGGTAATAATATATATAAATAATATAGCCGGATACTATACTCTACTACTGTAGATGATATACGGTATCCGTTGGGGACCAACATGATGCCCTAAGACATATGTACTAACGGTTGCTACCACGCATGATCTCGAGATTTCATTCCCTCCCAATGCTCTACAAGTTTAGTTACTTAATTAGCCCTATAGTTATTAGAATATCGTGTCGTGGTTACACGATCTTCCTCCTTAGATGATGCATCGTGGTACGTGTACGCTAGGTACGAATCCATATTATCGCTCGAAAGCCAAATATGGATTCCCCCAAGCGTAATACAATAAATCAACCAAACAAACATCCTAACCACGCTATAGTTGTTGACCCACATACCATGCCCGTATTGGGGAAATAATATAATAATATCACATGTCACGTAGTATAGGAGGCATTCTCGATGCACAACCTGAAATATATAATCTCATAGCACGTAGCAATTGTATCAACACGAGTACAAGAAATTGGGTCGAATCACCAAACTTACAGTTGGTCATATGAGTCTTATCACATGGGGACACTTGGTCAAAATATAATATCCTCAAATCAGGTACACGGACTATCAATCGTTGGAAGCCTAAATTATATGAAATCCTCGAATTAATGATTATGCCGCAGAACGTGAGTAAGAAAAAAAGTGTGAACTACTCTGGAGAAGATCCATAATCCTTAAACCAAACAATGGACGAGATTGCAGATCGTCTCCCGAGGAGAACTACACCCCTCACTCTCTCCGACGAACAAAAGGATAAGTTAATCTACTAACATGCGTTTACTCTGGGTTGTCACATGGTCTACTACAACATATAATCATTATATGCACACAGTCAGTTCTAGCACATAGCCAGGTCTAGCACAGTCTGGTTACTAAGTCCACTCTTCCTTAGAATAACACAGACAAGAAACAACGATCAACCACATATGGTACGATAAGAAATATTCCAAATAAAATAATTAAACCCAAGAAATCGTGGAACGTGTACATAGATTACTAGGGTCGCAAAGGATCACATACGCGCATGAGAAGTGCACATATGGATTGCCATATGGGTTAGGCTGCATGCACTAATCAGGCGCAAGAGCAACTGGCCACATGGACGAGCTGGCCACATAGACAAGCTGGCCGTATATGAAGTCAGGCCGCATGAACCACTTGGCAGCATGCTCAGGGTTAAGGTTCACTCCTTGGGATAAGTGTTTGAAGTGACGGACAAATAAATAAAGTATCAGTGATGTGACATAAAATGACTGATGCAATAAAGTGTGTTAAGAGAAAAGACAAAAATAAAAAAAATAAGTGTCAACGGTTCAGATCCATGCGTCCAAGGAAAATAGTGGTCGCATGCTCTCCAGTTTTACACAAAAATCTTATTTTATGTAAAAACTGTGCAGAGACCCTTCCTTTACATCAAAAAGTGTGCATTTGAGCCCAGAATTCAAAAAGTATGCATTCATGATTTTCAATTCAAAAAGTGTGCATTCATGGGTTCAAGCCAATAAGTGTATAGACTGTTTTGGATCATTTTATGCGCAAAATACTTATTTTAGACTATTTTTGGTATTTTTAGTCCATTTTTTATTTTATTTTCAACTGTAATGATATCTTAGCAATATTTAGTGACCTTGTATAGTTAGGGTGACCTTATACACCCTATATACTTGACACAAGTACATATCCTCCACTGAAACCATGATATTGCATTAATTTTCTGTTAGTGGCTTGTAGTAGCGTACTCATGTTGATATATTGATTAACGACTTGATTCTCGATAGTGGTTCGTCATAGCACACACATGATTCTAGATTCTTGTACTGTCCTAGTTGTGGCTCGTAGTAGCACGCACCTATTGCCTGATTATATTTCGTGGTTGTTTTCCTTACTTATGTCCTAAATGTGCTTGTTTAATCTATTGTACTGTCTTGCATTATTTCTAGGATGGATCTCCATGTACCACGATCAAAAATTCTTGAATAACTGTTTAGGTTAAATAACTAGATTGATAACATAGAGTCACTACCACATTTCTAGAGTAGGGGCATTGTTATAATTTATAATATATATATATATATATATATATATATATATATATATATATATATATATATATATATATATATATATATATATATATATAGTGTTTGTGGTTACATAATATGTATAATATGTTGTATTATTAGTATTAATGATATGGATTAGTGGACTAGACTTGATGTGACCATTAGACTCAACCTTAGACTAGACATTTTTGGACCCACTAATTAATCCCCTTTCTTTTAATTAGAAATTGTTAAACCCTCATTTGGAATAAAAATTTTACTTATTTTAATAACTTTTCATGAGAAACCATTGAGGGCAAATGGGACATTATGCATTAACCAAACCTTAGACTAGTGGTCTGCCCTATATAGGAGAGGGGGAGACTCCCTCAAGTGCATTCATTTGTTCATAAAATCCTAGATTTAGTTCTTCCTCAAAAGCCCTTCATTCCTCCACCAAATTTTAAAAATTAAACCCCAATCCCTCTCATTTTTCTCATCTAAGAAGCCTAGAAGCTTAGGTCACAAGGAGCATTGGAGGAGAAGAGGCTTGGCTAGAGAACCCTTGACTTTGAATTGGGAATCCATCTCCCAAGAGGTAAAATTCTAAAATCTCTCTTTTAAATTATGTTTTATTGGTTTTGTTGACCATTAGGAGTCCACCCATGGTCTAGGAATAGCCACAAGGGGAGAGAATGAGTCTCTTTGGTTTCCATGGTGTTTCTTCATGAAGTTGTGTTCATATTTTGGGTTTTGTGTTTAAGAATGAATTTTCCTCTATTGTTCATTACAACTATTCATATTAGATATATATAAATATATTTGATATGTGTATATGCCATTAGTTGTATATTTGGGGATTTGATATATATATATATATATATATATATATATATATATATATATATATATATATATATATATATATATATATATATATATATATACTTATATATATATATATATATATATATATATATATATATATATATATATATATATATATATATATATATATATATATATATATATATATATATATACGTGTTTAAGTGTCTATTTTTTGGTATGGAAAGTGGCGGGTTCTATGTGAGTAGTGAGGTTTGTTGCTCAGTTGATTGCTCGGACATGAGTGTTTGGAGTATCAGTTGAATAGGTGGTATGCACAGTCGGGGAGTAGCAGTTTTGGGCTGTAGCAGTGATAATACATATTTGTGAGCATTGGGGGAATCGGGCACTGCCAGGTCAGGGAGATTAAGGAAAGTAATTGTACTGCAGCAGCAAACAGTTGGTGCATGGAGGAAGAACTAGATGTCGGGTCAGTGCAGTCCAAGAGAGGTTTGCATGAGATACTTGTGCAACTACAATATATAGGTGACTTAGTGCCGATAAGTAATGAGGCTCCTGCAGCAATGAATTGGACTTATTGGCTCGGGTATGCTGCCAGATAAGAATGAGAGAGTGCAGTGGAGGAAAATTGAGGTTTGTGGTGCCTGCAAATTCGTGTAATACCAAGGAGAATTAGGGTTAAGGTATTAACTTAGTGTATTGCTACAAGGAGTTTTTGGTGTTCTTTATTGCGATAGCAGCTTGGACAGGCAGCATGTTATGCTAATGTGGGCACACGAGTTTGTAGCAGGTAGTGAGGAGTGCCAGTGTGGTATTGGAGTGAGGTGAGGTGTAGTTGGTAGGATAGGTAAGAGTGAACAAGTGAGTGTACGAGTGACCAATACCAAGGGGTATCAGTGGGGGAAATAACTGATAGGGGTGTGGGTGTATAGTTAGTGAGTGTCATGTGAGTATTAAGTGAGCTAGTGTGCAGTATGTGTGTAGCATTGAGTATAAGGTCCAGAGTATAGGTGAGTTTAGTATTGATATATGGATATTTTCATGAGAGTGGGTATAAGTCTAGGTATTGCCAAGTGAGGTAAGTATGTGATGGTGTCCACAAGTGTAACTTGGTGTCAAGGTTTTAGGATTAGATTTTTGTATATCTTGATACCAAGGTTATGGGCATTAGCAAGGTAGTGGTAGAGTCTAGTGTGGGTTAGTACCTAGATACTAAAGTATTTGATACTCGTATATATTGATAGTAAATGTATAGAGGTTTAAGGCACCAAGCTAATAAGCGGGTGTAATCACCTGAAATTTTAAGAATTTTTTAAAATTAAATTTTCAGGAATTAATTAGCATTTTCTGTGAATTTTAAACCTATAAATTAAAGCAGTCTAATTTAAAATAAATTTTTAAATAAAATTAAATAATATTAAAATGTGATGAAAATTATATTTTCTAGTGTAAAATTAAAAATCGAGCATGGGGTATTTTTCTGGAAATTTATTGGATCCCGGATGAATTTTTAAAGCATTAAAAACTATTGTAAAATTTAACTGATTAATTAATCAAATATTAATAAACCAAACCAAACCATTAATTTGAACCAAACCCTGAACCGGACCGGACCGGCCGGTCTGACTAGACCGAACCGCTCGTCTTGCGGGTCGGATCCGGGTAAGACCCGACCCGCCAGGACCCGACCCGACCCATGCAAAACCCTAACCCCCAAATGCAGACCGACCCGACTCTTCACCTGGCCGGCGGCCGTTTCCGCCGCCGTGGCCGCCGGTCGACCCCTCGGTTCGGCTCCCCCGCACCCGACAACTATTCCTCTTCCCCTTTCGTCGAACCCCCGCCGGTTAACCTCCCCCTAGACCCCTATATAAATCCAGCCACCCGCCGGATTTTTCCCCCTTGCATTTCTTCTCCGGCGAGAACCTCGACTCCGGCTAACCCCCTCCATCCCGACCGCCCGCGTCCAGTACCATCCGGCGCCACCGCTGCACCTCCAGAACCTCCTCTCCTTCCTCCTCCCTCCGACCAAGTTTCACCCCGAACCCCGCACCTCCAGAACTCGGCTCCGGCCGACTCAGTCGAGCGCCACCCGGCCTCCCGGAGACGTCCCAGAGGCTCGCCGACCTCCGCCGGCCTGAACCCCACTCCCAGCCTTCTCCCTCGCCACCGGACACGCCCTGCCCGACCACCTGAATTCCAGAACCCTAAAGCCTAGGGTGGACACAGGACTCGACTCAGGACACGGTTGGACACGAGGACTTAAGGACTCAATTTTTCAGACCACTTCAGGTACCCATAACTTTTGACTCGTAGCTCCGATTTTAATTCCGTAAATTGTATCGTGTAGCCTGTATGACCCTCTCGGTGCCCGGACAAACCGCTCGGGGCATCGCGACCTGTGGTGATCGCGAACCGCGATCCAAAAACAGGAAAAACTAAGCCCTGTTTCACCCCGGAATCGAGTATGCCCCGCCAAACGGGACGACTTGGTCACGTACGGTCTTCACCGATACGTGAGCGTCGTAGATACGGACGTGCGGGA
Organism: Iris macrosiphon; assembly: GCA_036927795.1. Lineage (NCBI taxonomy): Eukaryota > Viridiplantae > Streptophyta > Magnoliopsida > Asparagales > Iridaceae > Iris > Iris macrosiphon. The sequence continues at coordinate 211,127,036 of JAYESA010000006.1, read as the reverse complement.
TCTCGCAGAAGCTGATTTGGATGTGCGTGCACACCGAAATCAGTGCGTATCCGCGAAAAACATCCAGTATCCGACTTTTCTGTATTTAGCTGTAACTTAGTGTATATACGTCAGATCGAGACGAAACTTACGCCATCGGACTCTTAGTAATACGCTGGTTCTGTGGGTCAAGTTTGGTTCGATTCTGAGAACGTTGGAAAATCGCGTATCGTGGGCCCCACAGGCTCCATCCAACGGGCGATTTTGAGAACGGCTCATCGGAATCCAATTCTGGAAGTTCCGTTGGGTTCGTATCAACGTTCCTGACTTGTTAACACTAAGTTAGACTGATTTGGAGACCTTTTACCCTAACCCGGTTTTCGGTGCAAAGCGGCCCACATATGGACCCGCTTTGGCCCAGAAATATCGTTTTTGCCCTTGTGTTCAAACTGGACTTAAGGACAGACATTTCTAGCTATTTCCTATGTTCTGAGACTCTTGGTAATGTTCATTTCAGCTTTTGGAGAAGTATTGGCTGGACCCACTGATACAGGGACCGCTACTGGTATTCCAATCCCAGGCAAGTGTACCTTGCCATAAATTGCAGTTATTAGTTTATTTAGTTCTCTTGCTTTATTTTCTGTGACTATTGTACATGCTATAACCTAGGACCGTATGACATACTTAGTGTCCGATTACAGTCGGGTGCCAACTCCGTACGCGGAGTTGTGTATGTCATTTAGTGATGGACATTCGAGACCCTTTATATTCTTGTGCTTGTTTATCAAGTACACCATAACCTAGGACACTTGACACCATACATTGACAGAATCTTCCTGAGATATTCAAGGTGATTCTGTATAGGATACAGGATGGACATAGTTATTATACTATTAGACTATGACTGTTGCATTAGCTCTGATCTCATGTGACATGGACATGAGACGTGTGGTTACATTGGGAGGGGAGAGACACACAGGCTACAGGCTGTTCTATATATATACTACTATTATGAGGTTGTAGACTCTCGAGCAGAGCTAGACCACTACTAGATATTGCTGCTACCGGCTCCCCGACACAGAGCTCGTAGCAGTCTCAGCCTGAGTACTAGTGTTGCTCTCAGTTGTATTTTTACATAGATGGTTATGTAGTTACCCTGCTTATTTCATTTTACTATTTCACTGCATTTATTTGGTTTGTATTATTTGTACCTTGCTATGTCCCCTGAGGACCTGGATCCGGATGATGTCCCCAGGTTTAGCAGAAGAACATTATCCCGAGGTTTACGGGACAGGAGCTGAAGCTGTACCAGAAGTTGTTGCTGAAGGAGAACCTAACATAGAAACAGAGGTGATGGCTGAAGACTTTTCATGAGCTTATGATGTTTGTACTCTTCAGATACTTTATTTTGGACTCTTTTGTTCTGGTCTGATGAACCAGTGTTTTAGACTCTTATCGGGTTGTTCCCTGACATACTCTGCTGAGACTGGACTTTGATATACTTTCTTTATTTGCTGATGTTCTTATTATTCTGTGTGTGGATGAGATTAGTATTTTGACTTATTGTTGTAGACCTATATTACAGCTTAAGTATGCCCGATGGATCCATTAAATTGGGATGTCCATCGGTGTGTACTGCTGGCCATTGCCACGTGTCTAGTCCCTCGATATTTTGGGACTGGGGCGTGACAGCGGATATCAAGAAACAAAGTATCATGATATAAGGTTAGCTTGAGGTATTGGTGTTGGGATACCAAGGAGAGTGTGTCAAGGGTAAGTGAGGGCACCATGTATCTAGGACTAAGGTATTGGGGATTACCTTGGATATTGGTTTAGGTAAGTATTGATCTAGATATGAGGTAATAGTAAGGTATGAATAAATACTTGGTAATAAGTATGTTAAGGTATAAGTAGAGTATGAATAAATATAGTTGGTGCATGGAGGAAGAATAGATGTCGGGTCAGTGCAGCCCAAGAGATATTTGCAAGAGATACTTGTGCAACTGCAATATATAGGTGACTTGGTGCAGGTAAGTAGTGAGGCTCCTGCAGCAATGAATTGGACTTGTTAGATCGGGTATGCTGCCAGACAAGAATGAGAGAGTGCAGTGGAGGGAAATTGAGGTTTATGGTGCCTGCAAATTCGTGTGATACCAAGGAGAATTAGGGGGTAAGGTATTAACTTAGTATATTGCTACAAGAAGTTTAGGGTGTTCTGGATTGCGATAGCAGCTTGGACAGGCAGCATGTTATGCTGATGTAGGCACACGAATTTGCAACAGGTAGTGAGGGGTGACAGTATGGTATTGGAGTGAGGTGAGGTGTAGTGGGTTGGATAGGTAAGTGAGAATAAGTGAGTATAAAAGTGACCGATACCAAGGGGTAACAGTGGAGGAAATGACTGATAGGGGTGTGGGTGTAAAGTTAGTGAGTGTCATGTGAGTATTAAGTGAGCTAGTATGCAGTGTGTGTATAGCAGTGAGTATAAGGTCTAGAGTATAGGTGAGTTTAGTATTGATATATGGATATTTTCATGAGAGTGGTATAACTCTAGGTATTGCCAAGTGAGGTAAGTGTGTGATGGTGTCCACAAGTGTAACTTGGTGTCAAGGTATTAGGATTAGATTTTTGTATGTCTTGATACCAATGCTATGGGCATTAGCAAGTTAGTGGTAGAGTCTAGTGTGGGTTAGTACCTAGATACTAAAGTATTTGATACTCGTATATATAGATAGTATATGTATAGAGGTTTAAGGCACCAAGCTAATGAGTGGGTATCAAGAAACCAAGTATCATGAGATAGGGTTAGTTTGAGTTATTGGTGTTAGGATACCAAGGAGAGTGTGTCAAGGGTAAGTGAGGGTACCATGTATCTAGGAATAAGGTACCAGGCGCATAGCCAATATCACAGTACGTCTATAGGGTCAACAACAGCGAGCTGGCGGAGTTGAAGAAGCGGGTTGATGAGTTACAGGACAAGAGCTTCATGAAATCCAGTTCATCACCGTGGGGTGCTCCAGTTTTGTTTGTACCAAATAAGGATGGATCGGTACGCATGTGTATCGACTACAAAGCTCTGAAAAATCTCAATATCAAGAATAAATACCCGCTGCCGAGGATAGATGATCTCTTCAATCAGTTAAGCGGAGCAAAGGTATTCTCAAAGATAGACTTGAGGTCAACTACCACCAGGTAAAATTGAAGAAAGAAGACATTTTGAAGACAACTTTTTGGACTCGATCTGGCCAGTTTGAGTTCATGGTGATGCTGTTTGGGATGACTAATGCACCAGCAGTATTCATGAACCTGATGAACAAGGTGTTCCACCAGTACCTTGATAAGTTCGTGGTAGTGTTCTTCGACGATATTCTTGTGTATTCAAAGACCATGGAGGAGCATGAAGATCACCTGAGGATGGTTTTGGAGACTCTCAAGAAAGAGGAGCTTTACGGGAAGCTTTCGAAGTGCGAGTTATTCTTTGACAAGGTTGAATTCCTTGGGCATGTGGTGACAGGTGACGGAATCTAAGTTAACCTGAAGAAGATCATGGCAGTGGAGTCGTGGGCTACTCCCAGTTCAGTGGATGAGATCAGTAGTTTTCTTGGACTAGCAGGTTACTGCATGAGGTTTATACAAGACTTCTCCAGAATTACAGAGCCGATGACTAGGCTGACCAGGAAGGGTGTGGATTTTATCTGGATGGAGGATTGTCAGGCCGCATTTGATGAGCTGAAGAAGAGATTGATGACAACTCCAGTATTGACGTTGCCATCGAAAAAAGGTGGATTCACTATCTATAGTGATGCTTCAGGAAAGGGTTTGGGTTGCGCGAGGCAGAGGAGGTGGTTGGAGTTGATGAAGAACTCCAGTATTGACGTTGCCATCGGAAACAGGTGGATTCACTATCTATAGTGATGCTTCAGGAAAGGGTTTGGATTGCGTGAGGCAGAGGAGGTGGTTGGAGTTGATGAAGAACTTCGATATTTTATTACAGTACCACCCAGGAAATACCAATGTAGTCGTCGATGCCTTGAGCAGGTATCCGATGGCTATATACTTGACGACAAACAAACACTTATTGGCCGATCTTGAGAGCTTAGGAATTGAGGTGCTAGTTCTTGGTATCGAGATTCAAATATGGGGATTGCAGATACAGTCTGAGCTAATGGACAGAATCAGAGCTACGCAGTATGATGATGAGGCTCTGAGGAGTATCAGGGCACAGGTTCGGATATGATTATCAGAGGACTTTACCATTACTGATGTTGGATCATTGCGGCACGGTACTAGGATTTGTGTGCCAAGCGGAGAGCTGTGCGAGGAAGTTTTACAGGAGGCCCATCGCTCTCAGTACTCTATGCATCTAGGTGCCAACAAGATGTATTGAGACCTGAGAGAGAACGTTTGGTGGTATGGTATGAAGAGCGAGGTAGCATATTTTGTATCTATGTGTTTAGTGTGCCAGCAGGTAAAGAAGGATAGACAGAGGCCAGGTGGATTGCTTCATCCTTTACCCATCCCAGAATGGAAGTGGGAGCATGTGACTATGGATTTTATTTTGGGGCTTCCGCATTCTACAGGAGGAAAAGACGTGATTTGGGTCATCGTTGACAGGTTGACCAAATCAGCCAACTTCTTACCATTCAAAGTGGGTACGTCGACGGAGAAGCTAGTGGAGATGTATGTGCGGCAGATTATCATATTACATGGGGTTCCTATGAGCATCATCTCGGATCGGGATAGTCGTTTTACTTCCCATTTCTAGAGGAGTTTGCAGGCTAGCTTGGGCACTCAGCTCAAGTTCAGTACCGCATATCACCCCCAGACAGACGGAAAATCGGAGAGGACTATTCAGACTCTCAAGGATATGCTACGCACTTGTGTTCTGGTTCTCGGAGGATCTTGGAAGGATCATCTACACCTGGTAGAGTTTGCTTATAACAACAGATACCAGGCCAGTATTGAGATATCACCATTCGAGGCTCTATATGGACGAAGGTGCCGCATACCGTTATCTTGGGATAATGTCGGAAAGAGAGCCTTGTTGGGACCAAAGATGGTCGTGGATGCAGTAAAAAAGGTGAAACTCATCAGAGATAGACTTCGAGTGGCGCAGGACAGACAGCAGCATTGGGCCGACAGCCACCTTAGACCCTTGGAGTTTGAGGTATAGGTTTTGTTTAAAATTACTTATGATTGCTTTATTCTAGATTGTGTGTTAAGGCTACATTTGTTCTAGGTTGGCGATTTGGTGTTCCTGTGGATTTCTCCAACACAGGACACGATTCGCTTTGGTGGAGATGGAAAGCCTAGTCTCCGGTACATCGGACATTTCGATATTCTTGCGAGGGTCGGTATAGTGGCCTACAGACTAGACTTGCCGTCTGTACTGGAGGGAGTACATGACGTGTTCTACGTGTCGCAGCTGAGACGGAACGTGGCAGACCCTAGCGTACTGGATCACTCGAAGATCGAGGTTGGTCTAACTCTCAGCTATCCTGAGCAGTCCGTAGAGATTTTGGATCGCAGGAAGAAGGTATTGGTGAACCAGACTATTCCGTTGGTTCGTGTTGCATGAAGTCATCACTCTTTAGGTGAGTCAACCTGGGAGAGGGAGGACGAAATGCGCGAGCAATACCCTTATATCTTCGAGCCTTAAGGTATAGTTATTATTATTCTGATTATGTTCTTGTGCTTGTTTAGTTCAATTTCGAGGACAATTTTTTTTTACGAGGGTAGACTTGTCACTACCACATTTCTAGAGTAGGGACATTATTGTCATTTATAATATTTATATATATATTATGTTTGTAGTTACATAATATGTATAATATGTTATATTATTAGTATTAATGATATAGGTTAGTGGACTAGACTTGGTGTAACCATTAGACTCAATCTTAGACTTGACATTTTTGGACCCACTAGTTAATCCCCTTTATTTTAATTAAAAATTGTTAAACCTTCATTTGGAATAAAAACCCCACTTATTTGAATAATTTTTCATGACAAACCATTGAGGGAAAATGGGACATTGTGCATTAACCAAACCCTAGACTAGTAGCCGGCCCTATATAGGAGAGGGGGAGCCTCCCTCAAGTGCATTAATTTGTTCATGAAACCCTAGATATAGTTCTTCCCCAAAATCCCTTTATTTCTCCACCAAATTTTAGAAATTAAACCCCAATCCCTCTTATTTCCCTCATCTAAGAAGCCTAGAAGCTTAGGTCACAATGAGCATTGGAGGAGAAGAGGCTTGGCTAGAGAACCCTTGACTTTGCATTGGGAATCCATCTCCCAAGAGATAAAATTCTAAAATCTCTCTTTTAAATTCTGTTTTATTGGTTTTGTTGACCATTAGGAGCCCACTCATGGTCTAAGAATAGACACGAGGGGAGAGAATGAGTCTCTATTGGTTTCCATGGTATTTTTTTCATGAAGTTGTGTTCACATTTGGGATTTTGTGTTTAAGAATGAATTTTCCTCTATTGTTCATTACAACTATTCATATTAGATATATATAGATATATTTGATATGTGTATATGTCATTAGTTGTATATTTGGGGATTTGACAAGTGGTTGATGGAGTATCATGACACTTTAGAGGGTATCTTGACTTGCGTACTTAAGGTGTTTGATGAAATGACTACTAATAGTGTGGGTATCCTAATGTATATATATACATGTATATATATTAGTGATGCATATATATATATATATATATATATATATATATATATATATATATATATATATATATATATATTAGTGATGCACATATTAGTGTATATATGTGTGTGTGTGTGTGTGTGTGTGTGTGTGTGTTTAAGTGTCTATCCTTGGTGTGGAGAGTGTCGGGTTCTATGTGAGCAATAAGGTTTGTTGCTCAGTTGATTGCTCGGGCATGAGTGTTTGGAGAGTATCAGTTGAATAGGTGGTGTGCACAATCGGGGAGTAGCAGTTTTGGGTTGTAGCAGTGACAATACAGATTTGTGAGCATTGAGGAATCGGGCACTGCCAGGTCAGGGAGATGAAGGGGAGTAGTTGTACTGCAGCAGCAAACAGTTAGTGGATGGAGGAAGAACTAGATGTTGGGTCAGTGCAGTCCAAGAGAGGTTTGCAGGAGACACACTTGTGCAACTGCAATATATAGGTGACTTCGTGCAGGTAAGTAGTGAGGTTCATGCAGCAATGAATTGGACTTGCTGGCTTGGGTATGTTGCCAGACAAGAATGAGAGAGTACAGTGGAGGAAAATTGAGGTTTGTGGTGCCTGTAAATTCGTATGATACCAAGAAGAATTAGGGGGTAAGGTATTAACTTAGTGTACTGCTACAAGGAGTTTTGGGTGTTCTGGATTGCGATAGCAGTTTGGACAGGCATCATGTTATGCTGATGTAGGCACACGAGTTTGCAGCAGGTTGTGAAGGGTGCCAGTGTGGTATTGGAGTGAGGTGAGGTGTAGTTGGTTGGATAGGTAAGTAAAAATAAGTGAGTGTAAGAGTGACCGATACCAAGGGGTATCAGTGGGGGAAATTACTGATAGAGGTGTAAGTGTATAGTTAGTGAGTGTCATGTGAGTATTAAGTGAGCTAATGTGCAGTGTGTGTGTAGCAGTGAGTATAAGGTCCAGAGTATAGGTGAGTTTAGTATTGATATATGGATATTTTCATGAGAGTGGGTATAAGTCTAGGTATTGCCAAGTGAGGTAAGTGTGTGATGGTGTCCACAAGTGTAACTTGGTGTCAAGGTATTAGGATTAGATTTTTGTATGTCTTGATACCAAGGTTATTGGCATTAGCAAGGTAGTAGTAATAGTAGTCTAGTGTGGGTTAGTACCTAGATACTAAAGTATTTGATACTAGTATATATAGACAGTATATGTATAGAGGTTTAAGGCACCAAGCTAATATGTGGGTATCAAGAAACCAAGTATCATGAGATAAGGCTAGTTTGAGGTATTGGTGTTGGGATACCAAGGAGAGTGTGTCAAGGGTAAGGGAGGGTACCATGTAACCAGGACTAAGGTATTGGGGATTACCTTGGATATTGGTTTAGGTAAGTATTGAGCTAGATATGAGGTAATAGTAAGGTATGAATAAATACTAGGTAATAAGTATGTTAAGGTATAAGTAGAGTATCCTAAGATACTGAGATATTAGTTTAATACATGATGTATATATATATATATAGTGTGTGTGTGTCTAGAGTCGAGTATAGCTATATACATAGGATTTGGACCTAGAAACCTAGGTATGAGTTTGTTTAGACTAGTTTGACCCTAAAGTCAACTCTTAGAGTGATTTGGACCTAGAATCAAGGTTGTGACCTAAAGTTGACCTAGTTTGAATAATATGACCTAGAAATAACATAGAATACCATGTTAGCCTATTTTATCTTGTTTATCACTCTATTAAACCAAATAACATACAATCTTATATATAGGTCTGTGTGACACCAGTTTGGACACCGAGTCGTATCATTACTCAGGACCACATGCGAGTACATTCTCTGACAATTTTTATTACTTTGATCATTACTATGATTCTAGTTGTAGTGTATACTTGACTCAGACACAGCGGATACACGGGCTAGTATCATAGATACCTGTCCTGAGGAGTCATGATTGGAATCCATAGTACTAGCTGGGGACGAAAAAATATTAGCAAGTTATGTGATCATATCCCACCTTACATGCATCATAACTCACCCCACATATTACGTAGGGTATAGCCTGACCATTTATATGCCTCATAGCCTATTATATATGATTAGCCTGACTTTTGCTTGTATCGTAGCTAACCAGATGGTTAGTCTGACCTCACATGTATCATAGCCAATCATATATAACAAGCCTGATATTATCCCAAGCCGATCACATAGCAAACTGATATTTCACGACACTTAGCCAGTATTTATTTTTCTTGTTCTAGTATTTTTATTGCTAGCATTCACATATATTTGTTCACTGCTAGTTATTTTTATATGTTTATTGTATGTCTCTCCATATTTTCTTATATTCCAGTATTTTATTCCATTATGTATTTCCTTACACTATTTTATAGTTCTTATCAATATAATAAAAATTGCTGTTAGTGTTTGTGCTTCGCTCCAATCCTGACTGGATAACATTTTCAGAGGATCTTGAGGATTTCTGTCATACCCATTATGGTCCAGGAGTATATGGCGATTATATCCCGAATATCCCAGAGGAGCCACTCCCCTTAGAGGAGACACCACTCACAGTTGTTTAGATAGCACTTAGCCTAGTTTATTTATGTATTGGATTGTTCTAACTTTGAGACTTGGGTTATATTATGTTGAGATATTATTTATGTTGAGATAGCTAGACCCTAGACTATTATTATTTGAGTTATGTCCTAGACTTATGTTAGAACTTCTTTATATCTTTTATATCTTGTCATTCCATTTACCTTCTTATAGTTATTGTGATTGAGTACCTTATGAATTGATGATCATATGCATATTCATTGTCCTCATAATAGAGTTGAGATCGTTGACAAGTTTTTGTGTGTTGTGTTAGTGTTGTTGAGACCTAGACAGCGTTCTACCGCCAATGCTGCGACGTAGGCTGGACGTACCCATGGCTCATGCCCAAATTTTGGGTGCGGGTCGTGACATAGAGGCATTGGGAGGAGAGGTTTCCAGGTTTTATGCAGTCCCGTTATCTCAGCTACATCGAGTGGATTTGGAGCTCTCCAATGTGAGGGGCATACTTCCCGCACGCCATCGAGTGTTGCAATTCCAATATATTGATTCATGGATATTGATTTTCCTGGATAGACTACAGGGCGTGTGACCAGTAGGAAAACCTCAAGTGCATAGGCTAGTAACCAGGATTTATGATAACCCTATTTAGCTAATGATAGCTAGACGTATGTCTTGATTGGCCATGATTGATTGATTGTTTGTCTAGTCTTATTCAGATCTTGTTCCAGTTTATTATTCTCGTACTATTTCAATTTACTGGTTACGATTCTATCTTACATGTTTATACCAGTTTAGCTTACATGCTTTTATACCTGTTTACTTTTACATATGCTGGCATATCTATTTACCCTACCTTATCTGATATACTGTTTACTTACAATATGTAGTGGTTTACTGCCTTATTGTATTATGCTAGTTTTAGTTCATAAGATTGGCTTCCTTGTGGTACTTTGCTATTTGGGGCTTTGACCCCACTGATTTTGTATGGCCAAATCTTAAAGCAGAACCAGAGGGTCTTCCATATATTCCACTGGATGGTGATCACCTGGAGCACTAGAGTACCTGCGTGGATTTCTTCATTCTCCCACTAGTATTTATACATATTCATTTGAGGAATTTAGCCTTGAGCACGTGTTTAGCTCGTGTTTTGGACTTGATGCATCTAGCTTACGGGCCTGACATGATTAGCATTATTCTAGACTATAACTAGAGTTGATCATGTATGACTTATACTCTTTCTAGTTCTTTATTTTGTACAAATAGATTCATGATCATCTATGTATACATAGTTTGGCACACCTTATAATTTTATGTATGATCATCATATATCTTGTATCTTGTTAATTTGTTTATGATTGAGACACCTAGAATTGCCTGACCTAGTATTGACTGTTGGTTTATAGAGTAACACCCCTCCATGTCTTATATAGTCGTGATTGTATCTCAGGGTACTAGAGTACTCTGGTATACGTAGCTGGCCTTGTCTTTCCCTGCTCTCCAGTATTCTGGTTCTGGGGCGTAATACCATACTTTATCAGGCACATCACCCTGCAAAGGAGAACTAGAAGACAAATTAATAACATAAACAGTGGTATTGAGAGCCTCACTATGATAACTGACCAATAAGTTTTCTTCTGATAGCAAATACCGTACCCTCTCTATCAGTGTCCTGTTCATGCACTCTACTACACCATTAAGCTGAGGCGTCTAAGGCAGAGTCTTCTGGGGTCAAATTTTTTGCTCTGTGCAATACGTATCATGGAGACCAATATATTCGTCGCCGTCGTCGGACCAAACACACTTTAATTTCTTTCCTGTCTCTATTTTAACAGAGCCTAAAACTCTTTAAAAGTATGCAGCACCTAATCCTTAGTCTTTAAAGTATATATCCAAACTTTTCTTGAACAGTCATAATAAAAGTTACAAAATAAGAAGCATCATTAATGGTTTTTATTTTCATAGGACCGCAGACATCCGAGTGAACCAACTCTAGAATGTCGGCTTTCTTGAACTTGGGTGAATTTAAAAAGACACCCTATTTTTCTTTTCAGCAAGACAGTACATGAATCTCTCCAATTTTGTACACCTGAGTCCCAGAATCACTTTCATGCTCAATAAGTAACTCATTCCCTTCTAACTGATATGGCTAAGACACATGTGCCACAACTCAATCGGTAGACATATCACTAACTGTGTTCACCTTCCGTGTCCCGCGTGCGTTCCTTTCCATATAATAGAGACCATACTTCTTGTTTCCTCTAGAAATCACCACAGAACCTTTATAAAACTTCCACTGACCGTTCTCGAAGATATTGGAATCCTTCACCATCCAACCTTCCAACCGACACCAGGTTGAAACGAATATCGGGGACATGTTAAACATATTTAAGAACAAGAACTACACCTATCTTGGTTCTTAAATGCACATCTCCAATAGCAACCACTTTTGACATATCTCAGTTGTCCATCTTTAATATTCCACAGTCTCATGTTGTGTTAGTGGCAAACAGTGCCATGTTGTAAGATACGTTCACTGAAGCACCTGAAATCACCATCCAAGAATTGTTATTGCGAATAAGGTTCATAACTACCTCATCACCTACAATAATCACTTCGCTTCCATATGTTGAGACTGTCGTTGTTGTTTTCTCACCTTGCTTTCCCTTGTCGCCCTTCTTCTTTCTCTTTTAAGTGAAATATTTCGCTTGATATGGCCCTTCTTGCCACATGATAGCACTTGGATTTCTCGTACCGACCCTTAGACTTACCCTTGCTCTTGTCTCTATTATCGCCCAAACCTTTGCTTTTACGCCTTTCGCTGCTATTTGAAATAAGTGCCTCTTAATGAGATGAAGATGAAGTATCATGTAATTTTATGCGTATCTCTTCACTCAACACCCCGCTCTTAGCAAACTCCAGACTAACCACGCCTTTAGGAGCAGAAGCAATCATGGACACTCGTACAGTTTTCCACATGTTTAGCAACGTACAAAGCAACAAAAGCCCCTGAACTTCGTCGCTGAACTTTACTCCCATAATGGACAACTAGTCAACCACGTCCTGGAAATCACTCAGGTTATCCATAATGAACATACCATTTTTGTACCACATACCAATTATCATTCGGATCAGGAATAACTTATTTGCCCCGGTCTTCTTCGTATACAAAAATTCTAGCTTCTCCCAAAGTGTCTTTGCGTGCTCTATATTGGTAAACGTGATTGTACACGTTTTCATCAACGAACAGCCAGATATACCCGCACACTTGTATATGCTCGAACTTTCAGTCGTCATCGGACTTCTCACTAGATTTCTCTGAAGCAAATATCGGAAGATACAGCTTCTTGACGGATATCAAATCTTTCATCGTGTTCCTCCAATTGTTGTAATTGGAAATATATAGGTTTACCATGCGCATCGGCTTCGCGTCCATCTCTTATTCTTTGCTTGATTTTCAACCCTAAGACCAACTTTTAATTAACCCAAAGCTCTGATACCACTATGTTGGTAACAGGAGAACCAAAAGCTCTGATATTACTCTGTTGGGATTGAAACGCAGAAATCGTTCCCCCAAACCAAGAAGCTATGAGAGAACCGAAGTAAAATATAGAAACCAATTCGCCAAAATCACATAAAGCTAAAATGCATACACAACATTTTTTACGTGAAAAATTCTAGCGAAAAAAAATACGGGACGATCAGAGTCCAACTCTGAAAAACCTCCACTATTGGAATAAAAAGATGCAGACTCCTTATAGACTTCTCACCAATCGAAAACAGATCACCACAACTACTTGAAGCAAAAAACTCGATTACAGACTCTCGAAGAACAAAGATGACGAGAAGAATTACCCGAAACGATTTTCCCCTTCGAAGTAGTCGTCAATCATCTTTCTTTTTCCAAAAGTTGAAAAGCTTTGATCTCCTCTCTAATAGATTAGATCTACTCCTTTTTAGGGTTTAGAAAACACCTATATATAGCCCCTCAAATTGTCAATTACCATTGATTTAATCCAACTGTGTATAAAATATCCCAGAACTCGTACAGTCCCAACAAAATCGAATTTGGACTGAATTTATGCTTTTAAGGCCATAACAGTTTTGTTCCCAAGGGTACCGAACTCGACGGGGACCAAGTTTGAACCGAACTCTGGTTGTTGTGGACACAATCTCAGACTGCTCTGTGTGCTCAAAACTACGCTCCGACATCTCGAGCTTCTCTGACACATGGATAGCGCTCGTCGCACTCTCTGAGCTTCTCCGATGCACGAATTGCACTCATGCACTACATGGTATTCTTCACATAGGTTGTGAACTCCACCAAACACCAACACTGATTCCCTATACATATCACACTCGCATTTTGTACCTTCAAAATTCACTAAATTCAAAATGATCTTTATTAGAAATTGGTTCATATTCAGGATAAGAGCATCTCCAGTGGGGACACTCCAAACCATACTCCAAATCATACTCCAAATCACACTCCAAACTATTTTTGGAGTGTCACCTTGATATTTGCACACAATGGTATACTCCAAAATAGACACTCCAAATTAACTTCTTCCTTTCCCTCCCTCTTTTTCCTCCCTATTTTCCCTCTTCATTTTCCCTCATTTTCCTTCAGAACCATTAACCAATACTGACGACAAAGATGTCTGGTAATTTTTTCTCTCATTTTTGTTTCAATTTTTTTATCTCATTTCTTGAAATTTTGTATGGATAATTTTTCTCATTTTCGTTAAACAAATCAAACAAAATGAGATAAAAAAAATCCACAAACAAATCAAACAAAATGAGATAAAAAAAAATTCCGTATAATACTTAGTTCTACAATCAAACGAAAATGAGACTGTGCATAAATATTTTTATCTCATTTTCGTTTGATTTGTTTTCCTGAAAACTTCTTCGAGTCTCTCCTTGATTTTGAACCATTGATTGTACATAAAAAAATTTATTTTTTGTGCATAATTTATAATTTTCTCTGGAAAAAAAAGGGAATGGAAGAGAGAGAACGGAAGGAGAGGAAAATAAATAAAAACAAAATATGTGGAGAAGAAGTAGAAGAAGAAGAAGGGGTGGGGAAGGAAAGAATATGTGGAAGGGGAGGAAAATAAATACCAACTGTGGAAACTCAGAAATGGAACCTCCCTTTTCCAATGAAGAAGAAGAAGAAGAAGAAGAAGAAGAAGAATGGGTCTCAAAAGTTTCTCTGTGAAAAAAATAGAAGAGAAGAGAGAGAGAGAGGAAGGGAAGGAAGGAAAATAAATGACAGGTTATTTTGGTGGGCCCATCAATTACTATAGTCTAGCTACGGGACTCTCCAAATTTGGAGTGTCTCTTGGCTTTCTACCATTTTTCAAGTGTGGACAAGAGTCCATTGTAGCCTTCAAGTGCTATAAAATTTGACAAAAGTCAAAATATAGCACTTGAAAGTAGTCCCACTGTGGATGCTCTAATATATAGGATGGAGAAGTTTTAATATCCTAATTAATGAGTTGCGGAAAAATTCAAAAGTTTAGAGAGTACCAACTAAAACTGGAAGATTTTGAGTATTTATGCAAATTGCACAGTACAAAAAGTATAATGTAGCAGCCAAATTTATGGGCTTAACTAATGATGAAGCAATGCCCTAGACGATGAGCAACTCCTCATGGGTGTAAATTTTCGTTCTTTTTAAATTTTTTTTTTTATTATTATTATTATTATTATTATTTTAGAGTTCATACATGTATGTACAGGATGGTTAAACTTACAGACAAAATAGGACATTATTAATATTAGTATATATGTACATGTATTGTACTAATTTTATATTATTTGAAACGAACAAATAATAGTAATATAGATTATTATATTATTTTATACTATTGTTAGGAGAAGTAAAATACAATTGTTATAATTATTATAATCTTTATTAAACTATTTAAGAAGACTAAAAGACAATCATCTTAATTATTCTAAATTTATTATTATATTAGTATTATTATATTATTATAGATATTATGTAATATTTGGATGCAAGATTATTCAAGATGACCAAAATATAATTTCTGTAATTAGCTAGTTACTTATATTAATTTTAGTAAAAAATTTAATTAGTAAATATATGTAAAGATATGTTTGGAAAGAAAATTTTTACCATGATGCTGAAGTTTTATATAGTAGTATAGATTGCAAGCAACTATGCAGCACAAACGCAAGAGCGACCATACACCTTTAGCATCCCCATAGCAACTGATTGCTGGCTTCTGAAGTTTGTCGAAGTCGAATTCGAATGTGTCCATGTCAATAAAGCTCACTGATTGCTGGCTTCTTTGTTGTGATGCCAGACACAAAACCATGACCAAAATCCGATAAACCGTGTGATAATTTTGATTTTTATATGAAATTATAGATATAAAAAATTCGCAATCAGAAGAAAATTAAAACACATTCCAATCCTTTCATAAATCAACTTCAGAACTACAGTAAATGTTAATAAATGGTTAACATCGTTTAATATTAGTACTCCAATTAATAAGGGAAATTTTGTTCAGGTCCGTCTATGATATTATTGCTAGTACTTTGACCTATTCTACGTGCATAGAGAAAGAGGCAAGGGCAGAGCCACCAGTGGGCTGTGGGGACCCAAATTTTTTTCTTTCTTCCTATATATGTCTGTTCACATGCAATTTTTCATCCCAAATTTCAGTCTACACAAGCTCATATCAGTCAACACTCAGCAGCTCGATTTTTTTTTTTCAATTTATAGCTCCCCTCTCTCTCACACACAATCTCACGTACACTGTACAATACAAACTAATGTACACTGCAAACTGTCCATATTATGCTATCAAGTGCCCCCTGCCCCCTCATCATCTCTTCCCGTACACACTTTTTCCTCACTCAACCTCTCTCTATAACTCATATTCTCTCATCTACTTCATCTTTAACCGAGAACCTCTATCATAATCGAGACTGTACCTTCATCATCAGACTACAACGATAGTCGAAGGAGGAGCAACAACAACAACGTTAAGCCCTGTCGCTGGCACTCCCTCGTCGCCCGAACCTCCCCACCATCGACAAGTTCTGCCAAATCGTGAATCCTCTGTCTATGGTAAAAGAAGATACCAAAGGTTCTTAGTGTTTGAGTTTATGCCTAAAAGTGTCCAATGGTAAACTAAATTTTTTTTTGTTCCTATTTTTTAGTATGTGGACACTATTCTGTATTGGTCAGACACAATACAATATGGACAAAAGGAGATATGGACATGACAAAACTGATACAACATTCATTTTGTTAAAAAAACTAGGACGTTCTAATGAGTTCAGCCCGGGGTAATTAAAATCCTAGCTCCGCCCTTAAAATGAGGAGACAACTAGTGGCGTAGCGAGAATTTTTATCTAGGATGTGCGATATTTACTATTAAAAAATAATAAATTATAATTAACACAGAGTATGGTCTTAGAACTAGACGAAACTTACATCATAGGACAAGTTCGATGTTGTGCATCCAATGACATAAGTCTTATCGCGATCAAAAAAGTACAGGGATAATAATTGTAATTTTTTTTTTAAAATATCGATAGGATAAAATTTGGCGATACGACCCAAATTCGCCGTATACAGTCGACGAATTCAAGTAATTCAGTCAATCTCCAAACACGTCAGCTATCACCGTACGTGCCTTAGGTGCAGCAGGTTCGTGTCAGGGTTGCTTGAACGGGACCCAACCCGCAATTTTTAATAAAAAATAAATGTTCAAGTAGTTCACTTCGAATCTCAGAACAACTGATCAAATAATGGACATTAGCAAAAATGACAGTAGCAACGGTCTTTATTTTATTAGTTGAATGTTGCATCATATTCAAATTGAGTATTATGCTTACTTGTGGTCTTCATTTTCTTAGTTGTTTCAATTTTGGATTGTAAACCTATCTTGCATATCAACATTTTGTCCTATACTATGAATCAACGATACTTAACCAATAGTCTTTGGTATTGGGTACTTATCCAATATTTTTAAGAGAAAATTTGAGTTGCACCCCTCTTTATTTATCATAATTCAAGATGCACCCCACTGCTTTATCATAATGTATAATCCCCCTCCCACTTTCGTCAAAAACTAACGATCAACTCTGTTGACCATTAATTTTTGACCGAAATATCCCTTTCCTCTCGCCAGGCTGAGGAGGGAGAACTGGTAATAATAGTGATTTGTTAGGAGTACTTCGGTCAAAAATTAACGGTCAACGGAGTTGACCGTTAGTTTTTGACGAAAGTGGGAGATGTTGTACTCTGTGGTAAAGAATGTGGTGCACCTTGAGTTATGATAAATAAAGTAAGGGTGCAACTCAAATTTTTTCTATTTTTAATGTTCAACTATACTTGATAAGTTTCGACTACGTCTACAGTTCCAGCACTTGAATACATACATGATATGGCTCCTCAAGATAAAATTATATATATATATATATATATATATATAAAAGTAAGTGGTATGGTCACGGGACATAACCGAGGCCGACGGAGTTCGAGCCCAGGCGTCGTTCGTAGGTAGATTTAAGAGGTGGTATATATATATATATATATATATATATATATATATATATATATATATATTCTACTATATAATGTCAAAATTAGGCTTCACCGTGAAAAAATTTCGTTCCAAAAATACCCTTCAACATATTTAGTAATTCTACTATATAATGCCAAAACTAGGCTTCACCGTAAAAAAATTTCGTTCCAAAAATACCCTTCAACATATTTAGTAATTAAAAAGAATACCTACAATAAATTTCACTGACAACCATTTAAGAGATGCAATAATGACAACCATTTACGGAAATCAAAGGGTTCATGCTACTTGCTAAGTCTTTTAAATTGTTACCAAAGAATTCGAAGGGTTGAACCATTAACCTATATAATTAAAAGCAGTAGAAATAAACTAACTCATCAACATCATTCACTCCAATATACGTGCAAAGCACGTGTATATATACTAGTATATATAAAAGAAAAAAAAAAGAAAAAAATATCGGGAGTCGCGGCCTTTCGCCCCTGGGGACAATCGATGGCTTAATTAGTTTTGTTTGTTAATTATCGAGATTGAGTCTGAATTATTTGGTTTGAGGGCCATTGGACAAGTGGTTGCTTGCAAGATATCAATATAACTGGCTCAAATTCAACACTTGTTTGAAAAGAATCATGACGAGCAACTTGCTATTGCTGTAGTAGTGGTTCATGCACACTACTACTTACAAGGGACAAAACCCAATGAATTAGGTGTGGTGTTGTCTAGCGCAAAGTCTTACAAGCTTACAATACCACCACCACCACCACAATCACAAGCATGAAGCTTGCCCTAGCTCCCTCTATAAAAGGAAGCCCTACATTCTAGTATTCCACCACCACCACCACTAGTATCTTGCTTAATCAGTAACACCATGAGGAGCCATATTCTACTCCCCATCCTCCTAATCCTGAGCTTGGCATCCCTCCTCCCAAGTTCTCTTGCTTGCCCAACATGCCCAACTCCCAAAAGCCCACCACCGCCAGCACCACCCAAGGCCAAGCCATGCCCTCCACCGCCGAAGCCGAAGCCGAAGCCTCCCTCCCCCCCGAAGGCACCGACATCGTCCGGTTGCCCCATCGACATCCTCAAGCTCGGCGCGTGCGTCGACGTGCTGGGCGGCCTCGTGCACGCGCTGCTCGGCGGGGAGGCGGACCGGGAATGCTGCCCGGTGATCTCCGGCCTGGCCGACCTCGACGCCGCGCTTTGCCTGTGCACCACCATAAGGGCCAAGGTCCTTAATATCAATATCCTGCTGCCTATAGCTCTGGAGGTGCTGGTCGATTGCGGGAAGCATGTGCCCTCTGGGTTCCGGTGCCCAACCTAGGTTTCATGCAAGTGTACTGTATGATCATGAAGGTTTTCAGAGCTATGGCTACCTATAACTTACTACACTTTGTCAAAACTATGCAATATTATTAAGCAGTACATACAAGTAACTGCAAGAAAGGCTTGTTAAAGCTATGCTATATTTGTGTCACTACAAAGATTTGTAACCTTTGATGAATAAGATATTATATTTTGAATGTTTATGGATATAAATCTTTATTAACGTACGTCAAGTATCTTTTGGGCCGGACCGGGCCTGGCTGGCCTGAGCCCAGTGTTGACCGGTTTTGATTGGTTCTCACAGTTGACCAGGCTTGACGGTTTCTAGGTCGGGACGGACTTAGTCCGAGGAGGAGACGATCGGAAGCGGAGTTTTGGAAATCCAAACCCATCTGGGCCCGAACCCGGAAGAATAGTGGGTCGGACTTGACAGGACCGGGTCCGGGCCGGTTCAGGGTCGGGTTCGGGTTGACCCAGCTAAAAAAGTTGAAAAAAAAAAGGCTTACAAAATAAATGAAATAAAAAAAAACTTTATTAATTTGATTAAATTTAGAAATTTGATATGATATTTTTTTGAGGAACTGAATAAAAAAAAAATGAAACTAAAGATTTTATTTACATTTTTTTATATAATATTTTTTTGGGTCCGAGTTGGCCCAATTTTTCTAGTCTTCGGTCTTATGTCCAGTTTATTGTTCAGCTCCTCCTCCTCCTCCTCCTCTAGTAGAGTCATTCATAGTAAGAGACTGAAAGTCAAGTTCATTAATGTCGACACCTTCATCTAAGTGTTTAGTTCTTTTTTCTGCCCGAACCCGATCTTGAACACAAAATATCTAGTAGCATCTTGTCTCTTATTGCTTAACATTCTTGATCATGCACTAAAATATTATTTCGATGCTACCGTGGACACCTGTGCCATTAGAAGATCACGTGTTAAAGAAGAAAGTATATGATAATTTTTTTCGTGTCTTTTCCACCATACTAAAATTGAAAAATATTCTAATAAATTAGACATGATCTACTATTTTCTAAATTTGCATGAAAAAACTGAAGGCATCTTGTACAAATAAATTAACAATAATACAAGCACATTTTATATTAAAAAGTCGTCTTTCGATTACAGGCATAAATTAAGATTTTAAAATATTAGTACAAGATGTGTTAGTACTAGCATTATCAAAAGAAATTGAAAAAAATTATTGTGAATATCATATTCGCGTAAAGCTTGTAATATAGCTCCATCGATTGCAGATCCAGTATGAAGATATTCCAACGGTTTTAGACAAATAATTCATTTTTGTAAAATTTATTTCGCATCTGAACGTGATACGAACAAAAGGATAATTTTGTTTACTAGTCCATATATTTTGTTTACTAGTCCATATATCATAAGTTAAAAAAAATTACTAACATCTACAAAAATTTCTTATGGAATATCCTTGAGGACTATTGCTTAATTATGTTTGTCTAGCATTTAATGTGTCATTGTCATTACAACTTTCATAGTGTCTCTTCAAAGTGTCAGTACCGTCATTTTTTTTTTCCATTTAAGGTTTTTTGTATTTCTTGCATTGTGCACCTCTAGATATTTCTTTTTGGTTTTTATCTAAAACTTCTTTTCCCTCACTATTGGTGACAAATAATTTAGTAAAAAATTCCCATAAAACTATTTTTTTTTTTTACTTCAAATATTATACTTTTAACTTCTGGAGATGACATTTGTGTCGGTGGCACAAAAATTTCAAAATTATTAGCATAATAATTCTCATCAAAATTATTATAATAATTGTAATATTGTTCGAAAATATCTTGGTAGAAGTGATTAGAACCAATAATATCATTATGATCCATACTTTAAGAAAATTATTTAAAGAAAGGGAAGATAATTTTTTCAACTAAAAAATAAAAAGAGAGGAAAAATTAACTAATCAAATTTTAATATAAAAATAATTTTTAATAACAAAAAAATACTTAATTTTTTTCCAAAGCCAGATGTAGAATTATTGTCGGGAGAAGAAAATGTGTTTGCTTGTAAGTATTGGAAGAGAACAAAGAAAAATTGTTATGGTAAATTTGAAAAAATTATATCATATTTATGAGAATTTTTGAATGCCAAATTACTCTCATATCCTTAAAATATAGTTGTTATAAGAATATTTTGACCATTTTTAGAAAAATAACAAAAAAAAAATCTTTCAAAATGCTTAAAATGATTATATATTGGGGGTATTTAGCAAAATACTCTTCCGACCTTGTAAAAGAGCGTTTATATTGGGAGGATATATATATATATATATATATATATATATATATATATATATATATATATATATATATATATATATATATATATATATATATATATATATATATATATATATACATTTGGTCCGTTCGGATCCGTTGCACAGCTACTCAGCCTCTGAGGGGGGCTCGAATCCGGCCAACACCCGATGGGACCTTCCGCCTTAACCACTAGGCTAAGGCCCAATGGTGATGGGTGCAACACAGGTGCGGTTCAAGTGCGGTGCAGGTGCAGGTGCAGGTGAGGACCTACGAGCCGAGATGAGTGGAACCTTCGGACCGAAATGTTGTGGATCTTCGGGCCGGGGTGTTGTAAGCCTTCGACAAAAAATCTGTAACACAATTACCTCTTCAAAATAATAATAATAAATAAAATAAAATTATATATATATATATATAAAGTGTGGTGTCCGAGCCGGGGTTGTTGGTGGGGGACCTGGTCACCACGAGGTCGGTCTGGGCAGAGTTGACCAGGTCGACTGTGAAAATTTTGATTCGTCCCTCGTCACTAATTGGATCGGACTATCGGGTCATAATTTTAAACTTTGCTCAAACTCGGATATACTATGGGTCAGATCGTATCGACCCGATGACCGGATCCGAGTCGTCCTAGTCCTAGTCCTAGTCCTCGTTTGACCGAACCAGGCTTGAACTGGTTTCGGATGGCCCGACCCATTAGACACCTTGATAATGTACGTAACCAGCATGCTGGTCTTATCAATATAGTAATGCATGTTATGAAGGGTTTAATAGATGTCATATATATAGCTACTAGTTAAGTAAGCTAACTACTGAAGGATATATCTTGGGATAAGTCTTCTTCTCATCTGAAGCTGGAAACAGTTGTTTGATATCTTATCCAAGGAATTTAAATTCTTCTGGATGGAGAAATTTGAGCGTTGGTGTTTCAGAGATTAATTTATATGGATATGGAGGTTTCAAATTCATAAAAATTGTAAATACTTTGGTTGATGATTTATTTAAGAGTTTGCAGTATCAGTCGATACCGATCCGATACGGCCGATACGACATGGTTTGGCATGACTCGATTCGATACCGGCCAATAGCGATACTAAGTGATACCGACTTTGGAGGTCTTTTTTTGGTCAATTCGACAAAAAAAATCAAACAAAAAAACCAATCAGCAAAGATGTAAAAGCATATAAAAAGAGAAATTGTAGGAAAACCAATCGAAAAGGATGACTAATATTTTATTTAATTCCAAAATTAATAAAAAATAACACAGAAAATACTTAAAATTATGTCTAAATGTATAAAATATTTTTTCTAAAATTTTAATAATTTATTAATAGTTACTTGTTTTTTATTATCAGAAAATTTAATATTCTGATTTGAAACTGTCGATACCGTCGATCCCGATACTTATAGAAAGATCCGATAGACTTATTTCACAACTCTTATATTATTGATGGTGAGCCCATTCTTATGATAAATTTGAAGATATGGAATTCGGTATACGAGTGCTATATCATTTCTTCTTCTCTTTCTTTTCTTTTTTTTGCTAAAAGATGACTTCATTAAATGACTGCGGAACAATTGTTACTCATATATCACTGATATGATGCAGAATACATGACGGATCTTCTTCATAGAGGCAGATAGAAGAACTTTGATTAGAAGTTATAGAACGAGAAACCAATAAGTGTGCAACCTGTGAACCCCCAAATTTAATACTATCATTTTTTCAGTATTTTTATAATTATTGAATTTTTATACTCATTTAGCAAATTAGTAAATAATATCTTTTAAATTATTATCTTATAAAAATATTTTAAATATTTATTATTAGTATATTTCACAAGAAAAAAAATTTAAACTACCCGAGCTCCAGACCCTTGAACCCGTGGACAATGCGGACCCCCCTTTTGTTTTGCTGCATTCAAAAATTTTCAAATTTTTCTCTATAAAATCTTTCCATATTTCTCTTCATTGAATTCCCTTCAAAACCTTCCTATTAGTCAACATTCATCACCATATTCGAACATCCTAAATTGGATTTCAATTTCCTTAAAAATTTAAATCTCAACCGATTGGTATCCCGTTGATACATTTCGAAAATTTCTTTAATCCAACTTAATCCTAACCCTAGCCGCCTTTGGCCACCACCCCGCATCGCGACGACCGCCTGCAGTCGCCCCTGCACCGTCGTCGACCGTCCGATCGCCGGCCGACTGAACCGTGCGACAGCAGTGCAAAACTCGAAACCCCTCTCTTTCTGGTATGATATCTTCCTCTTCGTTCGTTCGTTTTGTGAACTGATTCTTCGTATGCGTTCACAACATAACTCTCTACAAACTTCTTTTATTATTTTATTTTTAAACTGTTTAAACTGTGTGAGAAATTGACTCAAATTCAACAAAAAATGTTTTCGAAACATCCCCTAATAATAGGTACCCAGAAGTCCAATCACTAGGTCCCATTATCACCGGACAGAAAACTGTCCAAACACCTATGTTTTGTGGTTCATTTTCTACCAAAATATGGCTTATTTGATAAATCTATTTGACTTGTAGACAACATAACCAATATTATTTTCCTTCAATTAGATTTACTTAATTAAATTTTAATCTCTATATTTTCTGCGTTGAAAATGACAAAAAATCTGGTTTCGAAAATCTAAGATTTTTCGATACGAGGTCCGTCCCGCCAAATGGGACAACTTTATCGCATGCTAATTTTACCAAAAGGCGCGTAAAAAAAACATGGACGTGTGAGATTCGACGGAATTCGATTATGTCGCATGTACGTGGCAAAATCAACCCGTATCCGTCAAAAAATACCGTATAGGCCCTTCCCAAAATATCTCAATTACTTAGTGGATGATTGTCGTTTCGAAACAAAACATGCAACATCGAACTCGCAGCGTAAAGCTGGTCCTGTGACCCAATTTTGGTTCGATTCTAAGAATGTTGACCAGGACGCCGTTTTGTGGGCCCTGTGGTCCGACTTAACGGACGATTTTGTGACCGGCTCATCGGAATCCAATTATAGATATTTCGTTGAGTTTGTATCATCGTTCTGATAACGTTAAACATTAAGTTTTCTGGATTTGGAGAACTTTACTCCTGGCACTTTTTTGGGTGCAAAGTGGGACACGCGTAGATCCTGTTTTGACTCGAAACTGTCACTTTTTTTCTTCGTGTCCAAATTGGACTTATGGGTAGTCAACTTTGAATATTTCACTCATTTTTGGGAACGTTGATGATGTTATTTTTAGCATCCAGAGGCGTTTACTAATATACTATCTTCTTGGAGGCTATTGACTTGCAAAGTTCGCTACCTGGACTTCGCCACACCCCCTTTCAGGATCTAGGCAAGTATACCATGTTGTGTTCACTATATCTATTCTTTATTTACAGCATTACTTATGTGGAATAGAATAATGGATAGTTCTTTATTAATGAAAAGACTATATATATATATATATATATATATATATATATATATATATATATATATATATATATATGAGAGGCTAACCCATCTCTTTATTATTCTACCAGATGTGGGACTAAAAACCATTACTAATATAACACTTAACACCCCCCGTTAAGCTGGAGCATATATGTCAATTATGTCCAGCTTGTTACATAAAAATTGCACCCGAGAACCCAAAAAAGATTTCTTGAAGATATCGGCTATCTGATCACCGGTCCTCACGTGATAAAACTTTATCATCCCCTTTTTATACTCGCCACGGACGAAGTGGACATTAATTTCAATATGCTTCATCCTCTCATGAAATACAAAATTGGTAACAATATGGATAGCAGATTTATTATCACACCACATATCTGCTGCTTTAGATCCTGCTTCTTCTCCCAGCTCATGTAGAAGATGCTGCAGATATATCACTTATTTCGTGCCATGAGCAACGGCTCGATATTCTACTTCAGAACTTGATTGTACGACCACACTCTGTTTTTTGCTCTTCTACGATACCAAGTTTTCGCCAATAAATATCGAGTAACCAGATGTAGATCGTCTATCTGTCATGCTTGCACCCAAGTCAGAATCGGTAAAGCAATCAACATTTGTATGTCCTTGGTTCTCCATACGAATTTATTTTTCAGGATTCTGGACTAGATAGTGCAGAATTCTGAGAACTGTCTGCCAATATGAAACTCGTGGAGAATACATAAATCTACTTGCGACACTGACTGCAAAGAAAATATCTGGACGAGTCATAATCGTCAAATAGTTGATTTTTCCAACCACTCGACGATATTGATCCGGATTAGTCATCAGTATCCCCTCGTCGAAGAGTAACTTTTCTCCTTGGTCCATCGGCGACATTGCTCCCTTGGCTTGCATTCCTGCATCATTTAGTATGTCTAGCACATACTTCCTTTGAGATAAGACAATGTGCTTCTTTTTCCGTACGACTTCAACACCCAAGAAGTAGTTTAACGATCACATATCCTTGGTCTGAAACTCTTCTTCCAAAAAATTCTTCAGTCCTGCAATGCCTTGACTGTCGTCTCCTGTGATAACAATGTCATCAACATAAAAACCAAGTAGTATCCTTTTCGCCTATGTCTGTCAGTAAAATATAGAATGATCCTCCTTCGATTGACAAATGCTAAACTGAGTGACTATATCTGTAAACCAACCAAACCATGCATGTGATGATTGTTTGAGACCATAGAGAGCCTTCCGTAGATGACACACTTTACCCTCCCTTACAATAAACCCGAGGGGTTGCACCACATATACTTTTTCGTCAAGATCCCCATGGAGGAAGGCATTCTTGATATCCAACTGAAGTAGTGGCCAGTCATAGTGAACAGCTAAGACCAAGAGTACGCATACAGAGGTCATCCTGAAAACTGGGGAAATATCTTAAAATAATTCTCACAATAAGTCTGAGAATATCCTTTAGCCACAAAATGAGCCTTCAATCGATCAATGGTGCCATCCGATTTTAATTTGATCGTGAACACCCATTTGCAACCGACAGCCTGTTTACCAGGCGGCAAATCTACCAAGTCCCAAGTATGGTTCTCCCGAAGAGATTTTATCTACTCGTCCATAGCAGCACGCCAACCGGGATGTTTGAGATCCTCCGCGGTAGAAGTAGGAATCTAAATCCCATCAATAGTAGTCATCAAGGGCTGAGTGTGGCTCGCAAGCCCTTTGTAGTTGTCAACATATAAGGGATGATCATGACAGACACGACGAGGTTGAGCTAGAGGAATAGGCGGAGGCGACTTAGTGGAGCTAGAGGAAAATGATGTCTCTGTGACTGTAGGCGCAGGCACCATCACCGACACTCATTCGGGCGACGGCGGTGCTGACTGAACCGTTATCTTCGGACCGTCGAATCGGGATACTGTCATTGTAGAGAAGGGCATCCTTATTGGGGAATGTTGTGTTTGAACAGGAAACAATAAGAAATCCTCTTCTGGGTAAACTTGTGGAGCCGGATCAGTAGTTTGTGGAAGTGAAAAAAACTCAGTTTCAACAAAGGCAACATCTCGAGAGAAAAAATACGTCTTCAAGACTGAGAAAAAATATCAATACCCTTTCTGACCCTTAAGATACCCAAGAAAAATAAATTGGATAGCCTTTGGATCTAATTTAGAAAGAGTTGGTCGGGTATCCCGAACATAACACAAGCAATCAAAGATTTGGAGAGGGAGAGGAAACGACTCTCGTTTGGGATAAAATTGAGAGAATGGAGTATTTCCATTGAGAACAAACGACGGCATACGATTAATTAGATAGCAAGCCATAAGAGCGGCATCCGGCCAAAATAATTTTGGAGTACGTACTTGGAACATAAGAGCACACATTATTTCTAGGAGATGATGATTCTTGCGTTCAGCCACACCATTCTGTTGTGGTGTGTAAGGACATGAAGTTTGATATATGATGTCATTCTGAGACAGATGTGAAACAAATTTATGAGACATATACTCACGACCATTATCATGGCGAACACATTTGAATGGAACACCAACTTGTGTTTTAATTTTCGCAGAAAAATTACACCAAATATTAAATAATTCGGAGAAATCTTTTATTAGATAAACAAAAGTGACACGTGAGTAGTCATCAACAAAAGTAACAAAGTAATTGAATCCCATTATAGATTCAACTGGATAATGTCCCCATATATCGGAATGCACCAACTTGAAGGGGGCAAAAGCAATATTATTCTGACAATCCGGATAGAAAATCTGGTGATGCTTAATCAAACTACATGACTCATAATGAAAAGAACATGAAATATCTAAAGATGGTACATTTTTTGGATTGCTTAGACAGTAGATGTCCTAATCGAAAGTGTAACTCAAAAAGATCAAGTTTTACACCAGCTTAGGCAAAAGAGGAAGTTTTGTCAAACATGTACAAGCCTCCAGCCATATGTCCCCTACCGATAGTCTTTCCAGTCTTTAGGTCCTGAAAAATATAACCATCAGGAAACAATGTTATCGAATAATGCATATCATGAGTAATCCGACTAATTGAGAGTAAGCTGAATGGGTTTCCAGGTGTATGTAATACAGAATGTAGTGACAGTCCCGAAGAAAGACGAGAAAATTCTTTTACACGGACTGTTAGTGAACTACCATTGACACATATAATATTAGACATACAACCAACCGGTAGATAATTTTATATCATACCTGCATCGCCTGTCAAATGAACAGACGTACCAGAATTAAAAACCCACTGATTCAACTGTACCACACATGCCGCTGAGTACCCTACGGTGGACCCAGAAGTAGAGGCTTCACCTCGACGTTGAGCTTGAAACTCAACAAAGTCTATATTTGCTTCATCAGTCAGTTGTACGGATCAGCCACAAAAATTAGGAGTATCTAAGGTAACATTAGAGGTAGGATCTTTAGTACACTGCCACTAGAAATGACCCTGTAGACCATAGTTGAAGCATGTACACAGTCGTCCTCTATCACGACCACTAATGCCTCGTCCACCATCAGGGCCACCATATCGTCCACCACGACGGCCATAAAATAAAGTACGAACTACACCAAGAGCAAATCGATCAGCAAAAGCATCACTTGGAAAGGTCTCGACGACCTTTGCTGCCTGTATGACACAAAAATAAGCTTCCATCAGAGATGGAACCTCGACTCCAAAAATAATTTGAGAGCGAGCTGAGTCTGCATTAGGATGCAGAGAGGTAAGATATGCCATGACATGAAGCTGCTCACGTTGGGCCCTTGCTTCATTGATATCTGTTGTCAGAGGTAATACCTGGTTAACTTCATCGACCATACCCTTAAAAGCCCAAAAGTGGTCCTTATGAGAATTGTCACCACGTTCTGCCCGGTAGACCCCGATAACCGAGTCGTAGATACGAGATAAGTTATATTTTCCATCAAACATCGTCGCTACGACCTGCCATAACTTCTTTACCGTATCCGTATTCTGAACCATGTCCTCTACCGATGGTTCCATTGAGTTTATCAACTGGATAAATAGTCGACTATCATCCGTCTCCCACTACTCAAATATGGGATCAGTCGTCTCTGGAGGGTTTTCAGTCAGATGCTTGGACAATCGCATGCCCCAAAGTATTTTCTCAACCTTCTTCTGCCAGGTTGAGTAACCGTCTGGTCCATCCAACCGCCAATCGATGAGTCGAATCAAAGAGATTGTCGTGCCAGTGCCTTTTGGTCCCGCCAAGGTATTCCCAACACCGACAGTAGTATCACTACTAGCCGCCTCAGAGTTTGTCATAATGCACTTGATTCGACTATCCCTGGATCTTTCCAACCCCAATAATCATATCAACTTTACCAGTGCGCTATCAACATGGGCAGAACCGGTACTCGCATGGAAAGTAAAGATTGTATGGGGATCACACAAGCCAGAACACAGAAGTAACCCAGGTCACTCACAGTGTAGATACTGATAAGGATATTAGGGTAGGAAGGAAACAAAGATCTACGTAAACAAGTAAATTGTCTACTCTTTGTTAACTCTTGAAGTAATAATCTAGGAACAGAGGTTTGCAAATAAATCATTGTCTATCCTCTAGCTTCGATATATGTGTCACGCCCCAGTCCCAAAAATACGTAGGACTAGGACACGTAAGCATGCCAGCCGCATGGATATGGCAACTCCAATATATGGAAATCAAATCCATACGTACGTTGTATTATGAATATCAAATCCACAAGTGGTAAAAATATAATACAAGTCACAGGGTAAAATCTAAATCTCATCCACCAAAATCATATTGAAATAAATAACCAGTATCTATGAAACTAGATCTCAATAAGAAGGATCTAAAGATAATAGTTGGGGGGAAACAAATCCACTACCAACTCAAATGGGAAAAGTAAATACAATATAAGTACAACTCACTCAAACAATATAAGTACCAGCTACCAATCACGGCTCGAAGGGAAGACATCCATGAAGCTTCTATATCCTTCCAATCTGCGCTCCTGTAAATACTCAAGAACAGGTACACCTGACAGCGGACCAGGTCCTCAGAGGGACATAACAAGTATACTTAAACACATGCCAATAAAGTACTGAAATAAATATTCAATGGGTCGTCTAACCGTCTAAAGTGAATGCAGTTAAGAACAACTTTCCCCACAAGTGAGCTATCTGGCTGAAAACCTGGGATTTGGCATGGTTCTCTATTGGAGATCCAGGGGCCTACAAAGGCACGACGACTTTCGAATGCCGGAGGCCCACCTGATAATAATATAATATATAGTGGTCATCACCACCGGTATCTCCAGCGAAGAATCCGGGCGCACAATAGAAAAAGTATAAAGGAGCTCAAATGCGGTACTTGTTGTTCTCCCCACCCCATGTCACGCCCCGAGGCGTCCCCCGAGTCGTGACCGCCGTGCGGGCCTGGAGTTGCGCCCGCACAAGGCTTTAATGATTTGCATAGCAAGCACATATTCAGAGTACGTAGATAAATTGAAACACAGATTTGAAACATAGAAAAGTTCTCTTTATTGATAATGAACATCTATTACAAACTCCTGAACGAGTCAGCTAATATGCCGAACGGCTTACAAAATGGTTGACT
Source organism: Iris macrosiphon (assembly GCA_036927795.1). Lineage (NCBI taxonomy): Eukaryota > Viridiplantae > Streptophyta > Magnoliopsida > Asparagales > Iridaceae > Iris > Iris macrosiphon. The sequence continues at coordinate 211,096,580 of JAYESA010000006.1, read as the reverse complement.
CAAAATGAGATAGCAGTCATGTACATTACATCCTTTTACAAACTCAAAACGATAAAGACCTCCAGGCTGGAGGATCGCTTTGCCACAGAGCTGCATTTGTGTATGAAGAGTTGCAGCTTCGGACTTCAAAAGGCTTTGAGGCGCGGTGAAGATGCGCTAACAGCTGGACTGGATCGGGAAGACGACTTCGGCTCCTCGTTCGGTTCGCCTTGGTGCGGAGAACCTGTTTCAACGAGGGTCAGCATATCGAAACATGCTGGTGAAGGCGAGCTAGCCTGACTATACCAATCAACACGTTGTTTAGTGAAGCATGCATATTTGTGGGTTTCTATCTTGCCTTAGTTCATTTACAAGTAAGCAGCATATTGAATTTACTGAAATGAACTAGCCACCGTTCGGTGGATTTACCTGCCCGTCTGAATGACCTGCACAATACTTACCTTGCCTTCCCTGCCACGGAGACACAAGTTAGTATGCAACAGGTTTAAATATACACGATGATCACGGCATGGTTGCCATAATGGACGTAGCCGGGGACAAGGATAGCATGCTACGAGAGAACACGATTGCGCTGCAAGCTATCCGGTCCCGAACACGAAGACTACACACGAGTTCCGCCCGGATCGGATCGGTGCCAGTGCCCCAGCGACCGTCCGCAGAACCAATACCTTGTGCACAAGTTGTCCACGATCGAACACGATGAACAAGTTAACAGTCATGCATTTGAGGTAACACGAGTGCAAGAACACGAGTACACGACAAGCAGTATTGCATGATTTATTTTGCATAGCCTCCCTGAACAATTATGCATATACAAGATGTGTTCTATACTTAGCACGTTTTATAGAACATTTGCACGAACAAGCATACGATAAGGCAACAGTTCACAGGTTTGATTGACAAGCATAATAACCAAGTATATTTGTCTTTTATCTTGGTTTCTTTTATTATTATTTGGTATCGTTTGATCGGGGCAAAAGAGAGTGCAGATTGATTAGCTGTGAAGCTTGGAAGCAGGACTAGCTAATCGGGTTGGTAGCCACTCACTTAGGTTTTGGAAAGAAGAAGAAAAGAGGTGCTTCACGACTCCGCTCGCAAGCCGCCTACTGCTCGTTCACCTGCACACGAACAGCTCGATTAATATTTCTTCCTCTCTTTCCAATCTCGGAATAGAAGTGCAAGTCAATGAACGAAAATAATGAAAACCATCGAAACCGTTCAAGGAAAACAAGCAAATCCTAAAACCAACTCAAAGCACGAAAGCAACAAGCGACATCGAAAACCGAGGCAATAAAAGATAGCAGCGGAGAGGTCCCTCCTGACTCTGCCGCTAAGCCGATCCTTGGGGCGCAGTCCACTGAATATGGGAATCGATTCCGAAGAAACAAATCCATAACGAGGACGAGTTCTTAATTCAATCTATCCCGATCGAACGATACCGACTTGTGTTTCTTAGCCGCGCTCTCCGCACCGGGAGAACGGGGCGCTACATCCTACCCAACTAATTGGAAGTTTTGTCCCGAAACTTAGGGTAGAACTTACCGTTAGGGATTATTTCGTTGGGGACGACGATCAGGAAGGTTCGGACAGGAATTAATAGCATGGCCTGATCGTCCACAAGCGAGGCATAATCCAAGTCTCAAGCGGCAGTCTTTCTTGTCGTGTCCAGTCTTTCTACAGAACCGACACGTAATGTTCCAATGCTTTATTTGTTAACTACCGTCGTTACGACGCTTTGCAGCGTTGTTTCCTCTGTCGTTGCTTTGGCGTTTGTGACTGGATGTATGCACAGCGCCGACAGGAACGTGAGGATAGTGTGGTTCGAGCGACAGGGCGTGATTCATGACTTCACGCATTGTACGATACTGAGGAACGGCTACGTGCGAATAAATGACAGGGCGTAGTCCACCTTTAAACCTTCTAGCTCGACTCGCTGCATCAGGTAAATAGGCCCTAGCGAATTTGGAGAGTCGGTTGAACTCGGCGGAGTACTCTTTAACTGTCATGCTGCCTTGCCGCAGCTGCACGAACTCGTTTTTCATTTGACGTTGGACTGGAGGGGGTACATACTCCTCTTCGAACGCGGCACGAAAAGTCGTCCACGAGATCGCCTCCTCTCCGTGATCAAATTGGAGAGATCGTCGATGCTCGTTCCACCAATCGTGCGCATTTAGGCGGAGCTGTAGTTGCGCGCAGGAGACGCGCTTATCTTCGGGGACCTCTAGCAGAGCGAAGTGATCTTCAAGTTCGGCCAACCAATCTAGAGCTACGACCGGGTCCTCAGTCCCATTGAATGGGGTGTTGCAGACTTTCTTGAAGTGGCCAAAGTCGAAGGCAGTCACGTCCCTCGCTCTTGGAATTTGCGGTGTCTCTACTTCAAGCACGGGCTGCTCCACCGGAGTCGTTGTTGTTGCGACGGAATGGTTGGCAGCCAAAGTCTGAACGATCTGATGCAGGGTATCTACCTGCTTCTGTTGGACTGAGAATCGTGCTTCTATATTATCTTGAAACTTGAGCTGACTCTCTTCCGCTCGCTTCTCGGCCCGTTCATGGCGAGCCTCGTCCCTTTGTTGGTTTTCCCCCAACATCCGCAATATTTGCTGAACGGGATCGATTCTTGGCATGGCTCGCTGGCTTTCTGAACTTCCCGAAGTGCCCGAACTACTTCCTTGGCGTTGCATTTCGTCCGGGACTTGCGCTGCAGATTGCGCTGGATCCATTCCTTCAAAAGAAGGTAAATTACATTAGGATCATAATGTATTATGGACTTATTGCATGAACGTATCTCATTTTGGCCTAGCGAGTTCAAGAGTTCGCACAGGAATTTGATCGTTAAAGGAACTTTTCCAGCACGAAGTCTAAGGAACTTTGAATCTGTGCTCTGATACCACTATGTCACGCCCCGAGGCGTCCCCCGAGTCGTGACCGCCGTGCGGGCCTGGAGTTGCGCCCGCACAAGGCTTTAATGATTTGCATAGCAAGCACATATTCAGAGTACGCAGATAAATTGAAACACAGATTTGAAACATAGAAAAGTTCTCTTTATTGATAATGAACATCTATTACAAACTCCTGAACGAGTCAGCTAATATGCCGAACGGCTTACAAAAGGGTTGACTCAAAATGAGATAGCAGTCCTGTACATTACATCCTTTTATAAACTCAAAACGATAAAGACCTCCAGGCTGGAGGATCACTTTGCCACGGAGCTGCATTTGTGTATGAAGAGTTGCAGCTTGACTTCAAAAGGCTTTGAGGCGCGGTGAAGATGCGCTAACAGCTGGACTGGATCGGGAAGACGACTTCGGCTCCTCGCTCGGTTCGCCTTGGTGCGGAGAACCTGTTTCAACGAGGGTCAGCATATCGAAACATGCTGGTGAAGGCGAGCTAGCCTGACTATACCAATCAACACGTTGTTTAGTGAAGCATGCATATTTGTGGGTTTCTATCTTGCCTTAGTTCATTTACAAGTAAGCAGCATATTGAATTTACTGAAATGAACTAGCCACCGTTCGGTGGATTTACCTGCCCGTCTGAATGACCTGCACAATACTTACCTTGCCTTCCCTGCCACGGAGACACAAGTTAGAATGCAACAGGTTTAAATATACACGATGATCACTGGCATGGTTGCCATAATGGACGTAGCCGGGGACAAGGATAGCATGCTACGAGAGAACACGATTGCGCTGCAAGCTATCCGGTCCCGAACACGAAGACTACACACGAGTTCCGCCCGGATCGGATCGGTGCCAGTGCCCCAGCGACCGTCCGCAGAACCAATACCTTGTGCACAAGTTGTCCATGATCGAACACGATGAACAAGTTAACAGTCATGCATTTGAGGCAACACGAGTGCAAGAACACGAGTACACGACAAGCAGTATTGCATGATTTATTTTGCATAGCCTCCCTGAACAATTATGCATATACAAGATATGTTCTATACTTAGCACGTTTTATAGAACATTTGCACGAACAAGCATACGATAAGGCAACAGTTTACAGGTTTGATTGACAAGCATAATAACCAAGTATATTTGTCTTTTATCTTGGTTTCTTTTATTATTATTTGGTATCGTTTGATCGGGGCAAAGGAGAGTGCAGATTGATTAGCTGTGAAGCTTGGAAGCAGGACTAGCTAATCGGGTTGGTAGCCACTCACTTAGGTTTTGGAAAGAAGAAGAAAAGAGGCGCTTCACGACTCCGCTCGCAAGCCGCCTACTGCTCGTTCACCTGCACACGAACAGCTCGATTAATACTTCTTTCTCTCTTTCCAATCTCGGAATAGAAGTGCAAGTCAATGAACGAAAACAATGAAAACCATCAAAACCGTTCAAGGAAAACAAGCAAATCCCAAAATCAAATCAAAGCATGAAAGCAACAAGCGACATCGAAAACCGAGGCAATAAAAGATAGCAGCGGAGAGGTCCCTCCTGACTCTGCCGCTAAGCCGATCCTTGGGGCGCAGTCCACTGAATATGGGAATCGATTCCGAAGAAACAAATCCATAACGAGGACGAGTTCTTAATTCAATCTATCCCGATCGAACGATACCGACTTGTGTTTCTTAGCCGCGCTCTCCGCACCGGGAGAACGGGGCGCTACACCCCATGCTCTAAGCATGTCACATCCATGACACGAATTGGTCCATAGCCTATTCTTAGTACCTAGCCCAATCCTGCAACCAGACAAGGACAAGGATGGGACCACCGTACTACAATAGACTATGTCCATAGACCTCTAATAACTGCTAAGTCTTCTAGCATGCAAAGTTTCTAACAGCAGTTATTCCTAACGCACGTCCCACACGTACCGATGATCAGTCAATACGTGCGTCCGTGATCTATATGAGACTCACCACTCGTGTAAAAATATGTGTCACAGTCAAATGAAATCTAATGGTGCTACATGATAATGGGGTAGTCTCATGAACAAGGTCAATGCAATACATAAATAAAAACATAACGCGACAACACCGTCGCGCGCATTTTGTATAACAGTTAAAATATATGAACTAAGGACAGAAAATAAAGATGCATGCAACATATGGAGTATAAATAACAGTACAATGGCAAGGTATACTTGCCTGGCAAGGAAGCTGCAATGTACCAATAACCTGCTCCAGAAATTGCGCAGAACAATCCAATATCCTATGTACACATAAATATAATATAATAGAATCATTAGTCATTACACTAGCACATACTCAACCATATTTACACTGGAATCAGGGGGTATACTAGGGGTAACACTAGTCATCTAACACGGTCAATTACGCATTGAATTACGTGGGTGTCGCGTCTTCAAGTACTGTACGAAATCAGTCAGTCAACTGACAGGTGTCTATGCCGGTACGTTAGTGTACGCAAGGCAGACAAATTCACAAGTTCTTAGGGTCAACATGGTCAAGGTAAGTATGGGATAGTCCACGATATCCTAGGGTCATACAGTCTGAATATTTAGTCATAATTATCAATTAGCATTTACTTACATATATATTCATATAACTATATAATAATATAACCATTAATTTATTTTAATTTATTTAATTCTGGAATAATTACTCTAAAATCCTATTTTAATCTTATTATTCTGATTTTTATGTTAATTCCTAAATTTTGTCCAAAGAAACTGAATTTTATCAACTCGAGACTCATGGCACGCAAATCGAGGCGATCTGTTGACCAAAAAGTCAACCGATACAAACTCGACTTTCATGCATGATTTCCTGTAGATTTCAGCATAAAAAAATATACCAGAATTTACTGCTCGTCTGAATTCAAATTCGTTTGGGAATTATGGCACATACAAATTTTGTATTGTGCACCGATGGTTAAATTCTAACCTAGAAGTTCTACAGAGTTAACAGTATATAAATACTTCGAAATAAATTCTGGGAAAAATATATGTCGATGATCTCGACATTAGCTTTCCGAAACTTTAAACGGTTCATGATTCTGATTCCTGGTTCTCCCGGAATCGCAAAAACATCGAAATACGTCTATTTTTGGACATGCTGTGCTCTACGAATTTTCCAGAATTTAATACTAATAATTTAGAAAAACAATTTATATTATCAGAAAGCTAACCTCATTATCGTTCTAATAAAAAAAATTGGAGCATGTTTGGAGTCCGGAGCTAGGAGATATCGTCTTTTTAATTCGTCATAACTAGTAGAAAATATGGCTGAATTTATGACAAATTTTGAATATTTTTGGACGAAAAAGAGAGGAATTTGGGAAAAAAAATATGAAAGATGAGGTATATATAATGGTGGACACTAATTAATTAAATAAGAATAGGATTGGTTAATTTGGATAGGATTATGATGAAATTAAATAAGGATAGGATATGCATGAAGTTGATTTCCTAGTAGGTTCAGGATTTGAATTAATTTAAAATAGAGTTTGAATTTATCTCAATAATTTATAATCTTAAATATAATTAAAGATAATACAAATAATTTATAAAATCTTATTAATATCTATTAACACTAAATTAGTATATATCTAATATTAAGACTATATATATCCAAATAAATCCTAAATAATTTTAAAATCTAAATAAATTTCTTAAAATTCTAAATAAATTACAAAAAATATAATTAAATATTTTAAACTAAAATAAATATTTGGTAGGAACGACATGCAAGTATGGTCGTATAGTAAATCATAGAAGTCCTAAAAATTTATGTTTTCTAAGTTTTAATTACCAAAAATTCTAGAAAAATCTCCATAAATCTAAAATAACCTAAAATAATTCTAAATGAATATTTATATAAGTAAATATATCAAGAAATTTATTTTCTAATTAACTAAGAGCATATTCTAAATAAATTCAACATATATAATAAATATAATAATATAAAATATACACAAAATATCTATTTTGGGTGAGGGAGTTTACAATCTACCCAACTTAAAATAATTTCGTCCTCGAAATTAAAATAAGACATAATTTGTTAAATCCTTCACATTCGTACATAAGGTATGTCAATCGCAATCTCTTCCAAAAATTTAAATAACAAAATCTATTCGAATATATCGCGATCACTTCAAAATTAATATAACCACTGTTTAAATCAAAATTTAACCTGTCGTAATCTCTTCTCGATTTTTAAATAATCAACATCCAAATCTGACTCAAGTCTATATGACATCTCACATCAAAATTTATATCATAATTTCCAACTATCATAATCTCCTCTAGACTTTGAACAATAAATAATTCTAATCAAATCTTATTCCTATTCTTAACTTAAGAATTTTGTACTATTCGAATATTTAAACTCAATTTACATCCTCAATATTTCAAATAGGTGACCCAACAATCAAAATTAAACTTTTAATTCAAATCATCAAATTGTAAAATTTAAATCTAATTAACCAATTGTTCAAGTCTAAAATTATATATTTATACTCAAAATTTAAATCGATGATTCATCCTTCAATATTTAATATTTAAATCATGTGCTCAAAGTATAAATATTGGGTCCTCAATATCAAGATTTTTAAAATTCATTAAATCCTCATTATCTTAATCATCCTTCTAAATTTCTCAAAATTACAATGGCTTGAACCTCTCTCAATCTAGTCTTACTCGATCATAATCTAAAGAAATTCCTCCTGAGTTGACAATGCACTACTATCCAACTTAGAATTTATCCACCTATCACCTAAGGCTATATACCTTAAGAAAATATCCCTTAATTTATTTACTCATGTCGTTCAATCCTCGAAACTTCAACGCCGATCATATCACATATGATATGTCCTTAATTACGAAAGAATAATCCTCAAGTATGTGATCGGCCTATGGGGTATATCTAGTACTCTCTGTGTATCAAACTTTATACCCAGCACGAGGTTTCGTCTTTCCGAAATAAGGGAAGACGAAGATCAATAATAAAGAGTTCAAGGGCAGCGTAATAGAATAGAAGTATTGGGATCAAGGCGTTTAAAGAATTCAATTGGGAATTATCAAAGCAGTTGTGGATTAAAATTCTACTTTGGTAATCCTTTGTTTGCCTGCTCGTATTAGTACAGTTATGTAACTGATACGATATGTCAGACATGCCTAGGGCAAGTATATTCGTCTACTAATCACTACATATCTCAATCCACGTAAAGTAGCATTACGAAGGACGAACCAAATGTACTAAGGTTGTCCATATCGTAATACACTGATTCTGATTAGACAATTGCATCAGCAGGCGCCCCAATAATACATGTCTCATGATCAAGCTCGATAAAAATAAGCTTGCAAAGACTAGGCTATAATAGCAGCATAATTCGAGGTAGCACAGAAAATATAATGCTGGATTATGATGAGAGAAGTCACAAATAATTCAAGTTGCAAAAACAAAACAACATAAGCAACAATAACAAAAGACTCTACAATCTCTACAGTTATCATATTAATTCCTTATCTAAGTCGATAGTCGACAAAGTAGGGGTGTGAGCCTCTAAGTTCTATAGTCTGAATAAACACTATCATCTTATGTTAGCATACAATTAATGCCATTCAGTTACACTTCATCAATGGATTCACAAGGGCTATATGATACCAGGTGGTGAGGTATACTACCCAACTTAAAATAATTAAACTAGTACTGTGACAGCCTTAAGAGGATCCTACAAAAATAACCTTGCACATGTACATAGAACAGAAACTCTTATTAGGGTATATGAGGAAAGATCTTGGTATTGATTAGGGTATCCTTTTTATGTAGGTAATGGTCATCCTAAGTCTTAGTCATAGCACTTATAGAGCAAGTGTCAATAGTAAGGATAGAAGAGTTACTGGCCGTCAGAGGGGAAAGAGGATATAGCCTACATTGAGGTGGGGTACATGTTACATGATTTAAAACTAAGGGTTAATCATCGGTCACAATCTACAAAATAACTTAAACTTATCAAGTTCTAACTACCAAGCATAAAAAAATTTCACATTCAAGGCTACAACTATAATCCTAGCAAACTATGAGCCCTTAACAAAGAATAATTACTTGGCCTACTATCCGAAGTGTCAGATGGCACGAGTTGAAAGATGAAGAGAAGAAACGGAATTAGCCGTCGCAAAATAGCGAGTGCTATGGTCGCAGGGAACAATATATAAAATAAAGATAGAGGGCTCTAGATAGCATCATGGTTCTCTAAGGGGAGTGGGGTATTGGTTGCTATGTTCGGGGTATGATCAAGGAAGAAGTGTTGATTACATTCCTCTAGGCTTCCTAGGGTGCTGTCTACTAATAACAAAATAATGATATAAGTTTATAGTTCCAATATCATCTAACTATGAAGGTTAGGTTCAGTCCAAGTATTAAGTTTTTGGTTTTCTATGGGTTCCTCAATGCTAGGGGCAACATTATGGTAACCTTCTAACTAACTCTAGTAGTATCTATACTACTCTCAAGTCCTCATATTACATCCGGGGTAATGGTAAACCAATTATAGGGATAAGGGATTCTAGGGTTCGCTAGATATTCTAAGCTTAGTGGTGTATCTATAATCTCGTTGTATTCTAAATAGGTGTGCTACTCTAATTATCATCTAACAACAGGAACTTCTATATTCTAGGAGGAGGTTATACTTAAAGAACTATTAGGGAAGCACAAGAATCAAGCATGATGCATTTGATCAAAATAGAACAGAGAGGAGGAAGATGAATCAGGGTCAGTTGTGGATGAGATCCTATATTCTAGTCCTAGGTGCAGGCTTGTTCGATACAATAACGTAACCGAGACAATATGCTCTTGACCTGCATGGGCCACCACAAAAATATGTCACGCCCCAGTCCCAAAAATACGTAGGACTAGGACACGTAAGCATGCCAGCCGCATGGATATGGCAACTCCAATATATGGAAACCAAATCCATACGTACGCTGTATTATGAATATCAAATCCACAAGTGGTAAAAATGTAATATAAGTCACAGGGTAAAATCTAAATCTCATCCACCAAAATTATATAGAAATAAATAACCAGTATCTATGAAACTAGATCTCAATAAGAAGGATCTAAAGATAATAGTTGGGTGAAACAAATCCACTACCAACTCAAATGGGAAAAGTAAATACAATATAAGTACAACTCACTCAAACAATATAAGTACCAGCTACCAATCACGGCTCGAAGGGAAGACATCCACGAAGCTTCTATATCCTTCCAATCTGCGCTCCTGCAAATACTCAAGAACAGGTACACCTGGCAGCGGACCAGGTCCTCAGAGGGACATAACAAGTATACTTAAACACATGCCAATAAAGTACTGAAATAAATATCCAATGGGTCGTCTAACCGTCTAAAGTGAATGCAGTTAAGAACAACTTTCTCCACAAGTGAGCTATCTGGCTGAAAACCTGGGATTTGGCATGGTTCTCTATTGGAGATCCAGGGGCCTACAAAGGCACGACGACTTTCGAACGCCGGAGGCCCGCCTGATAATAATATAATATATAGTGGTTATCACCACCCGTATCTCCAGCGGAGAATCCGGGCACACAATAGAAAAAGTGTAAAGGAGCTCAAATGCGGTACTTGTTGTTCTTCCCACCCCATGTTCTAAGCATGTCATATCCATGACACGAATTGGTCCATAGCCTATTCTTAGTACCTAGCCCAATCCTGCAACCAGACAAGGACAAGGATGGGACCACCGTACTACAATAGACTATGTCCATAGACCTCTAATAACTACTAAGTCTTCTAGCATGCAAAGTTTCTAACAGCAGTTATTCCTAACGCACGTCCCACACGTACCGATGATCAGTCAATACGTGCGTCCGTGATCTATATGAGACTCACCACTGTATAAAAATATGTGTCCCAGTCAAATGAAATCTAATGGTGCTACATGATAATGGGGTAGTCTCATGAACAAGGTTAATGCAATACATAAATAAAAACATAACGCGACAATACCGTCGCGCGTATTTTGTATAACAGTTAAAATATATGAACTAAGGACAGAAAATAAAGATGCATGCAACATATGGAGTATAAATAACAGTACAATGGCAAGGTATACTTGCCTGGCAAGGAAGCTGCAATGTACCAATAACCTGCTCCAGAAATTGCGCAGAACAATCCAATATCCTATGTACACATAAATATAATATAATAGAATCATTAGTCATTACACTAGCACATACTCAACCATATTTACACTGGAATCAGGGGGTATACTAGGGGTAACACTAGTCATCTAACACGGTCAATTACGCATTGAATTACGTGGGTGTCGCATCTTCAAGTACTGTACGAAATCAGTCAGTCAACTGACAGGTGTCTATGCCGGTACGTTAGTGTACGCAAGGCAGACAAATTCACAAGTTCTTAGGGTCAACATGGTCAAGGTAAGTATGGGATAGTCCACGATATCCTAGGGTCATACAGTCTGAATATTTAGTCATAATTATCAATTAGCATTTACTTACATATATATTCATATAACTATATAATAATATAACCATTAATTTATTTTAATTTATTTAATTCTGGAATAATTACTCTAAAATCCTATTTTAATCTTATTATTCTGATTTTTATGTTAATTCCTAAATTTTGTCCAAAGAAACTGAATTTTATCAACTCGAGACTCATGGCACGCAAATCGAGGCGATCTGTTGACCAAAAAGTCAACCGATACAAACTTGACTTTTATGCATGATTTCCTATAGATTTCAGCATAAAAAAATATACTGGAATTTATGGCTCGTCTGAATTCAAATTCGTTTGGGAATTATGGCACATACAAATTTTGTATTGTGCACCGATGGTTAAATTCTAACCTAGAAGTTCTACAGAATTAACAGTATGTAAATACTTCGAAATAAATTCTGGGAAAAATATATGTCGATGAACTCGATATTAGCTTTCCGAAACTTTAAACGGTTCATGATTCTGATTCCTGGTTCTCCCGAAATCGCGAAAACATCGAAACATGTCTATTTTTGGACATGCTGTGCTCTACGAATTTTCCAGAATTTAATACTAATAATTTAGAAAAACAATTTATATTATCAGAAATCTAACCTCATTATCGTTCTAACAAAAAAAACTGGAGCATGTTTGGAGTCCGGAGCTAGGAGATATCGTCTTTTTAATTCGTCATAACTAGTAGAAAATGTGGCTGAATTTATGACGAATTTTGAATATTTTTGGACGAAAAAGAGAGGAATTTGGGAAAGAAAAATATGAAGGATGAGGTATATATAATGGTGGACACTACTTAATTAAATAAGAATAGGATTGGTTAATTTGGATAGGATTATGATGAATTTAAATAAGGATAGGATATGCATGAAGTTGATTTCCTAGTAGGTTCAGGATTTGAATTAATTTAAAATAGAGTTTAAATTTATCTCAATAATTTATAATTTTAAATATAATTAAAGATAATACAAATAATTTATAAAATCTTATTAATATCTATTAACACTAAATTAGTATATATCTAATATTAAGACTATATATATCCAAATAAATCCTAAATAATTTTAAAATCTAAATAAATTTCTTAAAATTCTAAATAAATTACAAAAAATATAATTAAATATTTTAAACTAAAATAAATATTTGGTAGGAACGACATGCAAGTATGGTCGTATAGTAAATCATAGAAGTCCTAGAAATTTATGTTTTCTAAGTTTTAATTACCAAAAATTCTAGAAAAATCTTCATAAATCTAAAATAACCTAAAATAATTCTAAATGAATATTTATATAAGTAAATATATCAAGAAATTTATTTTCTAATTAACTAAGAGCATATTCTAAATAAATTCAACATATATAATAAATATAATAATATAAAATATACACAAAATATCTATTTTGGGTGAGAGAATTTACAATATAACTTTTTTTAGGGTTAGGATTTAGACAAGAAGGAGGGGCGGCGGCTGCATATTAGGGTTAGGGTTTTGGGCTTGAGGCAGAGGGGGGTGGGTAGCCTGGAGCAGGGGGGAGGGGGACGCCTGCTGGAACAGGGGAGAGGCTTGGAGCAGGGGGGTTGTTAGAGCAGGGGGACAGCCTGGAACGGGGGGTGGCCTAGAACAGGGGGCTTCCTGGAGAAGGGGGAGGCAGGAACAGAGGACGAGGGGGGCCTACTTGTAACACCACGTTCTGTTCTAGCGGACTGCCGACTCAATCGACAAAAGTACAATTGTCCCGACCCGCTTTGCCTCAAACGAGAAGCAAAGGATATCCAGACTTGTCCCTACAGGATCTCGGCTTAGGCTTACAGGATCTCGGCTTAGGCTTTCAGAGGCTCGCTTGACGTATCGCTCTATCGAGGCGAATCATCGCTAAGGTGGGTGGCTACAGTGAACTTGTCTTTACTTAGCCAGCACACATAAAATGTGGAATCTTCATGCTAGTCGCTAGGTGATTCACCCCCTGCATGCTAATAAATCCAACGCACCTAGCTAAGGGAATAATCCCAACTTGTATTGCTTATGCTAGAACATGGAAATTGAAATACTGCTTATATTCAGACCCTTGCATGCTAAGTCCCTTGCGGTTTCATCTCTCGGCTTACCTTCGGGTCCGAGCAAACGTGTATGCTCACGTTCCTTAGAAACGCATGCTTGTCTGCTTGTATGTGCCATGTTTTCATCCAAATCTCGGGAGACAACTAAGTAGTCGTTCCGCGCATGGAAGAACCTGAAAGTGTCCGGGACCGTTAGGTCACCAAGGCAATTCCCGAACCAGGGAATTTGCACCCTGAATGAATAAATCACTGAATCACAGCTCGTGGAGCAAACTACTGAATCAACGATCTTGCCTCAACAAGTTCCATATATATATATCCTGACTCAAACTTGTTCCATATAACTTGTTCATATATATATATATATATATATATATATCCTGCCTTGAACTTGTTCCTGAACCTGACCCTGACCAGCATGTCGCGAACAACTTGTTTCAAGTGAGATTCTCCTGATCTCTGTTCCTGCGGACGTTCTCCGGGGCACCGGGCCGATCCGATCCGGACAGGAACCCCTGTTAGTCTGCCTGCTTCGGGCAGAATGGCGTGTAGCGCCTGTGAACTTATCCTTCACGCCATTCTTGCTCACAGACTAAGTAGCCGCCTGACTCAGAAGGAATGACCTGTAGCGCTCCTGATTCGTACGTTGCTTTTTATTTTCTTTCATGTGCTACACCTGTCCTTTATGGCTAGGCCAACGACAACTGTTCATATAGGTAAGTTATCCTTGCTTAGCGACTATCCGTGTGCGAGTCACTGCATCGCATCAATGAATAACTGAATACCTGAACGATCTTGATATAACGACCCTCGTGTTTGTATATGCTATGCCTCCTGAATGTTTATACTTGCCCGTGCTTGAATTAACAATGTTTGCCTTGGACAGGGAAGGCCAAATGGTAAGTCTCGCCGTGTTTTCTCTCATGTCGCACGGTGCACTGCCACACGAGTTAGGCTATTCAATGTTTGCATGAAACTGATCCTAAGGCAACTAGAAAGACAACTTAATAATTGTGCACGGAGCCTGTATTACGTGTTTGGATTTGTCGAGCGGGCGAGTAGCTTCCCCACCAGTGCATTCAATGTACTGATAATCCACCAGTTTGTATGCAGGGTACGGGAGAACCTCGTTCGGTGCGGATGCCTCCTTCGTGCGTGCTAAGGTGTGAAGATCACTCTAAAGTAACGGTGCGTCCGAAACTGAAGCACATATACAAGACATAAGTTGTGAACATCGCCTGAACATCGCCTGTATAATCATTCCACAATTGTAGCCACTTGGCACACTTTTACTGTTTCAAAGAGAGGCTTGAGCGACTTGTAATCTCGGCTATACGCCGCCTGTAACACTTGTTTATATCAATAAAAGAGCTTGCTTTACTTCAACTTGTGTTTCAATGCTTCCGCTATATTGTCGACTCAGTGAACCTGTTATCAAATCGCTATGCGTTTATGACTCCGTCGCACTCGGACAATCTGTGCGACTCTGTGGCTTAGAACTCTTACCGCCAGCCAACGAACCATGGCCTTGCACAGGCGTGACTCACGCTCGTGCGACATCACGCCCGGATGGGTCGAAGCGATCATCCTGCGGGAGCGCTGGCGAGGGTGATTCCCGCCTAGTGGGGACGGTCGATTAGCCTGCGGGAGATCGGGGCATGACATGTTGGTATCAGATCCTGGCTTCTATGCCTTTGGACTTTAATTTGATATCTCTGTTTCGAAAGCTCGTTTGTGGGTTATGTGCACGCTCTCTCTCAATGCCTCGATGGAATGTTCCAACAATAAGTCTAAATACTTTCAAAATGCATTTTGAATGATATGCTTGCTTGTATGATTGTATGCTGCGAGTGGCCTTTGTGCCAACCTGTGCGAATCCTTGAGAGTATCGCTAGTAGCTTGTCTGATTTCACTAACTCTAAGTTTGGTTGAATGCATCTATTCAAGGGACGCCTTGAACTAGTGCACCATCCAAGACTTAAGAAAAGGTAAAACTCGAGTGCTAAGACTTCGCTATCACTAAGCTGGTTGACGTGCTCACGCTAGAAGTGCACTTCGAAAGTGCGCACGATCCAGACTAAGCGATATGCTGATCTCGACGCTTATGCAAGTGAAGATCCAAATAAACAAGTATAATGACTTGTCTAGGATTGCCTCAACCTTAGATTACTGCTTGTCCTCAGTAAGTCTCGAGGATGAGACTTTTTCTAAGTTGGGTAGGATGTAAAACCCCGTTCTGTTCTAGCGGACTGCCAACTCAATCGGCAAAAGTGCAACTGTCCCGAACCGCTTTGCCTCAAACGAGAAGCAAAGGATATCCAGACTTGTCCCTACAGGATCTCGGCTTAGGCTTTCAGAGGCTCGCTTAACGTATCGCTCTACCGAGGTAAATCATCGCTAAGGTGGGTGGCTACGGTGAACTTGTCTTTACTTAGCCAGCACACATAAAATATGGAATCTTTATGCTTGTCGCTAGGTGATTCACCCCCTGCATGCTAATAAATCCAACGCACCTAGCTAAGGGAATAATCCCAACTTGTATTGCTTATGCTAGAACATGGAAATTGAAATACTGCTTATATTCAGACCCTCGCATGCTAAGTCCCTTACGGTTTCATCTCTCGGCTTACCTTCGGGTCCGAGCAAACGTGTCTGCTTACGTTCCTTAGAAACGCATGCTTGTCTGCTTGTATGTGCCATATTTTCATCCAAACCCCGGGAGACTACTAAGTAGTCGTTCCGTGCATGGAAGAACCTGAAAGTGTCCGGGACCGTTAGGTCACCAAGGTAATTCCCGAACCAGGGAATTTGCACCCTGAATGAATAAATCACTGAATCACAGCTCGTGGAGCAAACTACTGAATCAACGATCATGCCTCAACAAGTTCCATATATATATATATATCCTGACTCGAACTTGTTCTATATAACTTGTTCATATATATATATATATATATATATCCTGCCTTGAACTTGTTCCTGAACCTGACCCTGACCTGCATGTCGCGGACAACTTGTTTTAAGTGAGATTCTCCTGATCTCTGTTTCTGCGGACGTTCTTCGGGGCACCGGGCCGATCCGATCCGGACAGGAACCTCTGTTAGTCTGCCTGCTTCGAGCAGAATGGTGTGTAGCGCCTTTGAACTTATCCTTCACGCCATTCTTGCTCACAGACTAAGTAGCCGCCTGACTCGGAAGGAATGACCTGTAGCACTCCTGATCCGTGCGTTGCTTTTCATTTTCTTTCATGTGCTACACCTGTCCTTTATGGCTATGCCAGCGACAACTATTCATATAGATAAGTCATCCTCGCTTAGCGGCTATCCGTGTGCGAGTCACTGTATCGCATCAATGAATAACTGAACACCTGAACGATCTTGATATAACGACCTTCGTGTTTGCATATGCTATGCTTCCTGAATGTTTATACTTGCCCGTGCTTGAATTAATAATGTTTGCCTTGGACAGGGAAGGCCAAATGGTAAGTCTCGTCGTGTTTTCTCTCATGTCACACGGCGCACTGCCACACGAGTTAGGCTATTCAATGTTTGCATGAAACTGATCCTAAGGCAACTAGAAAGACAACTTAATAATTGTGCACGGAGCCTGTATTACGTGTTTGGATTTGTCGAGCGGGCGAGTAGCTTCCCCACCAGTGCATTCAATGTACTGATAATCTACCAGTTTGTATGCAGGGTGTGGGAGAACCTCGTTCGGTGCGGATGCCTCCTTCGTGCGTGCTAAGGCGTGAAGATCACTCCAAAGCAACGGTCTGTCCGGAACTGAAACACATATACAAGACATAAGTTGTGAATATCGCCTGAACATCGCTTGTATAATCATTCCATAATTGTAGCCACTTGGCACGCTTTTACTGTTTCAGAGAGAGAGGCTTGAGCGACTTATAATCTCGGCTATACGCCGCCTGTAACACTTGTTTATATCAATAAAAGAGCTTGCTTTACTTCAACTTGTGTTTTAATGCTTCCGCTATATTATCGACTCAGTGAACCTGTTATCAAATCGCTATGCGTTTATGACTCCGCTGCACTCGGATAATCTGTGCGACTCTGTGGCTTAGAACTCTTATCGCCAGCCGACGAACCATGGCCTAGCACGGGCGTGGCTCACGCTTATGCGGCATCATGCCCGGATGGGTCGAAGCGATCGTCCCGCGGGAGCGCTGGCGAGGGTGATTCCCGCCTAGCGGGGACGGCCGATTAGCCTGCGGGAGATCGAGGCATGACACTACTGGAGCAAGTTTAGGGTTAGGGTATGGAGAAAGGGGGTAGGGGATAGTTTACGGCTTTGATACCATATGGAATAGAATAATGGATTATTCTTTATTAATGAAAAGACTACATATATATATATATAAGAGACTAACCCCTCTCTCTCTCTCTATTATTCTACCTGATGTGGGACTAAAGCCCATTACTAATATAACACTTAACAACTTATGTATATTTCTTTGTTGACACATTTTTAGAGTATATATGTAAACCCCCTCACCCAAAATTAGGCCTACTTGGCTTAGATAGTGAGACTAGGGCCAGTTTGAATCAAATTGGAAATAGAACACGGTATTTTATTTAATTTTACAATATTTATATCACTTAGCGCACCTTGTCGTTACTTCGATAATTGGAGCACTACACTAGCCATTGTCCTCCTACAAATTTTATACCCTTGTCCTAGACATGCCAGTCATCTATTCTGACCTTTGTGTAACTTATAATTATGCTCTCTTGGCTACATTTTAGTCACACAATATTCATCGCGAATGTTATTTTTAAATTCCAAATAATTCTAACTTTGTATCCTTGTGCGTTCCAATCGAAATTGGAGACACAATCTTGACCCATCTTGTGCAACCCAATTTATGACAATATTATATTCTGAGTCCTCTATGTCCATGATACTTGTATCCCACCAAATTTTATCTCCATGTACTTCTAATTAATTCGAGAACATCTTGTGCATTAATTTAAATTAAATTAATATAATTTCTATCTTTGTGCAATTTTTTAATTGTTGGGCGCTTTTATGCAAAAGTGCTTTTAGGTGTCCACACCATTGGGCACAATACATGAGGAAACTTATTTATCCTTCATATGAAATTCTCCATGATTTTCGGAATGTGCAACGCACAATATCGCCCCTCATTTAACCCTAGCCTTGCATTTTAAATAATGTAAATTATAGCCCTCCAAACATTCCCATGACAAGCCAAGGCCCACTCCAAGGAGATGTTGACCAAGCCCACCTACCTAGGTCAACCCCAAACCTAAATTTTATATATATATATATATCAATTTTTCCCTTATTTTTCCCAAAATCCCAAATCATATGCTAGACCTAGCCGACCCCTTCACATCTACTATTCATCTCCTCCTCCCCTTCTCTGTGCAGAACCGACCGGAGCCTCGTCGGAGACCCGCCGGACTCGACCTGCACCACTACCTCCGTCCTGCTCTCTTCTTCATCTCCTCCTCTTCCACTACCCCTCGCCGGACTCCCCCCATCACCATCACCATTAATCTTCTCTCCATCTTCTTCCTCCTCTTCTTCCGGTCCTCCCCCTCCGACCGTTGTACCCCGTCGATGACTCGCCGGAGCCGACTCCCCCGCCTCTATACACCACTACCTATACGACTTCCTTCTCCTCCGCCCTGTCAGCCACCTGAGCCACCCTCTTCACCACCACCCCCGACTTTCTTCTCCGATGAGCACAGTTGCTCATCGAGCCACCTCGGTCATCTCTCCCCGTCATCCCAACCTCGACGAGCCACCACCACTGCCGCTGTCACGACCTGCACCTATTCCACCACCCTCTTCATCGTCTCCTCCTTGCTCCCTGACCTCCTCCAAGGCCGCCTGAGCCTGGCCGGAGCAGCACTCGAGCCTCCTCTCCTTCTTCCTTCCGAGCACCACCAACACACTTCTACTCCTCGACCACAACCTCCTCCTCCTCCTTGGCCGCCTGAGCCCCCTGGCCGGAGCAGTATCACCCCCTTCACTATCATCATCTCACCATCACCCCTATCATCATCCTCGTCATCACCATCATCCCAATCATCATCCTCATCATCACCATCATCCCAATCATCATCCACATCATCACCATAATCCTCATCATCTTATCTCATCATCATCATCTCCCCATCATCATCTCATCATCTAAACATCATCATCTCATTATCATCTCCTTATCTCACCATCATTATCTCATCATCTCACCATTATCATCTCACCATCTCATCATCATTACCTCATTATATCACCATTATCATCTTATCATTATTTCCATCATCTCATCATCATTATTACCACCATAACCTAATCTCATCATCATCATCACCATCACCATCACCATCACCTAATCATCATAATTATCACCATCATCATTACCCTCGTCATCATCATCAGCATTGATATCATCGTCGTCATTGTGGACTCGTCACCTTCACCGAAGACAACCTGCAGCAGTCACCCCTAATTTTCGTGCCTGTGCACGCTAACCCCGAGGTTTGAACCTGTCCCTCTCCTTCCATTTTATGTGTGCTTGTGATTAGTATTGTTTCATGGTTCAGTTTAGTTCAGACCGTGTCGGTTCACCTAAAGACTAGTGTGCGTGTGTGTAGGTAATTAATTGGTGCATATACATGGTGTGGTAATTAATGCTAGTACTAGGTATGACTGTATTATAGAGGTTGAGTGACCATAAGTGTTAGTAGTGGATACCCTGTAGTGACAATGACCATATGACCCATATGCGTATACGTACGCATATGTATATAATATTCAGATTAGGTATATATATATATATATATATATATATATATATATATATATATATGTGTGTGTGTGTGTGTGTGTGTGTGTGTGTGTATATATATATATATATATATATATATATTGTATAAGTATTTAAATAATAATGCTAATTATGATTATATATGTATTTATTCTGTATGCCCCTAGGTAATTATGGATATCCCATATTACGTTTGACCAAGTGACCCTAAGAACATATTAGTTGACTGCCTTGTATAAATTAACGTACTAGCTTAGACACATGTTAGTTGACTGTCTGATTGTGTACAACACTTGAAGACGTGACACCCGCATAATTAGATGCGCTCTTGACCTGGTTAGTTGACCAGTATCACCCCTAGCGTACCCTCTGAGTCCAGTATATTATGGTTATGTGTGTGCTAGTGTAATGGCTGATATTGTATTGTATTATATTATATGTATATAGGACCTATTGGATTGTTTTGTGCGGCTTCTAGAGCAGGTTATTGGTACTATGCAGCTTTCTTGCCAGGCAAGTATACCTTGTCATTATATTGTTATTCATATTCCATATGTTGCATGCATCTTTATTTCTGTCATTTAGTTTGTATATTTTAACTGCTAAATAAACTGCACGTCCAAGAAAACTTGGGTGCAACGACGGTGTCATCGTGATATATTTTTATTATGTATATACATTGACCTAGTTTATGAGACCACCCCATTATCATGAAGCATCATTAGATTTTATTGGCTGTGACATATTTCTTATACGAGTGTGAGTCTCATGTAGGATACGGACTCGCGTACTGGGTTGGCCTCCTGTACGTATGGGCCGTGCATTAGGGATAACTATTGTTAGAAACTTTGCATGCTAGTAAACTTGGCAGTTATTAGAGGTATTATCGTGTCATGGATATGACATGCTTAGAGCATGGGGTGGGGAGAACAACCAGTAAGGCGTTTGGGCTCCTTTGCACTTTTTCTTTTATGTAACCCGCACGCTCCGCCGGAGATGCGTGGTCGTGATGACCCCTATATTATCTGGCAGCCTCTGCCGTTCAAAAGACGACGTGCTTTTTAGGCCCCTGAATCTCCAAGAGAATCATGCCAATCCCATTTTGGCCAGATAGCCCACGTGTTGGAAAGTTGTTCTCAAACTGCATTCACTTAGACGGTTAGGTAACCCCATTGGATGTTTATTACAGTACTTTATTGACATGCTTCTATGTATCTTGTTATGTCCCTCTGAGGACCTGGTCCCTTTCCAGGTGTAGATGTTCATAAGTATTCGCAGGAGAGCAGAACCGGACAGTTACTTATATTTCGAGGAGATCTTCTTCGAGCCTCGTGATTATTAGTGATGTACTTATATTGTGTTTGCTTTTATATTCTAGTTCGACAGTGGATTTGTTTCCATCCGACTGTCATCCTTAGATACTTTATATTAAGATCTTGTTATATAGATATTTGTTATTTAATTATGATTTCTGTGGATAAAATTTAGTTATACCCTGTGACTTGTGATAAATTTTATACCACTTATGAATTTTTATTCATATTACAGCGTACGTGTGTTATGATTTCCATATATTGGAGTTGCTATATACATGCGACTGGCATGCTTACGTGTTCCTAGTCCTACATATTTTGGGAATGGGATGTGACAATATAAACTGTGCGTCAAAGCTATACTTGAGTGCAAGTGACTAGATTAGTCGTTATCATGTCTTGTACTTATTTTATGCATGTCGACCTAGTTTTAGGGGACTACCCTATGATTGGGGAGATATTCTTATATCTCTATTGGCCATGACACACATGACACAATTTATGATATTCTGATAGGGGCACGGACTACGTACTCGACTTATTACAGATATGTAAGGAACGTGTGACGGATAAAAAATGTAACTGTTATGATCAGTGTATCAGAGACTCAAGCAGTTACAAACTGGACAGATTATGGATATGACTTTGTCAATGGGGGATTATGGGGAAGGACAGCTATTATGCGTAAGGGACAGCCACCCAGGTATACCATAGTCTCCCAGAGAGGAACTATGTGGATTTTATGAGTTATATATGCAGATGTCCACTAGCATTCATGGAACTTTATGGACGGATACAGATGACTGTTGAAAGTATATGTACACCACCAGCCGTGAGCTACGTAGACTAGTCGAGATAGCCTGAATCCCATCCATGAGTACCAAAGTTGTCCTCTAATTTGCACATTAGGAGGTAGAATCACCCTTGCATAAGTTTGAGTCATTTACAGTTTACATAGCATGCATTTTTTCGTATCTTGTTACTTCCCTCTGAGGACCTAGTTTCCTACCAGATTTTAGATTGGATCGTTGTAGAGTTTTTTTGGAGTTGGTAATGAGTATCATCTCAGTATACATATATTGCAAGTTGGTACGTGTATCATATCTTTCGTATTTACATGATCTTATTGCTTGTTTATCTGTCGTTATAGCCTAGTTTTTATAGACTCTTATTTTCTTTCGAGTCTATTCGAGTATATATGCTAGTGGGCTGCAAATCATAACACATGTTGCTCATTCTTATAATTTGTATCATTGTGGATTGAAATGTAGTTGTATTTATTGAATTATCTAGATATTAATCCTTACACAATAGCTTATATGTATTTGAGTTGGACTAGAGTCCACTTGATACGTAGTTGGCCATTGCAACATGGTCTGGTCCCGTGTATTTTGGGACTGGAGCGTTACATGGTTTTTGTCACTCCCCGTTCCCGGTATACGTACTTGGAACATATTATTTCTTGCTTTTATGATAATTATGGTGCATGTCATGGAGACTAAGCCCATTCTTTGGTTTAACTTGGTTCATGGGTTTATTATGAGGATATGACTTGGTCATGGTTTGAACCATGGTTCAACCAAACCCTCTCCATATATATATAAACTAAAACCCCTTTCTCTCTCTCTTTATTCTTTTATTTCTCTCTATATTAGGTTTTCTTCCCTTTCCATAGGCAAGTACATCTTGCATGAGAAATTGAGAAACATTCCATATTATTAGTAAATTATGTTTATTGTATGATTCTAAGCTTGTTTAATACTTAGAGCTTTCAGTTTTCATAGATGGATTAGAGTTGATCTACATTTCTAAATTTGAATTTCCATGGGTTCCATGAGTTTTTCTTTGTTTTGATCTATTAAAACTTGGTTTTTCTAAAAACTAGTTCTTCTATGTGTTAGAGCTTTTCATTTTATGCATTTTGGCTTTTGAATCACTTAATTATGAGTTAAAATAAAGATTTTATGAATGAAACAAGTTATGGACTCATGTTCTCATACCTGTCCTGACAGGGATGATAAGCAGTGTCACACGCAGTATGTCGTGCACAAAAATCTGGCCGCGCGTAGTGCTCCGTCCATAGATTTCTGGTTGCGCATGGAAGTGCATCGCGTGTACCACCTTATTACGAGCAATGAGCCGTGCATGGAATTTCTGGCTGCGAGCAATGCACCGCGTTTAGAATTATTGTCGCGCACAGTGCGCTGCACATGGATTTTAAGTCATGCACATCCAATGCGCCGTGCATGGAATACTTGTCGTGAGCCATGTGTCATGCATGGATTCTAGCCGTGCATAATGCAACGTGCGTAAAAATTTGGTCGCACACATGTTAACTAAGATGGCTGTTTTTGCCTATTTAACTGATTTTCTATCTAGACTCTTGTAAAACTCAAAATATGATAGTTGTGGATCTCTGTCTTGCATTCCAAATCTTTGAATCACATCATTTGGAGTTCAGATGAGAGAGTTATGCCTAGTTTTCTAAAATGTGTCTAATCTTGATTTTGGAATTTTCTTTTGGACATTGTGATTTCATGCGTTGATCTTAGTACTTGCAAGTGTATATGGATTAAGTATAACTATGTGCTAGAATTAACCATGTATTAGACCCAACCATGTGAACACTTAGACCATGCGCCAAGTAGCTATGTTAACCATGCGCATGACATAACCATGTGCTAGAACTGACTACATGCACATACATGTGTTGAACAAGACTTTACATAAACTAGACTATGTGATAAGTGACTCACCAGCCATGTGCATGACATGAGCTACCTGTACAAGTGATAATGATTAATGTGACCAACTGCAAAGTTTGGTAACCTCTACTCGATTTCTCGTATCCGGGTTGATACAATTATTGCATGCTAAGTGTATATGATCTTAATGTGCACTGAGGTGCTACAGAATGTGTTGTGTTAAGTAATTCCATGTTTAGATTATGCATCGAGAATGCCTCCTATAATTCATGAATGCGTGATACTATATATATTTTCTCCAGCATGGGCATGATATGCGAGTCATGTACCAAAGTGTGGCTAGGATATTAATTTTTGATTGTTGCACATACGCTCGGGTGAATCCAGACCAAACTTTTGATCTTTACATGGATTCGTATCTAGCATGCCCGTACTCTGTATGACATCTTAAGAGAAATTCTCATGCGGTCACACCATGAGATTTTAATGCAATGTAGGGTTAATTAGGCAACAAAAATATATAGATCATAGGGAGGAAACGGTATCCAGAGATCATGCCAACGAACCTTCCGGTGTCGGACTGGCCACCACTGATACTGTATATCATCCACCTTAGTGGAGTACAATATCTGACCTATTATAAATATGTTTAGCCAGTTTTTCCTATAAGATCACTGGAACCGCTAATACCGTGATCTATCACAGTGACCCTACGGGGAACTGGTGTAATTCATGAAGTGCGTGTATAATAATTTTGGGCTCGGTTAGCCCATGTTCGGAATTGGCGTGATATAAAGATAACTATTGTGCATTATTTCTGAGATAACCTCAGACTCCACAATAGCAAGCCATACAAGTGATTGGTCGTTATATAACTTGGACTTGGTTGTGATTGTATTATATAATCTAGGGACATGGACTATCATAGTGTGATGGTTCAACCCATGTCCTTGTTTGGTTGTAGGGTTGGGCCATTATGCTAGGATAGGCTGTGGATCGAGATCACGACACAGAACCTATATATATATATATATATATATATATATATATATATATATATATGGGTTTTTGTTTCTCCATTTCGAGTCTCTTTTTTGGTACTTGTTATTTGGGGTCTAATCCCACTAGTTTTGCTTGGCCAGGTTTTGAGCCAGCACATGAGGATCCAGCGTACTTTCCTTCGACTCATGGTGCGCACCAGAAAAATGGTCGTCGAGGATAACGAGTGAGTTTTCTTCTTTCATGCTTGTCATTGTACATTTTACTCTTTTGGGTGTTTAGCCACCCGCACCTTTTTGTCAGCGATGTCTGGACTTTAGTTTCCTTTACATGATTGTATTTAAATTAGACTGCAGCTGATCATGGTCATATATTTTTGTAACTCAGCTAGCTCCTCATTTTGTACAGCTAGTTCTTAGAACATTTTGATAGAGTGTTTGGGACGCCTTATTGCTTTATCATATATGCTCTATGTTTACTATTTTTTGTTAGATTGATTGAGACATAGATGTTCGTGCGACCCTAAGTGACCTGATTGTAGCATGCAACCCCTTGTCTTGTTAGAGCCGTGATCACCGTACGACGTACAGTATCTTGTACGGGATAGCTGGCCATATCCGTCTCCGTATTCTGATACTAGAGCGTGACAGTTTTTGTGGTGTCCCGTGCAGGTCAGATAATATCGTTTCGGTTACATTACTGTACCGAACGAGCCTACATTAGGATAATTATATTATGATCTCAATCCACAATTACTATTAAAACTTTTTTGATTTCTAATACCGCCCTTAAACCTCATATTTGTATTCAATCATACTTTCTTGAACTCCTTATTATTGTTTCTCATCTTCTCCTATTTTGGTAAGACGAACACTCGTTCTTGATAAATCATTTCCATTATATCTTGTTATAGGATAGAAACAAGGATGAGAGAATATATCTGAGGGGAGTGATTATCTAAGTTAGTAATGGTTAGGGTAGATACCTCTTCTAGAGAGAATGCTGAACGAAATAGCAGATAGATTTTTACATATGAGGTTTAGCCCTAGTAGAAAAATGTTCTTATTCGATGAATATAAACTCTTGCCATTTACTAAGAAAAAAAAGTTGGATTAGAAGTTTTGCACAATCATGAAGATTGGTTAGAGGGATAAAGATATATTTTAGTGATGCCATAAATGACTAGGCATACAGTAGTAGAAAATATATTGTTGAACTTTGGATATTAGTATAGCTCCTAAAACAAAATATGGCCAGATGTATGGCGGGCTTTAGAAAGTATGACTAGAGATCTTTCTAGATAAAAAGGTTTGATAAGCCTTTTACTGAAGACTAGACAAATGCATGTATATAATTCAATTATTGTATTGAGCTTGAGAAGAATTTTACTTGGAGGATATAAACATGACCTCATGCATATGTAAAGAGGTGGAATTTAAAATAGGGTGGTAGCCTAGTCGAGAGGACCTCCACTAGAGAAATATATATTGAATTATCCTATAGTAATGATATGTTAGGGCAAAGGAGGATATGCAAGATGGACAAAATTACAGAAAATATTGGATTGAGGGGATGAGTTTGAATTTAATTTAGATAGATATTTCTCCAAAATAGATAACCAATCAAAACCATGATTTGAAGATTGTCCAATAGTAAATATTATGTTAGGAGTAGTAGATCTAGGTACCTGTTTAACTGAGCCTCGACCCTTAACTAATAAGTAGGTATAAGAAAAGTTAGATGTATTGTGAGAATGGTATAGTTTGCTATAGCTAGAAGAGCATATCGTTAATTGTACTGTCAAGGATATTTGAGATATATCTTATCATAGTATAGTATAGTTTAAGGATTAACTGTGATTTTCATATCTTCAGTGTGTAGTCATAAATAAGGACTTAGGATTAGAGTTAGATGTCTTACCTTAAGTAGTCTAGTACCTATAGCTATGTTAAGTCATTGACCGATACAGGTTAACCAAAAATCCTAAAAGATTGTAATTAGAGCAGCTATATTGAATTAAGGAAACATAATGTTATGAAGAGGGAAAAGTTATAAAAGTAGTACTATGTTTAAGTTGAATGATTGGAGAGGAGAAATAATAAAATTGTAAGAAATTTTGATATAAAATAAGGTAAAAATTGAGGAGTATCATAAAGTTAATTGAGACGAGGATTACAATAAGAATTATATATAATGACGTAATAAGGATTACAGAGAATGTATGATTAAGCAAGTTATGTGGCGGTAAATTCAACTTGAAAGGCCGAGGCTTAAAGAAAGAATTAGCAGGTTAGCTCGAGGGAATAAAGGATACGATATTTGTGATGAATGATAAGAATACTAGGAATGTGTATCTTATACAAGTCATGGTAATGCAAGAATAAGTTGGTAGTATCATAGATTATTTAAGATTCATGATTACGATTATAATTGAAGACTTTCATGAACCAAACAAGCATAAATGGCACAAAATTTCGAGCATGGAAGATGAGAATTAAATGGAAGTAGAGTATCCTTAATTAGATTGACAATTGGTACCTAGGGTATGAGTGGTAAATTATGGAGGGAAAAATCTTGTAAGTGAATTGCATGATAAATAGAGAAAAGGTCAAAAATTAAATGCTATGATAAATTTCCAAGAAGCAACGATGGTTAAAAACCTTGGTAGATTACATCCCCGGTATTTAAAACACCAGGTTGTTGGAAGTGACACCTGAAGAAACTAGGTCACTGGAGCGCATAAAATTTTTGGAGTGAAGATATAGGAATCGTAAGGTGATATACGATAGATTCTGGTTTTAGGTTTTGTTATTCGCATTTATTTTTCAATCATAAGTTATCCAAGGAAACCAAAATAGATAGGTTATAAGGTAGTATGAGTAGGCGTGCAAGTTATTCGGTTTGTTTAATCATCAGAAACCCGAGATTGTTCTCATGACCAAAATTTATAATTCGCCATCGAATGTCCCATTATTATTTTCTATTATGATTACTTGTCTGATTTCGCAATCGCAATCTCGTGATTTTGAAGTGACCAATCATTCTAGCTATGTGATTGAGGAGATCTTTAATCCTTCCCTAGTCATGCCATAATTTTGGAAACCAACTCTTTGATTGGTATACCTTATTGTTTTAATATCAATATCACCATAGGGTACTAATTCTTTTCCATTCCCTTGACCTAATCATTAACCTTGAACTATGACTTGATTCTCCATATGCCTACGTAATCGTTCCTTATCTCTGAATTCGAAATACCTCTTGAACTTACTATAACTCTCCCTTATCTTGGTCTGCAAGTTCTCCTTTTTTGAGATCCCTCGATTTTATCTCTTCGTCATCCATGACATGTAATGATCAAATTCCTTTGTACCAATTCGCCCTAGTTATATTCGACCAAATCATTTATTTTTATCTTATTGAAGACATAACCTATATAGGAGCAATATTGATTTGGTAATAATTTCTCCTATGGGATTTTTGATTCAATAACACTATGGTAGTACCGAGGTTCCTTTGAGAGCCCATGACTATGGCCAGGAGTGCTTAATATTCCCTCATCTTTCATTAAAAATAGACCTTTCCAGAAACTGTGTAAATAGGATCATGACTTGAGTTTTCACTGCCAACTTAATTTTTATAAGTTAGGTAGTGTCTTCAACTAAGTGTATTCCAGCTCTTAGAACGTGACGTCAAACTAGGGTCTCATTTGGTAATAACGTCCCCCATCCCTTCGAGAACCCAGTCTAACTAGTTGTGATAGATTTTTTTCCAAAATTGACTCTCTTATTCTTTTCTACTATACTTATCTTAATTTCGAGGATAAAATTCTTATAAGTTGGGCAAATTGTGAACCCCCCAATTTAATACTATCATTTTTTTAGGATTTTTAATTTAATAAAATGAAAGTGGAGTATCCTTAATATCTTTTAATTTATTAGTTTATAAAAATATTTAAAATATTTATTAATAGTATATTTCACAAGAAAAAAAAAACCTAAACTACTTGAGCCCCAGACACTTGAACCCGCGGACAGTGCCGACCCACCTTTTGTTTCACTGCATACAATTTTTTTAAAAAGTTTCTATTTAAAATCGTTCCATGTTTCTCTCCATTGAATTCCTTTCAAAATCTTCTTATTAATCCACATTTATCACCATATTCTAACATCCTCAATTGGATTTAATTTTTCTTAAAAATTTAAATCTTAACCGATCGGTATCCCATCGATACATTTCGAAAACTTTCTTTAACTCAACTCAATTCCAGACTTAGCTGCCTTTGGCCATAACCCCGCACTCCGACGACTGCCTGCAGCCTCCCCAACGTCGTCATCGACCGCCCGATCGCTGACTGACTGAACCACATGATAGTAGTGCAAAGCCCGAACTCCATCTTTTTTTGGTATGATATCTTCCTCTTCGTTCGTTTATTTTGCAAACCGATTCTTTGTATGCGTTCACAACATAACCCTCTACAAACCTCTTTAATTAGTTTATTTTTAAACTATTGAAAAATGTGTGAGAAATCGGCTTAAAGTAGATGAAATATTGTTTTCGAAACAACCCCTAATAATTGGTACCAAGAAGTCCAATCACTAGGCCCCATTATCCCCGGACAGGAAACTGTCTAAACACTCATGTTTACGGTTAGTTTCTACCAAAATATGGATTATTTAAAAAACCAATTTGAATAGACTTGTAGAAAATATAACCAATATTATTTTTCTTCAATTAGTTTTATTTAATTAAATTTTAATCTATAAATTTTCTGCATTGAAAATGACAAAAAATATGGTTTTAAAAATCCAAAATTTTTGATATGGAGTCCATCCTGCCAAACGGGACGACTTTGTCGCGTACTGATTTTACCGAAAATTTTACCGACTCCATATCCAAAAATTTGATATGGAGTCCATCCTGCCAAAAATTGGACTTATGGGTAGTCAGTTTTGACTATTTTACTCATTTTGGAATTGTTAGTGACAGCTTTTTTAGCATCTGGAGGTGTTTACTCATATTCGATCTTGTCGGAGGCTGTTGACTTGCAAAGTTTGCGACCTGGACTTCACCACACCACCTTTCAGGATCCATACAAGTATACTTTGCAGTGTTCACTGTATCTATTACTTGCTTACAATATTACTTATGTATATTTCTTTATTGATTCATTTCTAGAGTATATAAATTGCGTCCAAGCTATACTTGGGTACAAGCGACTGGATTAGTCGTTATCGTGTCTTGTACTTATTTTACGCATGTCGACCTAGTTTTAGGGGACTACCTTATGATTGGAGGATATTCGTATATATTCCTTAGCAATGATACACACATGACACAATTTGTGATATTATAATAATGGCACGGGCTACGTACTCGACTTGCTACCGATATATTAGGAATGTATGGCGGATAGAAAATGTAACTGCTATGATTAGTATATTAGAGACTCAAGCAGTTACAAAATTGGACAAGTTATGGATATGACTTGGTCAGTGGGGAATTATAGGGGAGGACAGCTACTATGCGTATGTGACAGCTACCATGTTATACCATAGTCTTCCAAAGAGGAACTATGTGGATTTTTTGACTTATATATGAAGATGCCCACTAGCATTCTTGGAACGTTACGGACGGATACAGACGACTGTTGATAGTATATGTACACCACTAGCCTTGAGCTACGTGGACTAGTCGAGATAGCCTGAATCCCACCCATGAGTATGAAAGTTGTAGTGCCCCGCTCCGAGTAGGCACTATGTACAAGTGATATCGACTTGCTTGCTCGAATGGAAGTCTTCTCGGAGAGTTTCTGACCGATTGATCAATGTGAGTGGGCATAACTGCATTCTCTGATTCTTGCACGACTTAATAATGAATCTGGGTTTTTGAATGCTTGTTTGCTTAAGAAGATTATTTCATAAGAAGAATGATAGAACTTGACTCTGCCTGCTTAATAAGAGAATTCGTATAGCTTGTCTTTGAAAACGAATATATTGCCTAACTAGAGAATATGTATGCTTGTCAGAAATAAGATAGAACCATTGCTTTGCATAAGAAGGTATAAGAAATATTGCATGCTTAGCTACACCGACACAGCTATCAATCAAACATTTGCCATGCTAAGAAGATAAGTAAATGAATGGCTCGAATATGTCCCTTTGAATATGCTAAGAAAGAGATAGTTATTGCATGTTAGATATGAATCAATCGTGCTTGCCTTTATATGTTTCGCTTGTCTGTTTGCTATATCGAACTGCTATAAGTAAAAATGTGTGAATGCAGTGACTAATAGTACGCCCTGAGGATACGGCCCGCAAGGGTCTAGTGGGGTGTGCTATTAGTTATGTGAGAGATGTGCTTCGGTTGATAAGATATGTTTTACTAAGATCGTATATATTTTGTTTGATCATTGTTTTGCTTGCATAATGTGTTCATGTCATTGCATTGGTCTCGGACAACTTGTGCACAAGGTCTTGTCTCTCGAACGATTCCTGAAGCACTAGGAATCGCTCGGTCCGAAAGAGATTTTTGGATCGCCCTGAGGGTACGGCTCGAAAGGGAGTCTAGTGGGGCGATATGTCTATTAGTGTTGTGCGGAACTCATGATGTCACAGCTGCTAGCACTCGGGTGTGTTGGTGAAGAGCTGAACCATGAGTCACAGCTGCCGACACCCATGCGTGCTAGTGAAGAGCTGAACCTTGGACAACTGCTGCTAATCATGGGGCTACCCATGGACCATCATATAGTTAGGGTGCATGCTAGGTTTACCTTCTTGCATACCTAACGCCTGATGCCTAGATTGTTACATAAGTTATGAATATGCAAATTGTGGCTAACTTGTGTGTCTGCTGTAGGGATAACCGTTCGACAATGGGGTAAGAAATGCAAGTGTATACATATAGCTTGCTCGTTCATATTGTCTGCATCGTAGAGTCTATACATATAAGTCTGCTTGTTCATTGAAATGTGCATCGTAGAGTTATTTGTTAGTGCTTCATGCATTCGCATCGGTCAGACAATGACTATTAGGGCAGAGCTGAACCTTGGTCACAGCTGCTAATAGGATCAGAATGTGAGTCATTGGATAGCTGGATTACCGCTGCCGATCCCGAGTTTCTCGGGGACCGAATTCATATAAGCTAGTTCTTCTGTGTTCTTGAATGTGTGATAGTCCACTAAATATTTGCTTTGATTTGTGATGAACAGTCCACTATAAAGCTTTGTCCCAAAGAGTTAGATTTTGGATACACAATACATGTTGTGCACTGCACAATAGAGCACTATCCCGATTATATGCTTATGGTTTGAATATGCAAAACTGTTTCCAAACTATGTTTTTAAAAGATGTAATCTGACTATAATCCTGAGCTGCATGAAATGAACTTATAGGTAAAACTAGCAAGATCACTAGTAATATAATATTTTGCCACATGCTTACTTAGTGTGGATTTCAGGGGGTGTAGCTTCTGTTTAGTTGTTTTAGACTCACCAGTACTTAAAAAAGTGCTGACCCACCAACAGTTTGCTTATTCTCAGGTGCTTGTTCGTCCGAGGAAGCGATAGTCGTGCCTCATCCCAAGGAACCAAAAATCTGGAGTCGATGCCTTGAGCCGTATCGAGTTTTGATTTGCTTTTATATAGAGGGACATAATGTATGGAACGGTGTCATTATAATCGAGAGAAAAAGTGCTTGAGCGAATTATAACCTCGGCCAAGCGTCGCTTGTAACACTTCTATATATCAATAAAAGAGCTTGTTTTCTTATGCCATTGTGTTCTTTACTTTTCTGTAAATTATGTGTGCTGCTGCTTCAGTATTGAATAGTTTACTTGCCCTTGTATCAAAGCTTTGGACTTGTGCAAGCGCATTTTAGGCTTGCACGATATCACGCTCGCGCGAGGATGATCGGTTTCGTAGGGACCAAAGCGAGGACGAACATCCCTGCGGGACCGGGGCGTGATATAGTGGTATCAGAGCGACTCGATTCTTTGCCCATTCTGTTTCCTCCAACTCTGAGTTATGATTGTGTTGCAATGAACGTTCCATACAATAAGTCCATAGATATTCTTAAAGATGCGCGCAAAAGTTTTCTGGATTTGATTTATTACTTGAGAGTTGTGCCATTGTGCTTATGATTTGCTCGTGTTTTGGATTAAGGATGGTGAGGGATGAGGACTATCGCTGCTCTGTGTTTTGTGAGTTTCTCCTTGAGTTTCGTGGACGAAACTCTTTGTTGGTGGGTAAGTATGTAGTGCCCTACTACGCGTAGGCACTATGTACAAGTAATATCGCCTTGCTTGCTCGAACGAAAGTCTTCTCGGAGAGTTTTCGACCGATTGATCAATGTGAGTGAGCAGAACTGCATTCTCTGATTCTCGCACGACTTAATAATGAATCTGAGTTTTTGAATGCTTGTTTGCTTAAGAAGATTATTTCATAAGAAGAAGATAGAACTTGACTCTGCCTGCTTAATAAGAGAATTCGTATAGCTTGTCTTTGAAAACGAATATGTTGCCTAACTAGAGAATATGTATGCTTGTCAGAAATGAGATAGAACCATTGCTTTGTATAAGAAGGTATAAGAAATGTTGCATGCTTAGTTACATCGATACAGCTATCAATCGAACTTTTGCCATGTTAAGAAGATAAGTAAATAAATGGCTCGAATATGTCCCTTTGAATATGCTAAGAAAGAGATAGTTATTGCATGTTAGATATGAATCAATCGTGCTTGCCTTTATATGTTTCGCTTGTCTGTTTGCTACATCGAACTGCTATAAGTAAAAATGTGTGAATGCAGTGACTAATAGTACGCCCTGAGGATACAGCCCGCAAGGGTCTAGTGGGGTGTGGTATTAGTTATGTGAGAGATGTGCTTCGTTTGATAAGATGTGTTTTGCTAAGACCGTATATATTTTGCTTGATCATTGTTTTGCTTGCACAATGTGTTCATGTTATTGCATTAGTCTCGGACAACTTGTGCACAAGGTCTTGTCTCTCGAACGATTCCTGGGGCACTGGGAATCGCTCGGTCCGGAAGAGATTTTTGGATCGCCCTGAGGGTATGCCTCGAAAGGGGGTCTAGTGGGGCGATATATCTATTAGTGTTATGCGGAACCCATGATGTCATAGCTGCTAGCACTCAGGTGTGTTGGTGAAGAGCCAAACCATGAGTCACAGCTGCCGACACCCATGCGTGCTAGTGAAGAGCTGAACCTTGGACAACCGCTGCTAATCATGGGACTACCCATGGACCATCATATAGTTAGGGCGCATGCTAGGTTTACCTTCTAGCATACCTAACACCTGATGCCTAGATTGTTACATAAGTTATGAATATGCAAATTATGGCTAACTTGTGTGTCTGCTGCAGGGATAACCGTTCGGCAATGGGGTAAGAAATGCAAGTGTATACATATAGCTTGCTCGTTCATATTGTCTGTATCGTAGAGTTTATACATATAAGTCTGCTTGTTCATTAAAATGTGCATCATAGAGTTATCTGTTAGTGCTTCATGCATTCATATCGGTCAGACAATGACTATTAGTGCAGAGCTGAACCTTGGTCACAGCTGCTAATAGGATCAAAATGTGAGTCATTGGATAGCTGGATTACCGCTGCCGGTCCCGAATTTCTCGGGTACCAAATTCATATAAGCTAGTTCTTCTGTGTGCTTGAATGTGTGATAGTCCACTAAATATTTGCTTTGATTTGTGATGAACAGTCCACTATAGAGCTTTGCCCCAAAGAGTTAGATTTTGGATGCACATTACATGTTGCGCACTGCACGATAGAGCACCGTCCCGATTATATGCTTATGGTTTGAATATGCAAAACTGTTTCCAAACTATGTTTTCAAAAGATGTAATCTGACTATAATTTCGAGCTGCATGAAATAAAATTAGGTAAAACTAGCAAGATCACTAGTAATGTAATGTTTTGCCACATGCTTACTTAGTGTGGGTTTCAGGGGGTGTAGCTTCTGTTCAGTTGGTTTAGACTCACCAGTACTTATAAAAGTGATGACCCACCAACAGTTTGCTTGTTCTCAGGTGCTTGTTCGTTCGAGGAAGCGATAACCGTGCCTCATCCCAAGAAACCAGAAATCTGGAGTCGATGCCTTGAGCCGTATCGAGTTTTGAGCTGCTTTTATATAGAGGGACATAATATATGGAACGGTGTCATTTTAATCGAGAGAAAGAGTGTTTGAGCGAATTGTAACCTCGGCCAAGCGCCGCTTGTAACACTTCTGTATATCAATAAAAGAGCTTGTTTTTATATGCCATTGTGTTCTTTACTTTTCTGTAAATTATGTGTGCCGCTGCTTCAGTATTGAATAGCTTACTTGCCCTTGTATCAAAGCTTTGGCCTTGTGCAAGCGCATTTTAGGCTTGCACGGCATCACGCTCGTGCGAGGATGATTGGTTCCGCAAGGACCAAAGCGAGGACGAACGGCCCTGCGAGACCGGGGCGTGACAAAAGTTGCCCTCTAATTTGCACATTAGGAGGTAGAATCACCCATGCATTAGTTTGAGTTATTTATAATTTACATAACATCTTTTTTTTTGCATCTTGTTATGTCACTTTGAGGACCTGGTTCTCTTCCAAAATTAAGGTTAGATCACTGCAGAGTTTTTCTGGAGTTGCTAATGAGTATCATCTCAGTATATAGGTATTGAGAGTTGGTACGTGTACCATATCTTCCGTAGTTACATGATCTTATTGCTTATTTATCTGTCGTTATAGCCTAGTATTTATAGACTCTTATTTTCTTTCGAGTCTATTCAAGTATATATGCTAGTGGGCTGCAGACCATAACACATGTTGCTCATTCTTATATTTTGTATTGTTATGGATTGAGATATAGTTGTATTTATTGAATTATCTAGATAGAAATACTCACACAATAGCCTATACATATTTGAGTGGACTATAGTCCACTTGATACGTAGTTGACCATTTCCACGTGGCTTGGTCCCATGTATTTTAGGACTGGGACGTGACACAACCTTATTAGCTATCCTCGGTAAATAAATGAAGGAAAACCTATTATCGGATTTGAGAATATCTTGAGCTTTCTCAATTGCATGACGAGCACGCCATAGAATGTCTAGATTAACATCATTGATGGCATCCAGTAGGACCTTGCAATCATCTCCTGCATAGATCAATGGCCAACCTTAAAGCAAGTCATTCAGATTCCAAGGGGAACCTCCT
Source organism: Iris macrosiphon (assembly GCA_036927795.1). Taxonomy (NCBI): domain Eukaryota; kingdom Viridiplantae; phylum Streptophyta; class Magnoliopsida; order Asparagales; family Iridaceae; genus Iris; species Iris macrosiphon. Next base: position 211,060,026 of record JAYESA010000006.1, on the reverse strand, counting down.
TGTTGTCGAAGCGAGATTGCACCTTAAAATCAGCCATTATTATCTCAAAAAACTACAGCCACACTCATAGTCTCTTTAGCATATGCTCCATCAAAAATTACTTTCTAGAAGCTTGGGAGAGGAGGAATCCAGCCATTTCCTTGTTGTGCAGCTATTGGTTGAGTCGTTGTACACTTTTGGATCATAATGTTGTATGCATATTTTTTATATAGAATGCGTGATGCTCGAAAGATGGTATATGGACAAATAGTTTTATTTTTAAATATATCTTCATTCCTCACCTTCCATAACGACCATATCGGGTAGAAACTAATGGTGATACTTTCTTGATCGCCATCAATTAGGATGTTTTGGACGAAGCATTTAACAGTCGATTCAGTTTGCAAATATCTTTAGGGAACTTGAGTTTGGTGCCAAATAATACAAGTAAGAGGACAATGTAGGAGAAGGTGATCAAGAGTTTCAGAGTGTACCTTGCATAAGTTGCATAATGGAAGTTGCATAATGGATTGAAGTGGTGTAGCCATATATGAATACTTTTCCTAGTCGGTAAGGAATCTGTGAGAGCTCGCCATATAAAAATGAGGACTCTTGGATAAATATGGGGGAAATTGTTTCTTCATTCACATATTGCAATCAACTTGAGAAGAGCCCCTTATATAAGCTTACAATGGAGGTTAACATCATGATGACAATTAAGAGAAGAAATATCAAAAGACAAAGGTACTTATAGATAACCAGAAGACATAGATAATACATAGAAAATAATATTGGTGAATAATCCATATTTACAACATCTCTATTATTATCTTCATGTTCAAATAGTACGTACAACGGGTTCTATTTATTCGTTTCTATAATAGTTTTCTCTTACTTTCTACTTATGTCATATTATTGCAATCACATTGGTTCAACTTTAACATGTTATATATAAGCTTGAATTTTTTGCTAAACATCGTTATTTTACCTTTTATTCACTTTTATGTGAATTAACTAACTAATCAAATAAGAGATATCAAGCAATTGGTCAACTTTAGGTCAAAATTTTAAGTTTCTTCTGGTCTTTGAATTTGTAATCTGTATTCTGTTTTTTGTTAGCAATAAATAAATTTTTTGTGTTTTGATTAACTCCAAAATCAAATATTTTACCTGTAATTGTTTGATGAACTCCAAAATTGTGTTCTTATAAGTGTAAGAAATTGTTAAGTATTAGTGGACTTTAGTCCCACATCAAATAGAATAATAGAGAGATGAGCTAGCCTCTCCTATATATATGTACTCATTTATTGATAATGAATCATCTAATTATTTTTTTCTACATGGTATCAGAGCCAAAAATCTGAATCCCTTTCTCCACATAAAAAAAATTTAAAAAAATCTTTCTAATCCCCATCCCCCATCTCTCGCCTGACCCCCCCCCCCCCCACCTCCTCCTGTCCGAGTGAAAGCCCCCCCCCCCGCCCCCCCCACCCGAGTGGCAGCCCCCATGCCTCCCCCCTACTCGAGTGGCAGCCACCCCCTTACTCGAGTGGCAAACCCCCCTCCTGTTGGGATCTTCAGAGGGTAGACAATGGTTTGTTTGCATGAACCTTTGACTCTCAACGAGGGTATCACGAGTTAACAGAGAGTAATCTCTATTCCTGACACAATATCTACATCATGATCTAATAGAAAGTAACATGGGTTATTTCTTTGTCCTGACTTGTGTGATCCACCTTCAATCTCTGCTTTCCTTGCGCAAGCCAGTTCTGGCTATGTTGATCGCGCATTGGCAGAGTTGATATGACTATCGGGTTAGGATGACCAAACAACATTCGAATCGAGAGCATTGAAGGATAACGAACACTGAGGTGAATAACAATGCTACTTATACCAGTGCCAAAAATACAGTGGTGGGTTCATTGGCACTGGCATGACGGTTTCATCGATTCGACTTGTCGATAGACGGTTGGATGGACCAGAGGTACTCGACATGGACTAAGAAGGTCGAGAAGACGCTTTGGGGAACGTGGTTGTCAAAATATTTGACTGATAATCCCCAACAGTGAGTGATCCCACATACGAGCAGTGGGAGACTGGTGACAGTTGACTGTTTACACAGTTCATGAATTTGATGGAACCATCAGTAGAGGACATAGTTCAGAACACGGGCTCGGTAAAGGAGTTATGGGAGGTCCTTGCAACGACGTTTATAAACCCCATGTTTTAAAATTTTAAATTTTATTATTGGTATTATGAATTTATTGAGATTAAGGGAGAAAATTTCATTAATTTTAGCTAATTATAATAAATATAATTCATGGATTAATAACTATGTATATTTATCAATTGTAAATATTACACAAAAAATATATTTTTGGGTATACAACTATTATTAGAGTATTATAGATTTTTCCTAAAAATTATTTGGGGTTCAAACCTATTAATAAATAGCTATATATATTAATAATAAATCTAAACCCTAAATCCGAACTCAAAATCCAAACCCTAAACCCATACCCGCACCCAAAACCCGGAAGCAGAACCCGACCCCTCAGCTACAACAACCGTTCTTTCCCCCGACCCCTCTTTTTCTTTTCTGAAACTCCTCCGTGAACCCCTCGTTACCTATTCCGAACCCCCCCCCCCCCCCCCGCTGCCTATATATACAACACCAGACACCCCATCAGACACACTTCTTCCCTACCGTCCAGACACATCGCCGACCGCCCCGATGCTGACGAACGTCGCAGCGAACAGCCGCCATTCATCACACTAGCAGCAGAGCATCGAGGTACCATTCTTCCTACCTCTGTTTCTCCCTACACAGTAAACCAAATAATGAACTGTTGACTCCTATGTGAAGACCACATGACCCTCATGAACCTTGTTTAATTAGTTTAGCTTATTGTGTCCTGTGTAGATCGTAAATCGTGACACAAAACATAAAAAAAATTTAATTTTAAGATCAAAAACTGTTCCAACCTCCCATGTTTGTGTCTAATTTTCTTCCAACCTAGTTAATATTTTAAAATTCTACTTGAATAGTAATTTAGACAACATAACCTAGTTTTAATCCCTTTAAACACTTTCTTTTAATTTGACCTATTCTATGATTTATTTACTGCTGAAATATGTCAAAAACTAGATTTCGTAAAACTAAATTTTCTCGATACGAGGTGCATCCCGCCAAACAAGATGACTTCGTCGTGTGAGGATTTCATCAAAAGGCGTGTATAGTCAACGCGGACGTGTGGAATTTTGTGAAACTTAATTTGGATGTGGTGCACACTGGAATCAACACGTATCCGTTGAAAAATATTGTATCAGCATGTTTTGACACTTATCATAATTTTGTGTGTGCTTATCGTTTCATAATGAAACTTGTGCCATCGGATTTACAGCGTTACGCTGGTCATATGACCCAAGTTTGGTTCGATTCTGAGAACATTGACGAAACACCATTTTGTGAGCCCTACGGTTTCACTTGACGGGCAATTTCGTGACCAGCTCATCGAAATCCAATTCTGGATATTTCGTTGGATTCGTATCATTGTTCTGAACTTGTAGCCACTAAGTTTGATAAATTTGTAGAACTTTATCTTTGGCATATTTTTCGGTGCGAAGTGGGCCATATGTGGACCTCGTTTTGACAAAAAATGTCGATTCTGCCCCTGTGTCCAAATTAGACTTTTGGGTAGTCAATCCTAACTATTTTATGTATTCTGAGAGCATTAGTGATATTTGTTTCCGCATCTGGAGGAGTACTTGGAGATTCCACTTTTACAAGAGCAGTTGACGGAGTTCAGAGCCCAGGCAAGTGTACCTTGCCAAACCTGCAGAGATCCTGTTATATTCTTTGCTTGTATTTTATTTCATATATATATAATCTTGTGATGTACCTGATCAACCTTGGACCATGAAATATTGTCTAGCGTCGGAACAAGATTCGGGTGTCGACACCGTACGCGGAGTCATGTAACATTATTTAGAGATTTGATTCCATGATTCATATTTTTACGTGCTTGCTCTACCAAGTATGTCATACCGTAGGACACTTGACACTATTTCATGTGACATAGTCTTTCTCGAGTTATTCATGGTGATTCTGTTTAGGCTTACAGGATTCGTGATATGAGACTTTCATATATAGAGATATCATTATGACTCATTGTACTAGCTAGAGGTCATGATCTTGCGTATTATGAACATGAGACGTTATGGACATGAGACGTTGTGGACATGAGATGTAAGATTACATTGGGTGAGGAGAGACACATAGGCTACAGGCTGATTATATATATATACTATACTATTGGAGTACATGATACTACTTGCTACTATGGGCTCCCCGACACTGAGCCTGTAATGGTCTCAGCCTGAGTACTAGTGATGCTCTCATTTGTATTTCGCATAGCTGGTTACATAGCTTGCCCTGAGGATCTATTTTTATTTACTGTATTTTATTTGGCTTGAGTGTTTCTTGTACCTTGCTATGTCCCCTGAGGACCTGGAACCGGATTATGTCCCCAGGTACAACAGATGAGGATTACCCCGAGGTATACGGGACAGGAGCTGACGCTGGAGCAGTACCGGCACCAGAGGACGAGGTTGTGCCAGAGGATTTCTCCTTAGTACTCAGTTACTTACTTAGTTATTTATGTTTAGTGTTATTTTATATCTGGACTTGACTTATGGACATATGTATTGTGTTATTCTCTTTTTTTATTGTATCGGGTTGTTCCCCGAGACACTACTTATGTGGACTTGATGATGGACTATTTCTTTTTTATCTATTATCTTGACTGGTCTATCATATTAAATTATGTTTACCTTTGGGGATGGGACTAGATTTATACTGTAGACTTGTATTTATAATTGTTACTGCTTAAGTGCACTCTAACGGGTCCATTAAATTGGGTTTGTCCATTGGAGTTGTGTTGCTGGCCATTGCCACGTGGCTAGTCCCTTGGTATTTTGGGACTGGGGCGTCACAGCGTTTGATGGCAAACATAATTTGTCTCGTATATATGACTCGGTCGTTGGTGTCTAACGAGCTGATCAAGGAGAAAAGTTACATAAGGACCATTTTCGTGCCTTCAAGATACTAACTGATGAGGTGGATCGCGTGCTACCCTTGACGACAAATACCAATGAGGCAAGAACTCAACACCAGCAACTCTACGTCATGTCATATCTTGCCTCCATTCATCCTAATGCAAAGTCTACAAGGTCTTAGATCATTGTTGGGGTTGAGGTTTCGTCTTTGATGGAAGCTCACTTTCGTGTCCTACGGACAACGAAAGTCATTGAGACTTCTTCGAGTGATGCCCCTGCTAATCGGTCTGGCCTGGGTGCTGCTCGTGGTGGATTCCGTGGAGGTCATGGTGGTCGTAATGGTGGACGAGGCAATGGTGGTCATGAAGACAAAAGATGCACACATGCTTTAACTATGGTAAATAAGGCCATTTACAGTGGTAGTATCATAAAGCTCCTGCCGCCAATGTTGTATCAGATAATCCTGACAATGATGGGGTATCTATACAGATGACAACAAAGGATTATGCCAAATTTGCTGAATTCTAAGCTCAGCATCATGGTGAAGTCTCCACATCTAGATCCACAGTCGGGTACTTAGCAGCATGTGTGATCAAGTCATAGCAGTGGGTGATCGACTCGGTTGCATTTGATCACATGATAGGTGATGTAAGTATGTTGTGTGATTATATATTTGTCGATCGTGTATCAGATATTACTGTTGTAAATGGCAGTTCCTTGAGGGTTCGTGAAAAAGAAAGTACCCGTCTTTCTTCTGGTCTGCCACTCAAATCAGTTTTACACACATCTGGCAATCCGTTCAGTCTCTTATTCATTAGTAGAATTACTCGTGACTTACAATATTCCGTAATATTTTTTCCGGATGGTTGTGTTTTTCAGGACCTAAAAACTGGGAGGACTATCGGTAGGGGGCATGTAGCTGGAGGCTTGTACATGTTTAATATAAATTCTTCTGTTGCCTATGCCGGCGTGAAACTCGATCTGTTTGAGTTGCACTGTCGGTTAGGTCACTCATCTATCCAAGCACTCCAAAGGATGTATCCGTCTTTGAATTTTTCTGTTCCTTTTCATTGTGAGTCATGCAGTTTGGCTAAACATCACCGGGTACCCTATCCAGTGAGTCTAAATAAAGTTACATCAGCTCATTTTAAGCTAATGCACTCTGATGTATGGGGGGGCCTTGCCCTATTGAATCTATGATGGGCTTTAAGTATTTTGTTTCCTTTGGGGAGATGACAGTCAGGGTATTACAGGGCTGAAAAAGTTTCTGAGTGAACAGTTTCAGACAAAGGATATGGAAGCATTGAATTCTTTCTTGGGCATTGAGGTCACGCGGGGTAAGAAGCACATTGTAATGTCTTCGAGAAAATATGTGTTGGATATCCTAACTGATGTCGGAATGATACAAGTTAAAGGAGCAACCTTACACATGGACCCAGGGGTAACGTTATTTTCCGATGAAGGGACACCGATGACCAATCTGGACCAATCTGGACCAATATTGTCGAGTGGTTGGAAAACTCAACTACTTTACAGTCATGACCCGTCTAGATATTCTTTTGCCGTAAGTATCGCGAGTAAATTTAAGGCTTCTCTACGAGTTCCACATTTATAGGCAGTTCTTAGAATCTTGCGCTATCTAACCCAGAATCCAAAAAAATAATTCAGATAGAAAATTAGGAACATACTCGTCTAGAATATTTTACAGATGTAGACTGGGGTGTATATGTAATGCCCCGCTCTGCGTCAGCATTATATATCGGGTGAGTGGGCAGAACTTCGTTCTCTGATTCTTGCACGCCTTAATAATAATCTGAGTTTTTGCTTGCAATATTTTTATAAGAGAATGATAGAACCTGCATTGCATGTTAATGAACGAACTCACCTAGCTTATCTTTGAAATGATAAGTCTGCTTAACGAGAATCCTGAAACGCTTGTCTAAGAGTGCATGAACATGTTCACTATCGTCTATGCTTCGAGAGAACCATATCGTTCCTAAATATGTTCAAATGATAAGTCGGATTGCCCCGCAATAACGATAACTATTCTGATGGTTCGTCTCATCTGCATACTAGAGTTTATGTGATAATGTTCCATGCATTCGCATCGGTCGGACAATGGCTATTGGTGGAGAGCTGAACTGCATGCGTCATTAGCCACCATCGGTCACAGCTGCCAATAGCATCAGATAAAGAGTCATTGGTATGCTGGTCCAACAACTGCCGATCCTGAGATACTCGGGGACCGCCCTGCATATAGCTAGCTCATTGTGTTGGCTTGGATAGATGGACTGCCCCTAAGATATGCATGTGTGTCTAGCTATGCATTTGTCCCTCGAGTCTCACGAGACACGCTGCGCACACCCTGAAATGGAACGAACGGCTTGTCTTGCTTATTCAATATAAAACTCTGTTTTCAAAGGATGTTATCATAAACCAAGTAATACGACTTTGCTATGAACTGCATGAAATGAACATAGGTAAAACTAGAAAGATCACTAGTAATATAATATTTTATAACATGATTACTTAGTGTTGGTTTTAGTGAATGCTTGTTTCTGTTCAGTTGTTTTATCTTATCAGTACTTATAAAAGTGCTGACCTACCAACAATTTACTTGCTTGCAGGTACTGGATCGTCCGAGGGAGCGATAGGCGTGCCTCATTCCCTAAGACCCGGAATCCTGGTTTTGATTGTGCCCCGAGATGTTATCGTATAAGGGTGCATAATGTATGGAACGAATGCCTTTGCTAAGAGAACCTAAGTCTCTCGATTTGTCCCGAATACTCGGTTGGCTAAATGCATTGCATTGCAATAATGTTCCATTTCGCTGATTACTCGATTGATGTGATACAGCCAAACACAACTTAAACGATGAAGCCTTGTGCTGGCGCAACCCCAGGCTCGCACGACATCATGTCCCAGTAGTATCGAACGGGCCATTCCCTTCCTCGCACCTGCGGGACAGGCGCGGTGATTCGCGTCTGGTGCGCCGAGGCATGGTGATTCGCGTCCGGTTCAATCCGGCTACGAGGTCGAGGAAGCGGCGGTCCATCCGGGCGGCCCCTCGGTCCACGGGGGCCGGGGCGTGACATAATTGTATCAGAGCATATTCGATTTTTTGGCCCAATCTGTTGCTATGACTCTAAGATATTATCGATATGGTATTGCAATAGAGCGTTCCATATAATAAGTCCATAGATATTCTCAAAGTGCTAAATATTTACTGGACTTGATTTGCTTGATTGTTTCGATTGAGTACGGCAAGGGATGGCACTATCGCTGCTCGGAATATCGAAAAGTTTATCCTTGAAGTTTCGAGGACGAAACTTTTTGTTGGTTGGTAAGTATGTAATGCCCCGCTCCGCGTCGGCATTATGTATCAGGTGAGTGGGCAGAACTTCGTTCTCTGATTCTTGCGCGCCTTAATAATAATCTGAGTTTTTGCTTGCAATATTTTCATAAGAGAATGATAGAACCTGCCTTGCATGTTAATGAACAAACTCACCTAGCTTGTCTTTGAAACGATAGGTCTGCTTAACGAGAATCCTGAAACGTTTGTCTAAGAGTGCATGAATATGTTCACTATCGTCTATGCTTCGAGAGAACCATATCGTTCCTGAATGTGTTCAAATGATAAGTCGGATTGCCCCGCAATAACGATAACTGTTATGATGGTTCATCTCGTCTGCATACTAGAGTTTATTTGATAGTATTTCATGCATTCGCATCGGTCGGATAATGAATATTGGTGGAGAGCTGAACTACATGTGTCATTAGCCACCATGGGTCACAGCTCCTAATAGCATCAGATAAAGAGTCATTGGTATGCTGGTCCAACAGCTGCCGATCCTGAGATACTCGGGAACCGCCCTGCATATAGCTAGCTCATTGTGTTGGCTTGGATAGATGGACTGCCCCTAAGATGTGCATGTGTGTCTAGCTATGCATTTGTCCCTCGAGTCTCACGAGACACACTGCTCACACCCTGAAACGGAATGAACGGTTTATCTTGCTTATTTAATATGAAACTCTGTTTTCAAAGGATGTTATCATAAACCAATTAATATGACTTTGCTATGAACTGCATGAAATGAACATAGGTAAAACTAGAAAGATCAATAGTAATGTAATATTTTATAACATGATTACTTAGTGTTGGTTTTAGTGAATGCTTGTTTATGTTCAGTTGTTTTATCTCACCAGTACTTATAAAAGTGCTAACCCACCAACAGTTTACTTGCTTGCAGGTACTGGATCGTCCGAGGGAGCGATAGGCGTGCCTCAGTCCCTAAGACCCGGAATCCTGGTTTCGATTGTGCCCCGAGATATTATCGTATAAGGGGGCATAATGTATGGAACGAATGCCTTTGCTAAGAGAACCCAAGTCCCTCGATTTGTCCCGAATACTCAGTTGGCTAAATGCATTGCATTGCAACAATGTCAATTTTCGCTGCTTACTCGATTGATGCGATGATAGCCAAACACAACTTAAACGATGAAGCCTTGTGCGGGTGCAACCCCAGGCTCGCACGGTATCACGTCCCGGTAGTATCGAACGGGCCATTCCCTTCCTCGCACTCGCGGGACAGGCGCGGTGATTCGGGTCTGGTTCAATCTGGCTACGTGGGCGAGGAAGCGGCGGTCCGTCCGGGCGGCCCCTCGGTCCGCGGGGGCCGGGGCGTGACATGTCCTATGGATAGATGGTATACATCTGGTTGTTCAGTTTTTATTGTCGATAATTTAGTGTCATGGAAGAACAAGAAGCCGAGTGTGATCTTATATATATATATATATATATATATATATATATATATATATATATATATATATATATACACTCCTTTATTGATAATGAATCATCCAATTATTTATTTCTACATGATTCAATCTATTTTCAGAAAATTTGATCTACAGAAAATATTTTTAAACAAATTAACTAAAACGGAACAATTTGTAAAAAATTTGAAATCACGAAATGTTTTGCCATCTCTGATGGCAAAAATATGAAATAATAATTTTCTTTTTATATTTTTCAAATTTTTGCCAACTGGGTTGGCGAAAATTTGGGTTTGCCAAACTTTCGCCAACCAAGTTGGCGAAAATCTGACAAAGGTTTTTTTTTTTGGTTTTTTTTTAGGTTTTTTTGGGTTAGTTTTTTTGTGTTGGTTTTTTTGATAGTTGGGTTTGATTTTTGTGTGTGTTGGTTTTATAAATAATTAACCAATAGATTTTCTAACGATAATTTAAAATTAACTAAAATATTTTTTCAATTATTAGATACCACATCTATTATCAATAGCAACCATTTGATTATTATCTATACTAATTTGTTATTATGTATACTAATATAATTTTGAAAATATAATTATTATCTATAGTAATTTTTTATTATCTAACTAAACACATATTCAAAATTTAAAACATATATTTATGAGAAATCATAATTAAAATGGATATCACAATTTAACAAATAACAAACTAATTATTTATTATCTATATAATTAATTATTTTAAATAAATTTTGTGTACAAATAATAATAAATTATCTTTTAGTGATATGAAAGAAAAAAAATATTGATAATAATATTAATCAATAGATTTTGTTATCATTCATATAAGTATAAATAATAACAAATTAATATAGATAATAAAAAAAAATCGAAAATAAAATTATCGAAAGTAAAATTTGGAGGTCGAAATATCATTTTTTTTGCGATTCTAAAATTTTTCGAAGTCCGTTAAATGGTGAAAATGTTTATCCCATAATACTTTTCGATACGATCGTTTTGGCATAAACTGGACCTTGTTTAGATCTCTTAGTCAAAAGTTATGATACTTTAAAGTTTTGAATTTTATATTTTTGCCTGTAACATGTGCGTTTTGTTTCGGATGAATTTTTTTTTTACACGAATTGTGTTACTCTCGTCGAAAATATACAAAATGACATATTGTTTGACGAAAAACGATTTCAAAACAAATAGTTATAACCGTTCGGAGTCTGCTCGACGAGATACGTAATATTCTTACGACAGATTTTTTTTATTTTTGGTTGTTCAATGATAGCATATTTTATTTTGTATGTTAAATTTTATTTTTTCTAATTTATTTAAAAAAAATATTGCTACAACAAATTTTTTAAAAAAGAACTAAACCTAAATAAAACTAAACAGCAAAAACAAGAAAAAAAAAACCAGAAAAAAAAAATCAAATTATCCAAAAAAAATCATCACAAAAGAAAAAACCTAAAAAAACCAAATCAAAACAAACAAACAAAAAAAGCAAAAAAAAAAAAAAAAAAACCACTGTCACATCTTTGCCAACTTGGTTGACGAAAATTTGACAAAGCCAAATTTTCGCCAACCGAGTTGGCAAAAATTTTACAAATATAAAAAAAAAATCTATTTCGCCGAGATAACGAAATCTTTTGTGATTTCAATTTTTTAAATTTTATTTTATTTTAATTAATTTATTTAAAAAAAAAATTACAGCAAATTTTTTTTTCTATTTTCTGTTGTGCTCCTTAAGAGATGATCACAGTGTCCTGTTGGACCTTTTGCTGTGGTAAGTGGTCTGCAAACCCATTTACTCACCGGTGGAATTCGGTGCCCGCAACTAATGAAATTGCAGTGCAACGCCACTTTCAGCAGTCTCTAACTTCGTTTTGTCATGTCATTGACTACTATCCATTCTTGACCTGGTTTGTAGTGGCTGAGTTCTGGTCCTGTTGATGTCTTTTATTTCCACTGATTTAAAGGTTCATGTCTATAAAATTTAACACTTGTTGACCAGGGCCGGCCCAAAAGTTGGGTTTTCTGTTCGGAGTTAAATTTGATAGTCTATTTTTTTTGTCTAAAAAGGTAGATAATAAAAATTGATGACGAATGGAATTGACAGTGCGGCGTCGAAATTTTCGGTTCTGACTGCAGCATGGATCTCGAATTTAGAGTTCCTCTCATCGAGTTAATCGAAATTTTTCTAGTAGAAATTCAAAATATGAACCTGATAAATTGCTAATTCAACTAATAAAGAGAAGATGGGTCGAACGCGGAGACTCTATTCGCATAGAGGTGAGAACTTAGGGGCATGAAGGGATTGTCCAAGTTTAATGGTTTGTCAGTAGCCGTTTAGGGTTAACATTTATTGTAAATTACAAGAGGATTAACCACTTGCTAAGTACTACTGCTGGACTGGAATGCAGTTACTATTTAGCTTGGAACCGTTTGAGACTGAAGACAAAAATTACAACCCTTGACAGTGCACTAGAGAGTAAGGACAAGCAATGCTCACGCTATAGACACTACCACCCACACGAGATATGCATACACAAATCATTACATACAATCATTACGTACACACGCCCTTTCTCTCCTCAAAAAACCCAGAGAACTACTGGCCACAAACCCTATATATCCATCTCCACTTTGTTCCTTCCTCCCTTCCTAACAAATTAACTAGCCTTAACCATGAAGAAGAGCTACATTCTACTACTGGCAGTCCTGATCCTTCCTCTCCTCCTCCAAACCCGTCCTTGCTCCTCCTCCTCGCAGTGCCCGGTTGACGCGCTCAGGCTCGCTCCCTGCGTCGACCTGGTGGGCGGGCTGGTGCACGGCGAGATCACGAGGGGCACGACCGAGGCGTGCTGCGCGGCGCTTGCGGGGCTGTCCGGCCTCGAGTCGGCGCTCTGCATGTGTGCCGTGATGAGGGCCAAGCTCCTCGACGCCGAAGCTCTCATGCCGACGGCCTTGAAGTCGTTGGTTCGCTGTGGGAAGCATCCGCCGATGGAGTACCAGTGCCCGGAAGGGTGATCAGAGAACGTTGTAGACTTCTAGTAGTTCGTATTGATTTATCATGCTTGTTCTGCTGATGTACTTGGTTTCCTTTTTTCTTTTTACTCTTTCTAGGAATGTTGTGTTAAAAGCTACTTAATCAAACATTTGCATGTTATCATCTTGAGATTATCCGAGATTCATTAGTGGCCAACGGGAATCAATTCAAGAATATATTGGACATAGATAGTTGATGATTATGATGATAGTCCGAGTCTAAGTGTTTCACTGCGCAACATTTCTCATACCAAAAAGATATTTGGCACACGTGCGGGCTCGCGTCCGGCGGAGAAAAGCGGACAATGGGAGGCCGCAATAGGGAGCAGGACAGGGAAGGGGAGCACTACGCCTCACCCCACCACGCGCGTCGGGCATAAGCATGCACGCGTGACAAATATCACGATTGTTTCTCATATATATATGCTCAAGTGAGAAGAAAGATTATGTTGGCAATTTTACTTTGATTTCGGTAAACAAAATAACAAAGAGTTAGCGTTACCAGTCTACGGAAAAGTTATGCACGAAGCTTTGTCCTAAGAGAATATTCGAGATCTATGTGCAGACTTTTTCTCGAATCCTCCTAGTGATAAAACTTTCTTACTACCGGCTTTCTGTCGCTGCTCATAGTCCCGAAAGAGTTGATTCGAACTTAGCTTTTACCCAGAGGATGAGAGATTGGAATAAAAAAGAAAGGAGAACTGAAATTGTTCTGAAGGGAAGGAAGGAGTTTAGTGGTTCGTGTGTGTGTATATATATATATATATTAACAACTAGCTAGAGTATATAAAGGCATCCATCCACAACCAACAAACTGAATGACCATTTAATATGAATTAAAATGGATATAATGCCTAATTAAGTAGCCATATGCACAACATTTCTCATACGAAAAAGATATTTGGCATACGCGCATGCTCACGCCCAGCGGAGAAAAGCACGAAGGGAGCAGTGGGAGGCCGGAAGACGGAACAGGACAGGGAAGGGGAGAACTGAGTCGCAGCAGCCGTCCGCACCCCCCCCCCCCCCCCTCTGGCATGATCATGCACGCGTGCCAAATAGCACGATTGTTTCTCATATGCTCAAGTTAGAAGAAAGATTAACTAAGGGTGCAATGGTGTTTTCTTCGGTGTTGGAAAGTATTTGAACCGTTCGTTTATGAAGTTTCTTAAAATCTCTAGTTTGATATTATTTTTTGAGTGGTTTTGATATGCTCAAACATTCTCAAAACCTAAATATTTTGGTTGTTTTATAAACATCCAAAATCGATAGATTTTAAAAAAATTCTATTATTTTCTTTTATTTATATCCTTATCAGAAATAATAATTATATTTTCTACTTAAAATTGTCTGATACCCTATTTACTCTTGTTGGTCTTGGCTTTTCTCGTCTTTGATTTGCTTGTCTGCAATACTCCTTCCTCCAACCGACGATGATAGTGACAATATTTCCTAATCACATCATATCAAATTGAGAGACAATATTTTCTTGTTGTAAGCTCACAATAAGCAATGAAATAAACTTGCTTTGGAAATTTTTTTTGTTAATTTTATTATTTCTTTAAAAACTTTCACTACCAACCATTAATGAATTATCAAGCATATATTGAACATATTTAAAAGTCGCTACATAAAATCATCCAAAATATGATCCCTAATAACCGTTCATAATCCACACTTTAAGAAATACTCCCATCGCGTAAAATTTGGACCTATGTGGGTTATAATATTACATATGAACAATAACACAGGAATTACAACAATCACCTGAGAAATCCTATTTGACGGCTTGCAATCTTTTGTAATTGGTTTCTCTTAACATTTCATCTAGTGGTGGAGCTTCATTAGGACCTGGCCATGTCCCCCTGTAAAACACCCTGTCAAATTAATTTTTTTTTAAATTTCTCAATTATTAAACCAGGATTCAAAAGAAGTAATTATAAATAACTTGTAGAATAAATAATTCTTCTAGGATTTGGATGATATTATATATTTAGTAGTAGATATATCTTAATAGATACACCTTAAATAAGATTATATATAGATTATTTAAATATATATATTATGTGTACTATCTATGTTAATTCTAAGTAATTTTAAATAATTTAGATAAATCTAAACTATATTTTAAATCATAATCCTAAGTATACCAGGAAAGCACCTTCATCCATATCATATCCTGACAAATCAACTCCTACCTATTTAACTAGATAAATTAGAAATAAATAGATATATAATCTCTTTTATTTTCATTCCTATCATCCAAAACCGGTCTCTACTTTTCATCCAAAATAATTCCAAATTTGTCACAAAAACAGTCTCATTTTTCAGCAGTTGCATTGACTTGGAAGTGCCATATTTCCTAACTCTGGACTCCATTTTATGTCCACTATTTTTGTTAGAACTGTATCGAGGTAAGCTTTTATAATATATATTATAATAGCTTTAATTTGTAATCTATAATATTGTATAATTATTTTAGTATCAACCGTCTGAAATACGATCACGTCTCGTTGTTTTCGAGATTTCGGGAGATCCCTACCTCGTTTTCATGATCCTTTTTATGTTTCGGAAAGCTGACACCAAGATCTACAACATATAATTTTTATAATTTAATAGATAAATTTGTTATTCTGTTCATAGAAATCCTAGGTGGTAGTAAACTATCATAATTGTAATCTTAAAACCGTATTTATAATATCTTGTAACCGATTCGAGATTCATACGAACTATCAATATTCTAGTGTTCTTGTGACGCTGAAATCTATGTGTTCATGTACTCAAATTTTGGGTTTGTGTCGATTGACTTTTTTGTCAACAGAATGCCTCAATTTGCGTGCTATGAATATCATATTTGCGTACTTGGCTCTAATGACTTAAAATTAATAATTAACCTACAAATCAAAACCTAATATAGGTAAAATATATTTTTAAATAATTTTATTCAGAATTATTAGTAAATATTTTAGGAAAAATTATTATTTAGAATCATCAGTTATTCGTAGAATTTGTAGATCTAACTCGTGTTAAATTTTGTACGATGGGGTGCGTGGCTTGATGACATAATTGGATAGCTAGTAGACTGGATTGCATGTCTTGAGATTGTGACTACACCACCTCGGAAACAGACAAGTATACATTGCCCGAATTGTACACTACTTACATGTATTTTCTATTATTTGTTTCTTTCCAGTCATACATGATTATATATTGCTTATGTTCATATCATCTGTTATTTTACGTGCACGTACCTTATTTGCCCTCTTCATGTGTCATTGCTTGATTCATGTACGTATTGTGATGAAATTTTTTTCAGTCATATTCCTCCATTCTATTGTGTTGACTTGCCTTGACTTGTACCATTTAGGAGAGATTAAGTACTAGATATTGGCCTATCCACCCTCTAGGACCGGGAGTGTCTCATGGCATTGCGGTGTTAGAGATTGTTCTTCTATCTCAATATTGGGAGCGTCCCATGGCATTACGGTATTGAGCGTCCCATGGGAGAATATGTAATAATCATTTGTAATCGTATAAGAATAAATTTTTGGACTCCACATAAAATTCTGGACTCCACCTGCTGCTTTGTTCGACCTTCGTCTCCTCCGCGGGATCCTTACTCAAGACTGGCCATGCTTCTACTGTTCAAAGTATTTTCGAAGACCCCTTCAAAATTTCTTGAAGGGGGTTCTGTAGAAGCATGAAATTCTCTAAGTGCACCATCTCATGCCAGCAGAAAGAAGATCCAGAAGACACCCGCAAAAGGCCCAGCCCAAGAGACTCCAGCGGAAGATCTAGAGGCCACAACGTCCGCGGAAAACTAAGCCACGTTATCCCCGCAGAAGATCCAAGCAAACATCCACCAGCAAAAAAGTGATGCCCCACACATTATATCCACGTGACAGACTGTCAAGTCACAACGTGCTAAAGGCGGCATGTTACCTCAAGTGCAATATCCATCATGAAGCCATGTCAGCAACAAAAGATGGGACTTCTCTCCTTCAAATGAAGCTTATTTCCGTGGCCCGTGGGGCTTCCACCCCGAAAAGGACCCCAGCCCCTACATGCCTTTCCAGCAGAACACTCAGAGAGGAATCCCCTCTTCACTATGTCCACGACTCCATGTCTTCTCCGTTCCAGGATGCCACGTCGACCATGACTCCTCGGCTCCCACGACTCCAGTCAACAGCTAGTGTTGGGGGGGGGGGGGTTATCCACTTTCCCCCCATGATCGTCATTTTCCTCCGCCAAGAGCTCCAGCTCATCGTGCACGTAGACAATCGTTCACGAACTGTTGGCCATCATCCGTCTCCCACAACCCGAACGTGGGGGTATAACTGAATCAACTGCAAAGCCATATGGCATCTCAAGAGGGAAGCGTTCCTTTCTAGGACCACGATCCCTACTGATCACGTTAGAACGTGGGCTACACACTATCCGTCACAGGCTATAATAATGCCTAAGGAATCTCTCCACTCAACAATAATGACCAGACTATCATCTCTCTATAAATACTTGGCACTTTTCAACTTTTCAAGGATGGCCAACGCGACAATAGAACAACGGCCTCGACACTGTCACGCCCCGATTTCCTTAGAATCGATAGTCGTCCCCCAGACGTGATGCTGTGCGTGCCTAGGTTACGCAACGCACAAGACCAAGGTATTTGATATAACGAGCACATATTCAGAGTACGCAGATAATTGAATACAATATTGAAACAAGAAAAAGTTCTCTTTATTGATCATGAACATCTTTTACAAACTCTTGAACAAGTACAAAAGGTTGCCGCGCTGGCTTACAAAAGTGGACGCAAAAATGAGATAGCCGTCTGGTACATTACATCCTTTTATTAAAACTTCAAAAGCTATAGACACCTTCGGACGAAGCTATCACCTTTCCACGAAGCTGCATAAGGTATGTGCACGAGCTCCTGGAACTCCAAAACATGCTTCAAGGACACGAACAGGACGTGTCGGTATGTGGACTGGATTGAGAAGTCGCTCTAGCTTCTTGCAGGATCTCCTTGGCGCGGCAAACCTGTTGTAACGAGGGTCAGTACATCGAAATGCACTAATGAAGGGGAGCTAACCCAACTATACCAATCAATACGTTGTTTATGTGAAGCATGCAAGTTATTATGTGGTCTTTCTGTCACGCCCCAGTCCCAAAAATGACGAGGGACTGGACACGTGGCAATGGCCAGCAGCACGCACCGATGGATAACCCAATTTAATGGATTCATCAGGGCATGCTTAAGCTGTAGTCTAACAGAAAATAGATCCAATGTTACAAGTCACAGACTAATCTATTCTCATCCACAACAGATAAACACAGAGTAACTGCCAGAAATAATACAATAGAATAAATAAGCAAATCTCAATAAATATCTCGGGAAATAATCCGAGAATATATCTGGTACAACAAATGCAAATAGACAGGAAATAATCAACTTGAAATAGGAATAACTAACTACATACGGCCAATGCTCAGGAGAAGTCCTCTGATGCGAGCTCGTCTTCAGGTCCTGGTACAGCTCCTGGAAGTGCTCTGGTACGGGGTATCTCTGGATGGATCTCTTCAGCTATACCTGGGGACATCATCCATTCCAGGTCCTCAAAGGACATAGCAAGGTACAGATAATACAAGCCAAAATAAATACAGTGTAGAAATTAAATAAAACAATAGGGTAACTATGTAACCAGCTAAGTGATATGCAATATGAGAGCAGCACTAGAACTCAGGCTGAAACTACTACAAGCTCTGTGTCGGGGAGCCGGTAGCAGTGATATCATGTGGTTGTCTATCTCGTAGTGAGACTAAGACGCCGGCATAATATATAAACATTAACTTGTAGTCTGTGTGACTCTCCCCACCCAATGTAATCACGCATATCATGACCATAACGTCTCATGTCCATGTCAGCGGGATCATAGCTAATGCAACAAGTCATATAAAATATCTCTGTCAAGTCCTGTATCCTATACAGAATCATCATGAATGTCTCAGGAAGACTCTGTCTCATGAATAGTGTCAAGTGTCCTGGGTTCTGGAGTACTTGATAAGACAAGTACGAGAATTATCGGGTCTCGATAACCATCTCTATGTGACGTTACACAACTCCGCGTACGGAGTTGGCACCCGACTGGTAATCGGACGCTAAGTAAGCCACTCGGTCCTGGGTTTTAACAGTTAAACAGGTTTATATGCATTTAAACCAGAATTCAGGCAAGTTCTATAACAAGAATTACTAAAATTTGGCAAGCTTTATTTGCCCACTGATGTATAAACAAGTCAAGAAAAATAAGTAGCAAGCTGCAGGGTTTGGCAAGGTACACTTGCCTGTGGTTCCGGCTATGTTTGCGGTTCTGACTTCAGCTGGATTTGCATGTGGTACTCCGGTTGCTGTAATAAACATCACCATCAGATCCAAAAAATATCAATCAGCTAGGAACGCCTGTCCTTGAGTCCAATTTGGAGACAAGGGCAGAAACGGCAATTTTGGGTCAAAACGGGGTCCACATGTGGGCCCGCTTTGCACCGAAAAACGTGTCAGGGTCAAAGGTCTCCAAATTTGCCAAACTTAGTGTCAATAAGTCAGGAAGATACGAACCCAACGGAACTTCCAGAATTGAATTTCGAAGAGCCGATCACAAAATCGCCCGTCAAGTGGAGCCTGTGGGGCCCACGATACGCGATTTTGTCAACGTTCTCAGAATCGAACCAAACTTGGGTCACAGGACCAGTATATTGTTATGAGTTCGATGGCGTAAGTTTTGTCTCGATTCGACGTGTGTACACAAAGTTACAGCGTGCTCAAGAATTGACGGATACGGGACGGTGTCCGCGGATACGCGTTGATCCCGGTGTGCACGCACATCCGAATCAGCTTCTGCGAAATCTCGCACGTCCGTATTGACGACGCACACGTGTCTGTGAAGACCGCGCACGACCAAGTCATCCCGTTTGGCGGGGCGTACTCGGTTCCGGGGTAAAACAGGGTCTGGTTTTTCCTTTTTTGGATCGCGGTGTGCGATCACCACAGGACGCGATGCCCCAAACGGTTTGTCCGAACACCGAGAGGGTCATACAGGCTTCGCAACGCAATTTACGGAATCGAAAACAGAGCTACGAGCAAGAAGATACACGCACCTGAACGGGGCCCAAAAACTGGGGTCGGAATCGTGTCCGACACGTGTCCGACACGTGTCCGACACGTGTCGGATACAGGGCAAGAATTAGGGTTAGGGTTCAGGGGAATTAACCGAGCTCCGGCGGAGGGCGACGGCTGGGTGGCCGGGCTGAGGCGGAGGGGGCCGGGGCACGCGGCGAGGCGGTGGCCGGGGCTCGCGGCGGCGCGGGGAGCTGCCCGAGCTGCTGCTGCTGTCGTCGTGGTGACCGGGGACGGCGGAGCGGGGCGCCGGAGGGGAGGAGATGGCCGGGGAGAGGGATGGGCGGCGGTGGCGGCGTCGTGGCGGTGGTCTACGTCGACGGCGGTGGGTGGCACGGAGGCGGGGGACGGAGCGGGTGACCGGAGAGGGGGGAAAACTAGGGTTTTTATAGGGGAGCGGGGTGGCCGGGTGAGGCGGGGGACGCGGCGGCCGGTGCGGGGACGTGGATGCGGGGGCGGAGGTCGCGCGGAGCGGGTGGGGGCGCGCGGCCGGCAGCGGCGGCGCGGGAAGCGGGGGCCGACCGGGTTCGTAGGGGAGAGGGGGGTTCACGGGTCGGGTAGCGGGCTGGATGCGGGTCGGGTCTGGCGGATCCGACCCGACCCGCTAGGGGACTGGGCCGGGCTCGGGCCCAATGGGCCGGGCCGGGCTCGAGTTTTTATTATTTAAAAATAAATAATTAAATAATTAAATCAATATTAATTAAATAATTAATTCAATAATGATTTTTAGGTGTTTAAAAATAGGTCCGGGGCCCAATAAATTCCAGAAAAATTATCCTAAGTCAAGTTTTCTATTTTACACATAAAATATTATTTTTATAATATTTTAATATTATTTATTATCAATCAAAAATCATTTAATATTTAAAACCCTGTTTTTAAATTACAGAAAATTCCCAGAAAATTCTAGAAAATTGTGAAAAATTCAGTTTTAAATTTTTTGAAAAATCAGGGGGTTTACAATCTACCCCCCTTAAGAGGATTGCGTCCTCGCAATCAAAGAATAACTAGTCAACAGAGATGACGCGGTCGCAAGCATCGTTTGAAAACACATCACAAGATACTTAGGGAAATACCGTTTCCCTAAAAATAAAAGTTATACACTTTCCTGAAAAATCTAGTTAAAGTAAAAAAAAACTACAACTTCTGTGAAAACCAGGTTGTTATTAACAAGTTATAAATTACTAGGTTGGGGCTGAGGTCACGAACCAATAGGCACGAACTACACAACACTAGAAACGGATAACTACGAATCACTTACGCGCATTAGCTACTCCACGAGTCTGCGCGTTCTCCACTGTCATCGTCAGGGCTTGCTCGCGTCCTTGCAGTCGATTCTTCTGCTGCTGAGCCTGCTGGAAGAGTAGTTCCTGGGGTATCAAGGGTGGCCTCGGTTGATACCCTCCTGGAGCTGGTGGTAGGACTTCTTGAACTTCCGTTTGCGGTACTTCCAATGCGGGAGAGGCTGACCTCGGTACTGGTAACGCTCGTTGGTTTACCCTTGGTGCTCCTTCTCGACGCTCAGGGCATTCCTTCAATAAATGCTGACTGGATCCACAGACTATGCATAATCTCTTCTTTCGTCTGCACTCGTCCTCAGTATGGCCTCGCTTGCGACAATATGGACAAACATGTATTGTCTGTGGAGATGCTTCTAGTGGCTGGTGTACGTGAGGTCTTTTTGTAACTTCTACTTGTTGTGCTCCGGCTGGTGCTGACGTAGATGGCCTCTTCAGACTGGTCTCTCTCTTGATAACGCGCTCAATGCGTCATGCTGCAGCGAGGACGTCCGAATACGAAGTAGGCACAACGGATCCAATTAGTTTCTGTAGCTCAATGTTTAGTCCGTCGAAGAACTTTTCGGCCTTCTCTTCTTCTGTCGGGATCAATGTTAGGGCGAAGCGACTTAGACGAATGAACTCAGCGTTGTACTCTTCCACCGTCTTAGTATCCTGAGTGAGGTGATTAAACTTGTCCCGAAGTTCTGATCGAGCGACAGCTGGAATGTACATCTCCTGAAAGAGTCTAGAGAATTCTTCCCAAGTGGCTCGGTCTGGTCCGAGCCGTGTCTCCTCGGATAGCCACCAGTGATGTGCATTGTCCGTCAACTGTATTCTGACGGCAGTCATCCAACGTTCCTTTGGAAGTTCAGCTGCTTCTAGTTGATGTTGAGTGTTGGTGAGCCACTCATGAACTTCAGTGGGCTCTTCTTTGCCTGAGAATGTATTGGGCTTCAGTTGGCGAAAGTCGGTGATAGAGCCCGTTGTTGACCGTCGAGTTGGTAGGTTGGCCTGCTCCAGTGCAGTTATTAGGCTGCGACTCAAAGCCTCTTGTTGAGCTTGCATTATTGCATAGACCATTTGAAATATCTGTTGTCCGTCCATGGCCTGCCCTGGTGGAATTACGGGCATTGATGGAGTAACTGGCGTCGTTGGTGGAACGTCATCTTGCTGGATTCTCGGGGCATGTTGTTGAGCTGACTGTCCTCCATCCACTGGTGTTACTTCGTCTTCGTTGGTTACCTCAGCATCTCGTGGTGACGTTATGGGAGTCCCGTCATTTGCTCGTGAATCCATAACCCTGCAACAAAAATAAACAATAAGAGGCGCACAGGAATCAAGGCAGGATGCAAGTCGAGGAGTTAATTCGAAGTCGATATGGATATCAAGAACGTTTCAAGCAAGTGGATGAGATCCTAAAACTTATCCTATCTTATTGCAGGCCTGTTCGGTCCCTGAGTTGAAACCGAACAATTTAGTCGTAGACCTGCATGGGCCACCACAAAAACTATGTCACGCCCCAGTCCCAAAAATGACGAGGGACTGGACACGTGGCAATGGCCAGCAGCACGCACCGATGGAAAATCCAATTTAATGGATCCATCAGGGCATGCTTAAGCTGTAGTCTAACAGGAAATAGATCCAATGTTACAAGTCACAGACTAATCTATTCTCATCCACAACAGATAAACACAGAGTAACTGCCAGAAATAATGCAATAGAATAAATAAACAAATCTCAATAAATATCTCGGGAAACAATCCGAGAATATGTCTGGTACAACAAATGCAAATAGACAGGAAATAATCAACTGAAAATAGGAATAACTGACTACATACGGCCAATGCTCAGGAGAAGTCCTCTGATGCGAGCTCGTCTTCAGGTCCTGGTACAGCTCCTGGAAGTGCTCTGGTACGGGGTATCTCTGGATGGATCTCTTCAGCTATACCTGGGGACATCATCCATTCCAGGTCCTCAGGGGACATAGCAAGGTACAGATAATACAAGCCAAAATAAATGCAGTACAGAAATTAAATAAAACAATAGGGTAACTATGTAACCAGCTAAGTGATATGCAATATGAGAGCAGCACTAGAACTCAGGCTGAAACTACTACAAGCTCTGTGTCGGGGGGCCGGTAGCAGTGATATCATGTGGTTGTCTATCTCGTAGTGAGACTAAGACGCCGGCATAATATATAAACATCAACCTGTAGTCTGTGTGACTCTTTCCACCCAATGTAATCACGCATATCATGACCATAACGTCTCATGTCCATGTCAGCGGGATCATAGCTAATGCAACAAGTCATATAAAATATCTCTGTCAAGTCCTGTATCCTATACAGAATCACCATGAATGTCTCAGGAATACTCTGTCTCATGAATAGTGTCAAGTGTCCTGGGTTCTGGAGTACTTGATAAGATAAGTACGAGAATTGTCGGGTCTCGATAACCATCTCTATGTGACGTTACACAACTCTGCATACGGAGTTGGCACCCGACTGGTAATCGGACGCTAAGTAAGCCACTCGGTCCTGGGTTTTAACAGTTAAACATGTTTATATGCATTTAAACCAGAATTCAGGCAAGTTCTATAACAAGAATTACTGAAATTTGGCAAGCTTTACTTGCCCACTGATATATAAACAAGTCAAGGAAAATAAGTAGCAAGCTGCAGGGTTTGGCAAGGTACACTTGCCTGTGGTTCCAGCTATGTTTGCGGTTCTGACTTCAGCTGAATTTGCAGGCGGTACTCCGATTGCTGTAATAAATATCACCATCAGATCCAGAAAATATCAATCAGCTAGAAACGCCTGTCCTTGAGTCCAATTTGGAGACAAGGACAGAAACGGCAGTTTCGGGTCAAAACGGGGTCCACATGTGGGCCCACTTTGCACCGAAAAACGTGTCAGGGTCAAAGGTCTCCAAATTCGCCAAACTTAGTGTCAACAAGTCAGGAACGATGATACGAATCCAACGGAACTTCCAGAATTGAATTCCGAAGAGCCGATCACAAAGTCGCCCGTCAAGTGGAGCCTGTGGGGCCCACGATACGCGATTTTGTCAACGTTCTCAGAATCGAACCAAACTTGGGTCACAGGATCAGCGTATTGCTACGAGTCCGATGGCGCAAGTTTCGTCTCGATCCGACATGTGTACACAAAGTTACAGCGTGCTCAAGAATTGACGGATACGGGACGGTGTCCGCGGATACGCGTTGATCCCGGTGTGCACGCACATCCGAATCAGCTTCTGCAAAATCCCGCACGTTCGTATCGACGACGCGCACGTGTCTGTGAAGACCGCGCGCGACCAAGTCGTCCCGTTTGGC
Organism: Iris macrosiphon; assembly: GCA_036927795.1. NCBI lineage: Eukaryota > Viridiplantae > Streptophyta > Magnoliopsida > Asparagales > Iridaceae > Iris > Iris macrosiphon. Next base: position 211,035,379 of record JAYESA010000006.1, on the reverse strand, counting down.
AGGGCGTACTCGGTTCCGGGGTGAAACAGGGTCTGGTTTTTCCTGTTTTTGGATCGCGGTGTGCGATCACCACAGGACGCGATGCCCCGAACGGTTTATCCGGACACCGAGAGGGTCATACAGGCTTCTCAACGCAATTTACGGAATCAAAAACAGAGCTACGAGCAAGAAGATACACGCACCTGAACGGGGCCCGAAAACCGGTGTCGGAATCGTGTCCGACACGTGTCCGACACGTGTCGGATACAGGGCAAGAATTAGGGTTAGGGTTCAGGGGAATTGGCCGAGCTCCGGCGGAGGGCGGCGGCTGGTCGGCCGGGCTGAGGCGGAGGGGGCCGGGGCACGCGGCGAGGCGGTGGTCGGGGCTCGCGGCGGCGCTGGAGGCGGCGCGGCGGCGCGGGGAGCTGCCCGAGCTGCTGCTGCTGTCGTCGTGGTGACCGGGGACGGCGGAGCGGGGCGCCGGAGGGGAGGAGATGGCCGGGGAGAGGGATGGGCGACGGTGGCGGCGTCGTGGCGGTGGTCTACGTCGACGGCGGTGGGTGGCACGGAGGCGGGGGACGGAGCGGGTGACCGGAGGGGGGGGAAACTAGGGTTTTTATAGGGGAGCGGGGTGGCCGGGTGAGGCGGGGGACGCGGCGGCCGGTGCGGGGACGTGGCTGCGGGGGCGGAGGTCGCGCGGAGCGGGTGGGGGGCGCGCGGCCGGCAGCGGCGGCGCGGGAAGCGGGGGCCGACCGGGTTCGTAGGGGAGAGGGGGGTTCACGGGTCGGGTAGCGGGCTGGATGCGGGTCGGGTCTGGCGGATCCGACCCGACCCGCTAGGGGACTGGGCCGGGCTCGGGCCCAATGGGCCGAGCCGGGCTCGGGTTTTTATTATTTAAAAATAAATAATTAAATAATTAAATCAATATTAATTAAATAATTAATTCAATAATGATTTTTAGGTGTTTAAAAATAGGTCTGGTGCCCAATAAATTCCAGAAAAATTACCCTAAGTCCAGTTTTCTATTTTACACATAAAATATTATTTTCGTAAATATTTTAATATTGTTTATTATCAATCAAAAAACATTTAATATTTAAAATCCTGTTTTTAAATTACAGAAAATTCCCAGAAAATTCCAGAAAATTGTGAAAAATCCAGTTTTAAAAATTTTGAAAAATCAGGGGGTTTACACTTTCTATCTTGCCTTAATTCAAGTTACAAGCAAGCAATGGATATGGAAATTTATTAAAATAAATATGCCACCGTTCGGTGACTTTTACTTACCCGTCCGAACCACCTGCACAACACTTACCATGACCTTCCCTGCCACGAAGACATAATTAGCTTGTACAGTTTAAATATATGAGAGGATCACTAACATGATGTCATAATAGACGAGTTATAGTCTCGAGACGGAAATGGTATGCAACGCAAGTGGCAAGACCCCGCTACACGCCATTTTCGTTGATACAGACAACTATTCAGAATGTTCCGTCCGGATCGGATCGGTCCTAGTGCTCCGACGACCGTTCGCAGGAACCAGAAACCTTATGCACAAGTTGTCCGTGACCAAGTGGCGTATAGTACTAAGTTATCAAACGATATAGTTTAAGGCAACACAAGCACGAGACAAGTAACGTGGCATGATCTGTTTTGCATAGTCTCCCTGTTCAGTTTGTTGCATAGCAAGGTGTGTTCTATATATAGCACAATAATATATTCTAACTAGAATTGAAACATATTGAAAGAACATTCTAAGCGAACTAGCATGCAACAAGGTAACGTTCAAAAGTTGATTGACAAGCATAAAGTAATCAAAGTCTATTACTTTTTATCTTGACATCTTTTAGTTATTAAGGTATCGTCTGATCGGAACAATCAAGAGGGAAATATTTTAGATGTGAAAACTTGAAAGAAGGATCAACTAATCGAATTATAGCCACTCACAAGTTGGTGAGGAGAGGAAAGGAATGAGGTGCTTCAAGACTCCGCTCGTGCGACGTCTACTGCAAGATCACCTTCGTTGCCACAAACAGATGATCAATACATCATCTCCTCTTTCCAAGCTTGAAACGAAAGTGCATTTCAACGAACAAAAGCAATAAAATCTATCGAAACCGTTCAAGAAAACTTAAATCCAAAAACCAACTCGAAAGCACGAAAGCAACAATGCGACAGCGAACACTAGGCAAGAAAACTTGTAGTAGAGAGGTCCATCTTGACTTTGCCGCTAAGTCCGTCCTTGGGACATGGTCCACTGAATATAGGAATCGATTCTGAAGAAGCCAATCCTTAAAGAGCAAAAGATCTTGATTCAATCTATCCCGATCGAACGATACCAAAATTATTTTTTAGCCGCGCTCCCCGAGAAGGGGGAATGGGGCACCACAGACGCCAAGCTCCTACTTGTCCCTCCTGCTACACTTTCTATCCCATGGCTGTGTCCAATAGTCAACGGATCAAAAGGTTCGCTCTGATCCGACCTCCACCGTCCCACTTTCTCAGAATCTCGGGCTTGTCATCACGTCGTCGTACTTACATCCTCTCTGTAATCCGGTCTGACGATGAGTTCAATAAAATTTATTTTCAAACCTCTGATCATGTCTCTCGAGCACGAAAACAACTAGTCAATGTGATTATAGGTTTAGAGAAGACGACATTACTAGAAAAAGTCAAATCAACGACACCTGCGCTTACTCTCGATTTGATACATACATAGTGAGTGACTCGTTGTTTGACATGGACAATTATTTTATTGGTAAGTAAAGTTCGCCAAGACGAAAGCACATGCAAGCGCGCAAAATTTTTGTGTTACGACTATCAACATGTTGGGCCAAGATGAATAACAAAGGAGACTTTTTAAATATGTTTAACATATAATTAGATTGCCACATTATGTTTACTATTACTCTGATTATGGTGACGAGACGAGACGAGACTAGACTAGACTAGACTAGACTAGACTAGACGATGTGATCATAGGTTAAGAGAAGATGACTTTACTAGAAAAGTTAAATCAGAGGCAAGTGCGCTAACTCTCGATTTGATGCGTATATAGTGAGTGACTCATTGTTCGACATGAACAATTATTTTTATTGATAAGTAAAATTTGCCAAGATGAAAATATAAGCAACCACTAACATATATTGAACAGATGAAAGTACAAGCAACCATTCACATACATTGGACTACGATTATCAACATGCTACGACAAGATGAATAAAAAAGGACTCTTTTTAATATGTTTAGTAGGTCAGGTTCCAAATCGTGTCTGGTATTGTGTGATTCCACTCTGTAAGAAATCCGAATTATTTTCTTTAAGTTCATATGCTTTGTGATAATGATTAATAGTTCTCTTGTTCCGAAAGGGTCCGGCCCAATAAACAAATTCTAATTCAGGGGCTATGGATCGTATACCCATATATATATCGTCTGCTAATACACGACTCATTAGAGTTTGGAATTTTTTTTTCCGTCATCCCATTTCGAGGACTCGTATAAATACCTCGGATAGTACCACAATCTATTCTACGTACAATAATGTGTTGAACTACTTCAACTAGTCTATGCGTGAGGTATCCATCATCTGATGTTCAGATTACCTGCGCCATATTCTGTGAGCCCAAACTACGTGCGCCCCGTCTCTCAAAATTTGGGTCTACTTTTTTCATTCGATAGCCCAAGTTAGAGCAAAAAGTTCACTCATTACCTTCCAGCGGGCGATCTGCGATTTTTCCTCTGGTAATATTTTTTTTCTTTCTATAATTCATAGTTGGTCGAAAGAAAAAATTTTCATCGAAAATTTATGAAATTTCAATTGAATTTTTTCTTGCGACATGAATTAGTTGTGTCGCCGTGTCCGTGTCCGTACAACGTACTTTCATCCCTTGCTGAACTTAAGTCGAACCCTATTTTTTTTTTCTTCACTCGAATTTTGTGATCTTTACGAAGAAACGGAAAACCCTAGTTTTGTTATCGCCACTAGCGTTCCGGTTCCGAGAAGAGTTAGAGGAAGCAATGAGCTGCGAGCAGTTCAATTTTGTTCGTTTTGATAAAGAGTTAGTAACTAAGCAACAGAAAAGGAGCTCATGAGTGATTACTTGAAGTCTATGTTCTGCCGACATAAAATGCTACTACACGGACACGGAGACACAGATGACAGAACATTGATCTTGGCGGGTCCTATCCTACTATGGGATTTTTGTCGTGTTTGATAGGTGTCCGACACGTCTACGTGTACACACACTGATTTTGAAACATGAACTGAATCAAGTAATAATAGTTGTTGGTTCCATTTTAAATAATCTTTATTTTCTTCAAGACTCTTCATAAAGGTAGGTGGAAGATCGAAAGAGCAAGTGTTTCATTAGAGAAAATCTGAAAACGGGCACATAATAGTCAATTTAGATTTACGATCATTTCACATAGACTGACACCGATAAGCTATATTTCACGAACACGGAAAAATGGTTTTCATATCAGAGGGAGAGGGCTCGAGTGTCACACACCTTCTATTTTTTTCCGGTACGAGGCCCTTCACTCTTTGTAATCTTGTCCATACATGTATCCATGTTTGACTATATCATGCAAGGTCGGTGACTGCATATTATACCTATATGAAAATGCTTTTCGTGCCGCATAGTTGATGTGTATAACTTTGATTCCTCAATCTTTACAACTTGTTAAGTTTGCTAAAAAATAGGGTATCTTAACCTTGTACCCCACTCTTTTAGAAAATCCACTCCCATATGTGTGTGTCTGTGCAGAGAGAGTGTTACGTGGAGGGCATGGCAATAATGCGGACCACTTATTTTCTTCCTGGGGCATTGTTTATGGAACAAAGTCTTTGCTATGCCAGAAAAGCCAATAATTAACTGTTGCCATATCTGATGTTTCAAACTGTTGAAATTAGTGATATGTTCATTTTATGTCCTTTTCATTTATTTCCTGATTTCCTATACTTATTTCTTTTCCTGTGTATGCATGTAACTGATCTCAATGAATTATGGTAAACAATTTACTTCTGCCATTTGCCATTAGTCATTCATTTTTATTTTTTGTTTTTAGTGCATACAAGCTTCGGTTTTCTTTAATTTTTTGCTTTGCTTGTAGAGGGCTCTGTGATTAAGCAGATATATTTTATGACATAATATTTGCAGAACCAACTTTCACGTTATATGCATATGGCACCAGAGACTGTTTGTTTGAGTAGTCATATTGGCAGTGAACTTGGTGGAGAAAGTAAGATACGTAATATGAGTGATCAAGCTAAATGCCAAAGCCGCTTTTCTTGCTCACATGGAGATTCCCAGAAATCTAAAGAAGTCAGTGACACTTTGTGTAACAGTGGAAGCTGTATTGAGCAAAACATAAATATAAGAAATGATGATGTAACATGCAATTCTAAAACCTTATATTCAGAAAATGTGTTAGAAAGTGGAGCAGGTAGATGCATACCAAATCCAGAAAGTAATATAAGTGCTGATGGAAGTGCTTGTTTGCATGGCGAGGGAGGTGGTTCCGAGACAACTAATGCTACAAAATCACAACAATATTTGGGAGTGCAGAAGGGGAACACTTTACAAGATTTGTACTTGCAAGAATATTATGATGATGAAGACGATGATGATATTGATTGGGAACCTGTAGAACGTTTAATTCTCAGGAAATGGTTTTGTACCAATTGTACGATGCCAAACTTTGATGATGTTTGCCACTGTGATGTATGGCTACTTATCTCACTTTTCTTGTTATACTACATTTGTTCTTGTACTTCTTGTTGTAGATTAGTGACACCCATATATCTCAATAAGTAGTCTAAACTTGTTTTTCCTCTTCATTTATCGTGATTCAATGTACCCTTTGACTTATTTGGTACCCTGTAGGTTTGTGGAGAACCTAAGGAGTCTGAAATATATGGATACAACGCCTTCCGGTTGGGCCTTGAGCAAGCAGCTCAGATGTCCATAGATGCTGATGCTGTCCTGAGATATCAAGGTGCGGATTATGCCTTCTTTCCCATTTTCTCTCGTGTGTATTCTGTAGAAGTCATAAGTGGTCTAGACAAGGAATAATCGGTGATTACTCGGCCGAGGGATCAGGCACTTGATCTGACCAATCGAGTGGTTGATTAATCAACATTCCATGTGGCGGTGTAACTGTGGTTAATCGGCCGAGTAATCCAATTAATGTGTTATCAGCTATGTACCGAGTGCATAAGAAAACGGATTACTATAACATTGGAAGTCCTTGTCAATTGCATAATGCTACATATGTTGTTTTTCTCTCTTTCCTATGAAGTGTTAGTCTATTCTTGCAATTCCAGGCAATTCTCGGTATGCGTTTTTTGTAGCTCCTGCGCTTCCTATGATATATTCTTTACCTGAGATGCCAGTGCTTATATTACCTTATCACAGCGTCTGTGGTAGATGGAGATTATTATTGCTAAAATGTGTTACATCAAGTGAAGTTCTTGAATATCCAGTCCTCTATATATATCAAGATTTTTGAGAAATTAAGAGAACTCCATTACTGGAACTGGAACTGTGTGCTTCTCTGCTATTGTTCCACTGCCGTAAATGTTGATTTTGTCTATTTTTCCCAAACCATTTAGTGGCCTTCTGAAAAACAGGCATTATATGCAGATGCATTAGATATATGTAAAAGCATCATCCCATCGGCAAATGATGAAAACCATAATGGCAAGTTCTTCTCAGAAAAGAAAAGAAAAGAAAAGAAAAGAAACGAAAAAAAAGAATAATGACAATCATATGCTTTCAAACAACCTTAATGAAGATACATAGTTACATAACTAATGTTGTTCTTTTTATTGGTTCTCTTGGTGTTGGTCCATGCCTGATGAGAAGAACTAACTGAAAAATGTTACCGCACTATGCTATAAATAATTAATTCACTCTGCATTGAAAAGTGTATTAACGAAAACATACTAATTTATTTGTACTGACCATAGTTAAAAATCTGAGCATGGTTGTTGGAGATCTAGTCACATTGGATTAGTTAGTTTACTTTTCTCTTGAGTTTACTTCGTTTTGTTTCAGTTGAGTCAGTTTAGACTCTTTAGAGTATAGACTTCGAGTCCTGTTTTAACTAGTTTTTCTTATATTTTGGGGTCAACTTGTTATCCAAGGTTAAAACTCTATAAACAGAGGTGCAATCAGATTTTGAATTAGAGATTGGATTGGTTTGGTTTTACCTTTTTGGCTATACTCTTTATAGTCTAGGACTTGGAGGGTCCTCCTCCTTGGTTGCATGCTTAAATTGCATAGCCAAGAGGTAGGTGTACATACCCACTAACTGGTCTACTAGGTTTCATGGGATGACCCTCTCTTGTTCATAGTTACGTTGCTAGGAATTTGACACCAATATAGAGGGTTGACAAAAGGCTGATCATAAACAACTTTGACAATTCTTATCCTCAAACCCCTTCCAATGGGGAAAACGGCTTGGATGTCGTTGGTGATTTGATCGATTTCCTTAAGAGATTTGGTGTGAAGCCAACCGGATGCGAAAGCCCTTGTGTGTGAAACGCTGACCCTAATTTCTATCCCTAATTATATCTTTTATCTTCTTCCTCCCCAAGTGTAACTACCCTCTTTCGCTACTCCACTTTTCTTGCTAGTTCCCTGAAAAATGTGCTCAATCCTTGCTGATTCCAGCATCAGTAACCAGCCCATCTCCCTGCTGACCAGCCTATCTTCTGTGGAACACTCCATCTCCCTGCAGAATCAGCCCGCAGGTTGTTCTTTCCCTTGCCTTCCTGGGAACCTGCGAACCCCTACGTCCCATCCTACATTGCTGCCCAACTAGGACATCTCCCTTTTAAATCTTCTACCATACACCAACATCGAATTCACTTTGTGTCCTTGAACCAGACCACATCGACCCCCAAACACTCCCTCTCACTTTGTGTTGCCAGTCCCAAACTCGAGAGTTCGATCCCGTCGCTACCCGCTTATTTGATATTCCATATTACTCTTTATCTTTACACATCCAAACCCTAATTCCCAAATAATTTGCATCACCTAATCAAAATCCAAACCAATCTTCATCATCTACGAGCCAAGATCCAACAAGGAGAATCAAATTTGATCATCGGATATTGGATAGTTGGATGCAAAAGCCTCTGATCAAAGGATCATTTTCCTTTGAACGGTAGTCGTGTGCGCTAATTATATGAACGCAATCCATAATGCTAAGGTATAACCCCAATTTTACCTTGTTATTTAATTGCAAATCTTGTAATATTTTCGGGTTGTGTACTGCTAGATTCGTAGTTTTCAAGGATGGGAGGACCAAGGGGAGCTATGATAAACCCAAAAATTAAGATTTCCTTTGATGCACCTTAATGCACAATAGGATTCAGAAACCATTGTCCCACCAGCAGCTGGACTTCTTCAGTTGGCCCACCAAAAATATACTTGGCGTATTTTCTAACTATACTATATTGATCTTTAACCTTGAATACAATTTATAGATTCGACAATAATAGTCACTCGGACTTGAAAACTAATAACGAAAATGGCTGATTCAATAGCTGATTCCGCAGTTGCCAACTGTGCATGTTTAGTATAATGAGTTATCGATGGCCAGGATTTATTGGAAAGCCAAACCTGTTAACTATTTTCCTAGGTGCGTGGGTGCATGCCCTAAAGTTTTTAGTCCTTTCTGTTCCACTTTGACATCTTCATCTCCTTTTGGGCTCTAGTCTCCTCAAACACGGCCATGGATATAAGGTAAACCTTTTGAACATAATGTATTGTTTACGTGATTCAAACAGAATGCATAACCCATAAAATGATTAAGTTTACTTGAATAAGATCAAAAGTTACTGTCAATTGCTCAGTGTTATTGGTACCAAAATTGAATGTTACTTTTGTGTTAACAAGAAGATCAAAAGAATGTATATCCTATCAGGCCAAGTAACTTTATTATTTATGATACACTTATATCAAAAGAAATGCATCTAAAATCTAAATCTGGGTTCTTCTTGTTGGAATCGTGCTTAGTGAAAATTAGGTATATGTTTTATATTTTGTCATGTTAATTTTGCCCCTCTTGCTACAAAAGCATGTCCGTCCCTGTTAGTACTCATTGATTTTTCTCTTTATTCAAGTGGACATCTATTACATCTCATATCTTCTTCATGGTAGGACTGCATCTGCACCTCATGGTAGTTTCTACATATAGATAATCTTGTTTAGGGATTTGCATCTGTGTTTGTCTAACTACTGCTTCATTTGATATATAGTTTCCTTTAGATCTTGTCCTATGTCAATGGTATTGTGTGAGTTGAGTATCTCAATCTCATGGATTAGAAAGTATAACCATCACACCCGACCTGTATCCAAATTCACTCCTCCTGGAATGACATCTTGGATTCTTTGACCCGAAGCTCTTTGGATTTGTTATGTTTCCAATGTGAACCACCAAACCTACCAAAATTGGCAGTCATGAACAAAGTTCCAACTTTTTTTTCAATGCTATCAATCAAACTAATAGGAAAGAACACAGAATCAACTGACTGTCAAAACAATAAGAAAAGACCACAAATGATCCATCCTTGATCGAAACAGTGACCATAAACAACATACTGGTTAAGCCTGTCTCGTATTGTGTTCCGGGGAAAGTAGCAGACCATGTGTACTGTGTACCTAAGCAAACTGTGGTCCAGGTAACACTAAACTTGACCATCGTTACCTGGAAGGCTGAATCTGGAATAAAAACGGGAACACGGTAAACTAGTTAAACTTTAAAAGTTCATATAGTAAGGGAACGTAGTGTATGAAAACTGGAATAGAAACATGCATTCTGTAATGTAATTGCTGCATAGGTAGCGGATTCTGGTAAACGTGCACCTGAAACCTCCCACCCCATCCCGAAACTGTTCTCAAACTTTTGGTGGGCTGGGACCAAGTTTACAGGTTGTGTGGAATGGACTTAAATTTGTCAATAGCAAGTAGTAAGTAGCATGTGTTTTGTAGGCTTTAGGACTTGTGAAGTGTACCAACTTGTTGAGTTTGCAATTACCCGTGACTGGAGGCTTTGAGGATGCGTGACTGGAGGCTTTGAGGATGCATGATCATCAGTGGGTGTATGATTTTTGTCACTATAGGTTGGCCATTATCACCAGAACATATGTAGTGGTGAGGGGAAACAATGAATTTTCCATTTTGAGTAACAAGGTCAAAGTGCAAGTTGAGATGGCATAAATAGAAGCTAGTTGGTAACAGTAGCATAAAATTTCCATAATCTAGGATTTGCAAATAAAGAAAACTTTTTAAGTGGTAAACTTAATTGGTTGGTCATTGTTGAGGTGACGTGTGACCAAACCTTATCTGCTCTTATCGCACCTGTACTTCTCAGTATAGTTATGTGCTTGAAATCTATAACGATGAGCTAATGCTACATGATAGCAAATTTAGTTTTTAACTTTAGGATCACTAACATATTGTGCATTCTAGGCTTTTACTTTTGACTGTAGTTTATTATTGATTATTGCCGTTTATAACATCTTTGCCAATAAAGTTGGAAGCTTAGAAGGTTTATTGCACAGATTCTAAAGCAACTGTGGAAGAGTAGATTAGTTGCTGTAACGTGAGGAAATCAAGTCTGTCTTGACGTATCCTATGTTACTTCCTGTTGTATCTGATTCTAGAGATCTGGAGAGGATAGTTATCTGACTTCAAAACTGTACCATTCAGGTAATTCTGCCTGACAAAAGTGTTCTCTAATTGGAGGGCTCCACTAACATACTGGCATACTGATATATATTTTTAAAATTCTATTATTGACGTACTTCACTAAAGGTCAAAAGAAATGAACAGGGAGTACGCATTGAGGGACAATGGATATCTAGGAGCGATAATATTTGGTATTTGGGATCAATTCGTCATCATGATAAAGAGATTGAGAAGGATATCGTAATAGACAACAAGATGGTTGAAAAGAAAGAGTGTTTCTGGAGTGCTTTGTGATCACATGGTAGTGGAGTGAAGAAAATTCTATAGGGCGTCTCCTTAATTTAGATCATGATTGATGGATCGGAGTGTTGGATAATCAGAACAATATAGCCAAAAAATAAACGTAGCTGATATAAGAGCACTAAGATGTATAAGTGGTAGTAAATTGAAAGAGAGGATTAGCAATGGGTGTATTCGTGGTAAGTTAATACGATGGGAGAAAATCTCAGATGGTTTGGACATCTGCAATATTTCAATAGATGCACCGGTTAACAGCAGTAAGATATTTGTCAGAGGATCCCCTTGAACTAGGGGTAGACATAAAATGAACTTGGATTGAGGCAGGAACAAAGGGTATAGCTTTCACTAAGGTTGCAGAGAACATGGTCCTTAACAGAGTTGAAGGAAGAACATGATTCAAATAGCGTACCCCAAAAGTTTTGGATAAAGGTTTTCTTGTTGTATATCGTTGATGTACCCCAATTTTTTTGGATAAAGGTTTTGTTGTTGTCTATCGTTGATGTACCAAATTGAGCATCGTGTAAGGAAGGTGATCTAAAGACAAATAATGTTCCAACATTCTTTTAGAGGTTATCAATTCCTTTCAGATTGATGACAAGCAAGCAATAGTTTTAGCACTTAAATTATGTTTAGTAGTTTTTTAACTTTGCAGCAGCTCAAGATTTATGAAGGGATGCCCTTGACATATTTGTCATACCATCATTAAAGTAGTCAATATAAAAAGGGTACCTTAGAAAGAGGAAGGATGCACTTGACATATTTGTCGTACTATAATTGAAGTAGTCACTAAAAAGAGGGTACCTCATAAAAGAGGAAAGGATGCACTTGACATATTTGTTGTACTATCATTGAAGTAGTCACTAAAAATGGTGCTGTAGAAAAGTCGAGGAAGCCTTTTTTAATATTATGTGCTAGTGCCAATCCTATTAAGAGCTCAGTTCAAACTCCATAAATCTCCATCATTTGTGCTTTCTTTTTCATGACCAATGAAGAAAAAATTATCTTTATGTTGATCATGAGGAAGAAAAATATGTCATTTTCTTAAAAGATGTCATTTTCTTACTCAATTATTTTGTTACCTAGGTTTTCCCCATACGAATTCAACGTCTCTCTTTCTACTGCTTGGTGGGTGGTTAATTATTTATATTGCATTATAGGTTGCCAACTTGCGTATCCTATCATGTATCATATATCGATTTGCTTGTGCATCGTATCGCGTATCGTATCGTCTATCGTATGATACAGTAACTATAAGAGTTTAAGTCTATACTTCTTAATCCATATAGGAACATAATTGATTTTTTTATTTGTTTCATCTTTACAACTCTAATCTAATTCCAGAATCCAGTTTAAAGTATTCATTTCATGACTTAAGTAAAACAACCGATAGTAGCTATCAACTTATATGTATTGTACTGGATCAACTGATATGTAACAAAATGGTAATATACCCTATGGTCCATATCGTATCATAAGATACGTATCATGTATTTTAAGATACTAACAACATAGATTGCATTATCCTATTTTATTGTTTATCCTCCTATTTACTCTAGAAGCATTTTGGTTGAGTCATATCCTTTCAGATCCTTTCGACTGAATTGGTTATGCCATTTCCATTGGTACACTAATTCTCCACTTTGTGGTGAGGCCTTATAACAAGTAACAACTCACCAGGAAGAAAAGTTGTTACAATCGAGCGAAGTTCCAAAGAGTTACTACTTTGGTGAGCTAGGGTTCTCAGACACATGACATTTTTGGTGAGCTAGGGTTTTGACACATGCCAAACCTGGTTGCGTTCACAAAAGTAAAATACGAGGGTATGTGGAAGCAAATTGTGAGTAATAATTAACACTATTCTATGTTCCAACTACCCTAAAAAATTACTGGAATTCAAGAGAATGAAATTGAATACTAGTTTTGGACTTACCTAAGGATATGAAGTTGTGATGCACAATCAAATGAAGCCCAAATCTTGCCAGAGAGATGATGAATCCACCCTACGAACTTCCGCTCGGTATTGAGGATCAAACGAGATCTACGTGTATGACTGGACAAATGTCACAAGGAGGTTGTAGATGATGACAAAGTGTGAAGTATTGCAACATCATATTCTCTGTACAAGTAGCAGGTCAAGGCCACAACTTTTAGTCATATTTTGTGTCCAAGTAGCAGGTCAAGGCCACTACTTTTAATCCTGGTCATAAGAACAAGTGTTGGAAAATTCACGGGCAGAAGTTTACTTTGTGCAAGAGGAGCCAATTCTTCTCGAGGAAGTGGGGTCTGCCTAGTTAGCGATCAAAGAAACAGAAGGGTCAATCTGCTCGTTCATGTGAAGAGTTGCTGGTTATTGGGTAGTTGGTTTACAAAGTAGTAGGTTAAGGATTTTTTTCATGAAAGTTCAATATAAGAGAAGAATTTGAGACAAGTAATTCTGAACAAACACAAAATATCAATATGCTATTATCTTCACTAATAATCAAAATAAAGTCACCAGGGTTATATGTGCCTCCACAACTGTTAATGTCAGGTGTGGTTTTGGTGTAAGGCTTCGCCGATTGAGAAGGGATGTGAGGCCTTGCCAATTGAGAGCACCTGTTGCTAAAGTATTTGATAAAGTTTATCGAAATAAGCAAATATCAAAATAATCAAATAACATCCTAATAAAAAGATAACTATTAGGATTAATCCAACCCACATGATAAAATCCAACAATCCAAATAAAGTGCAACTGGATCTCAAATCTCAAAGTGGACCAAATAGTTCTCTGACACATGACAATTTTGGTGAGCTAGGGTTTTGACACACGCCAAACCTATGTAGACGAATTTACGTTGGTTGTGTTCACAAAAGTAAAATAGAGGGTATGTGGAAGCAAATTGTGAGATAATAATTAACACTATTCTATATTCCAACTACCCTAAAAAATTACTGGAATTGACGAGAATGAAATTGAATACTAGTTTTGGACTTACCTAAGGATATGAAGTTGTGATGCACAATTAAATGAAGCCCAAATCTTGCCAGAGAGATGATGAGTCCACCCTACGAACTTCCGCTCGGTATTGAGGATCGAACGAGATCTACATGTAATGGCTGGACAAATGTTACAAGGAGGTTGTAGATGATGACAAAGTGTGAAGTATTGTAACATCATATTCTCTGTACAAGTAGCAGGTCAAGGCCACAATTTTTAGTCATATTTTGTGTCCAAGTAGCGGGTCAAGGCCACAACTTTTAATCCTGGTCATAAGGAGAACAAGTGTTGGAAAATTCACGAGCAGAAGTTTACTTTGTGCAAGAGGAGACAATTCTTCTCGAGGAAGTGGGGTCTGCCTAGTTAGCGATCAAAGAAACCGAAGGGTCAATCCTATCGTTTATGTGAAGAGTTGCTGGCTATATGGTAGTTGGTTTACAAAGGAGTAGGTTAAGGATTTTTTCATGAAAGTTCAATATAAGAGAAGAATTTGAGACAATTCTGAACAAACACAAAAATATCAGCTATTATCTTCACTAGTTATCAAAAAATAAAGTTACCAGGGTTCTATGTGCCTCCACAACTGTTAATGTCAGGTGCGGTTTTGGTGTAAGGCTTCGCCGATTGAGAAGGGGGATGTGAGGCCTCGCCAATTGAGAGCGCCTGTTACTAAAGAATTTGATGAAGTTTATCTAAATAAGCAAATAACATCCTAATAAAAAGATAACTATTAGGAATAATCCAACCTATATGATAAAATCCAACAATCCGAATAAAATGCAACTGGATCTCAAATCTCAAAGTGGACGAAATCTGGACTGGTCCTCCATCAGGTTTTTTTTGGCATTTCAGCTTGGACATGGACTTGTTACATGATTCCTTATAGTCTAGCCATTGTGAGAACTATGTAGTCTGTTTTTGTTTTACTCAAACACGTGCTTTAGAATGAGGGTTCGCAGTATCGGGTGTTACCGATACGTATTGGTTGGCATGTTTGATCTTATACTCACCCCCACCCCCATTAATACCGACCGATATTGAAATTATGTCTCTTTTTTCGGTTAATTCAATAAAGAAAAAACTGAAAGAAAAAGAGAGAAGTATGTTAAAAAAATAATGCCGAAGATCAACATGTTACCGTGTGTCAATAAAATTACTTAACATGATGTAACCATTATTATTTACCAAAGTTATATGTTATAAATTCAAAATGTTCATACATCTTAATATTGTTTAATTGAAAACTCTCTTGGGGTACTTGGTCTAAAATAAA
Source organism: Iris macrosiphon (assembly GCA_036927795.1). Lineage (NCBI taxonomy): Eukaryota > Viridiplantae > Streptophyta > Magnoliopsida > Asparagales > Iridaceae > Iris > Iris macrosiphon. Next base: position 211,020,147 of record JAYESA010000006.1, on the reverse strand, counting down.
CAACATCATTTTGCGGGTGATTAATTCAACAAAATGGCGTCCCGATGTCACAAGGCTCCCACTTACGCAGGGTTATGCGACGTTACCCCCATATTATTCAACAATATTGAATGTTATTCCATTCAAAACTAAGGAAAATAACAAATGGTACATAAGATTATCCCTATATATGTCCAAGGTTGTAAAAGTCGCTACACGCTAGTCGGGGCATCAGTCGCCTAACGTCTAAGTGGCCGCCTAGTTCTTGGTGGTTTATTAAAAAAAAAAAAACCTTGCGAAAAATTGTAAAAATTGTCTATAAAACCAAAAAAAATGCTTAGTCGGGTGTCGGGGGGCACTAGGCGGACATCGGGCGCCTAACTCCTAGGTGTAGCCTAGGCGGCCGCATAGACCGATTTTTAGAAGTGTATATATCATAAATTTCTAATATTTTATATAGCTTATTATCTCTCGGTTTTCCGAAACTAAGAACTCTCATCAGAGATCGGAGACCGACAATACCAATACTCATAAGAGGCATCGGAAACCGATACTGTGAGCCTTGTTCAGAACTTAGGGTTATTCTCTTGCCTTTTGCTTTGTCAGTGAAGACTCAGATTCCTTCTTACAGTCAGTTTTACCTTTAACCAAAAACTTTCCATCAGAATTAAGACATGAAGCCATATATTACTTTAACCAAAACTCTTTTTATGCCTCTTTTATGAATCTATTGCTGCGAGGGATGTTTCGGAGGGCCAGTGGTAGGCTTGTGACTCTGAAACATTGTATTGCAATGTTTGTTGACAATATCTGTTCTTGGTTTGGTTTCCTATGTATTCTCAGAGTTCCTGTAGTTACTTTAGTTGACTTGGGTATTTTAAATGAATTTAGCTCATGTAGATCTTTGTATGGCATTTATCTTTCACCATTTTGTAGTTGTTCCATATTGCACTATGATCTAACATTGTACATATACTATGAGTCTGATCATATTATTAGACAGTTTCGTTTTATTGGACATTGCCTTGTTAATATTCTTCTTCTTACTATTGTTATCATTGTTACCATTCATATTGCTTTTGATATAATATTGTTAGTCATAGTCCTTTTTACCATCAAGGATAATTCTTTCTGCTGCAATATGTATATTTATTTTGCAGATTCATCCCCAGGAATACGTACAGCCATTGGGTTTGACGAGAGAATGTTACTTCATTCTGAGGTAATATCATTTGATGCAGGTTTCTTCAAATACTATGTAGACAGTGATGTTTGGTCTGTATTGGGATAGGGTTTTGTAGTTCCATCAATTGTCATAATCTGTTTCAGCTCATCTTTCTTTTTGCATCCTTTCTTTTGTTAGTACTATGATCCATCAATACTGAATCTTGGTTTTCGCCATGCTTATGCTTTTCTTATCTGTCTCCACTGCAATACTAAAGTGGTTTTATGGCAAGGCTTTGCCAAAAACTCTAGTTTTCTTGTGTTAAAGCTACTGTACGTGTGCATATATTGTGATTTTTTCAGTGTTCTCACCTATGCTCAAGTTTGTGTATATCCTCCGAAGCATATTTAACATTTTTGTCTTTTATTTACCATGTCTATTCAAACCATAGTTTGCAGTAGTAGGTGATCCCGATTCGATACGGTCGATACCGATACGGTCGATACCGATACGATTTGGTATGTTCTGATCTGGTACCGACCGCTAGTTACTAACAGCTAGTGACGTTGGGGGGTCTCTTTCCCAATCAATTCGGCCGAAAAAATTGAACGAAAAAGATCAATCATCAAGGTGTAAAAACATGGTAAGGTTGTAAAAGCATGTAAATGAAGAAAACTTATTTATCGTAGGTAAACCAATCACCAAGGCCAACTATTTTTTCATGTAATTTGAAAACTAATTTAGCAAGGCTGACTATTTTTTCATTCAATTTGAAAACTACTAAGAAACAACAAAGAAAATAATTAAAAATATGCTTAAGTGTATAAAACAAATTCTATTTTTTTTAATAGTTTATTAATAATTATTTGCTTTATGATACCAAACAATTTGATACTTCGATCCAAAACCGTCGATACTGCCGATACCGCCGATACCGATACTCATAGGAAATACATATTCTGATTCCTTTACTGCAAACCTTGATTCAAACATGGTTATTGATTCTTGTTGGTTGTTATGGGCTCTGTTGGGTCATGCCACTATGATGCCAGCTTCAATTGCATATAACATTGCTCAAGGTAGAAAGGAATTGTGATGTTACGAGTAGGAATTTCGGCTCGTCTGGTTGGGTTCAGATCTCTACGGAACAATTTACTCAATTTCTGTTCTTGACCAAACCTGAGATTTTGATAATAAATTTGGTACACCGGTTTGATGTTTTGCTTCGCAACTCTACCATCCGTATCTATAGTTTAATTTCAGCTCATAAAAGTGCACGCCAATATAGGAGTATAAACACAAATCTAGACAAGATGTAGGTGTCCTGTGAATAACAAGTTGTCGCCTCACACTCATGTTCCTCTTGCAAAACTCTTAACCATTTCAGTGTGCTATTTATTACCAATAAATTTACTCATTAGATGCAACTAATTGTTACCATTATCGTACACTCACATAATTACATTAAGAATGGGAATGCCACATCTGTTACCATTGTCTCATGTATAGATAGCAATGTTAAACTGTTAACATTATGGGTGCTGTCAATTTGTTTTCATCATTCTGTTCAGGTTGAGATGAAATCACATCCACACCCAGAGAGACCAGATCGTATTAGAGCAATAGCAGCCAGTCTTGCAACTGCAGGTATTGATATTTGTGCTCAATATGTAACATAATTCCTCTTTTAATTGGACTTTGTTATTTATATTTCCCTCCTGTTGCTTGAGAATAATTTTCTTGCGAATTGGCATTCAGCCTCATTGGCAAATATTTTGTTCAAGAGAGTTGACTTATGCCAATCTCACTGAAGGCTGATCTTAGATTTATAATTGCTACTAAGTCCATTTTAAATTTTGCTGGGTAAGTGTTTGATCTGAGGTTCCGTTGAGTGGACATGGTTACAGATACAGAAGTGATATAGGCTACTTTTTTTTTTCTTAATAGAAGATTAGGATACGGGCACCTCAAAGGTATGGTTATATATGCACATGAACAGATACCTATATACCATAGTTTGTTGTATCGGCCGATAACGATCTGATACAACCGATACCGATACCGATACGGACCGATACTCGATACTGACCGATATCAACATTGGGGGTCTCTTTTCCAGTTAATTCGGCAAAGAAAATTGAATGAAAAAGACCAATCAACAATGGTGTAAAAGCATAATAATGTTGTAAAAGCATGTAAAAGAAGAAAATTTATGTATCACATGTAAACCTATCACATGTAAACCAATCGGCAACGGTGACTACTATTTCATTCAATTTCAAAACTACTAAAAAATAATACTAGAAATACTTAAAATTATGCCTAAATGTATAACATATTTTCTAAAATGTTAATAATTTATTACTAATTATTTGTTTTCCGATACTACTATCCGAAACCGTCGATACTGCCGATTCCGATACTCATAGGAATGGTCCGATTCGGATAGCGATACGGTGAACCTTGCTATATATATATATATATATATATATATATATATATATATATATATATAATTATAAAAAAAGATATATGTATATCTGTACATTTTTTAGAAACTAGGTTACAAGAATACTTGGAACCTAGTACAGTGACTTTGTTCTTGTTGTAGTTTCCAAAAATTCTAGAAGGAGTTACTGCAGAAGAAATGTTAGTTTCTCATATCTCGGCTCTTTGTAGCACGAGGGAAACCATACCAAATCACTTCATCGTGCTTTGGGTTCTTTGAAACCTAGACATGGACTGACCATGTCCAGCATGAGTGTAGAGGAAGAGGAAGTACCTTGTGGGATATGCTTCGCACATGGATATGGTCCTCTGAAGATTTTTTTTGCAACCTAGTTGTAATCAATGATGCCAACCAATATAAATCGGATTTGGTTTGTTGGTTAACATTTGAAAACATTTTCTCTGTCATGTGGGTTGGTATTGAATAATTGTTACTATTTATTATTGCTTACTCCTGAACTTCCTTATTCAGGAATATTTCCTGGGAAATGCTCCCTGATCCCTGCTAGAGAAATCACTCAAGAAGAGCTCCAGTTGGTAAGCTATCACCGAGTACAGAAGGCAAAACTTTAAGAAGTATTTTATTGGTTTTTCTTATTCAACAATATGGACAAGTTTTAGTTGTAATGATTCTTTTGGTTGTAATCTTTCCCTTTCATGGCACTGGTTAGGGTGGTTAAGTTGAAACTCTTCAGTGTCGTATCTGTTTGTTATGTAGACAAGCTGTCATGCATTTGAGCATGTCTGCCCCAAGCGGGCTGCTTTCCCCACTTTATTCTTTTTTTTTTTTTTTTGGTTCTGCAGGTTCACTCTGGAGATCATATAGAAGCTGTTCAACAAACAAGTCACACACATTCAAGGTGCTTTGATTTGCGTGTCCCTCAATTTGTACAACTTTTAAGAGCTATCTATGACTCATCAGGAACTTGCCTAGTTTAGGTTTCTCAGCTACATGATTACTTATATGATCTCAATATTTAAGCAAAATGAAGAACTGATGGATATGGCATTGTTACAGTTGCTTTCTGGTTTGGGTCACAGGAACAATTTCCCATAGAATGGGGACAAGGCTATGTACTACTTGATCCTCCCATTCCCAGACTTTTATTAGTGGGAGCCCAGACTTTCATTAGTAGGAGCCTTGTAAATTTTACACCCTTTAAAATTTGTACTGCTTGTTGGAGAGGAGCTGTAACAGTGTGTTTTGAAACCAGATCCCTTCCACAAGGCTTTTTGACTCTGCTACTGGTGCACTTCCTGTATATTTACTTGTTTCTTTTGTTTTCAAGTATGCCTTAATGTCCTAGGGGAATAGAGGGATGCTTGAGAACCTTTATTGGGAAAGAGGAAGTTGCAAGTTTAAAACATGGGAGAGCCGTTTTCAGGATTAATCCTTATTTTTCAATAAAGCATGCCTGGAGAATCTTGTTTAGAGATTCATATGTTCTCTTGTTCAGTCAATCAGCCATATTAGATGCAAAATACCAACATGATCACACCGAGTGTTGTTAAAGGCGCCGTCCGTGCGTGCCTAGGCGCCCAAAAGGCAAGGGTGTTTCATTGCATATCCAAAGGCAGGCGAGCTATCTTCTCTAGGCGGCGCCTAGGCAAGAAAGACGCCAATGCGAGATTAATCGAATGGGTAATTAGGCGAGTCTAGGCACATGCCTAGTTGTGTTGGTGTTTTATGTACTTTTTTGGGCATGGTTTGGATTTTTTGTAAGTTTTATGGACTTGTTTGGTTTTATTGGTAATTAAAGTTGCATGCTTAGATTTTAAAGACCCCAATAGAGTCTTTGTTTTAAGTTTTAAGACTATAAGTTACTAAATATATAGACACAAATCAAAAAGAAAAGAAAAAGGAGCAGAATATCATGCGACAACGACAAATAAGAAAGCAACGACATTCCTCTCTGCTCGACTCCCTCCTTGGGGTGATTTTTTTTATGCGATCTTTTTCTTCAAAATAAAAACCACCCTCTTCAAAACCGTCATCTTCTTCGAGACCAACACTATCTCTACACTATCTCTACTGAGACTTTTGGATAAGAAGGAAGAGACGAAGGATGGTGAGACATAAGAGGAAAATGATGAACAAAATCTATTAATGAGGACAAAGATTTCGTTTTCGATGATGATAATGTTCAGGATGATCTCTTAGAATTAGACGTTGAAGATGAATGATGGATGATTGAGTAGGAAGAATAATGGTTTGATAAGTCATTTAGGTATTTGCAATATTTACTAAATGATTATTTTGTGTTTGTTTTCCATTTGAACAATATGTCTTATATCATAATAAAGTATGATATTATTGTTTTTAAACTTAATGTTGTGTTTCATGGACTATTTTATGATCTTGTTAAGTTACTTTGTTATTTTCTATTGGTATTTTGGTATTGTTTTTGACTATTTTCTTTAAATTATTATCTAAAAACTCAAGTTTGATGAGCTTTTAGGGATAAATGGCAGATTTGGATGAGCTAACATGAGCTACAAAAGTGTCAAAAGGTATTATGAAAAGGGATTTTGAGAAGCTGTCCAGATGACGCTTTTCTTTCGGGACGAGGCTAAGCGGCCTAGGCGCTCCCGGGCGATGAGGTGAGGCAGCTCGCATAGGAGTGCCTAGAGCTTTTTAAAACACTGATCACTCACACCCATAGTTACCTGGGCCATGATTCACTTCAATAATATCAAGTACTGCGTATTCTACTTTTCCCTCTACGTGGTACGAGGGGGTAGGTATAACCAATACACTTTGGTTCGCTTAAGAGCAATTCGTTTATTTGTGTATATATACCTTTTCGTCTACTAGGGAAGAGTTTGTACAAAATCCTACAACAACCTACTCTTGTATGCTTTATTTTGACAATTAACTGACTTTACTGTCTTTCATATTACCATTTGATCGACATCTTTGTTTAACTTCTTCATCTTGTAATATCTGGATCCCCTGGGTCGTCATTTTTTGGCTATCCTGATTGGGACCTGACAAATTTGGGGTCGCGGAATCTGAATCGTGGTTCCAAGGGGATAGGGGATCTAGTAACTATTACCACACCTCTTAAACTATCTCTTATTTTGTAAAATCTTTCAAATGCTAGTAAGTCGTGGAGTTGATTTGTTTTATGTTCCTAGTTTAGTCGAAATTAGGTAGTTTCTCTTCTGCTCTTGGTATATAGTTGAGGTTGGATTCAGGATTGATGAATTTTAGATTCAACTGGCAGCTATTTCACTTCAGATACATATACCAATGAGCATTCAGCAAGGGCTGCTAGACTTGCTGCTGGAATTTGTGCAGATCTTGCTCTCTCGATTATGTCTGGGCACACCAGGAATGGTTTTGCATTGGTAGGTTTCCGTGTTTCCTGAAGCGTGAAGTTGTATAGAAGTTCATGTTTAATTTGTAACTGCTGTTTCTTGCTCCGTAAGTCAGGTAAGGCCTCCTGGGCATCATGCTGGTGTGAAACAAGCTATGGGATTCTGTCTCCATAATAATGCAGCAGTGGCTGCATTAGCAGCCCAGAGAGCTGGTGCGGAGAAAGTCTTAATTGTTGACTGGGTAATAGCAAATATTCCTTGTGGCACTATGATATAGCATTTGTCTTTTTGATATTATAAGGACCAGTCACTGTCCCGCCTGGGCTAATTTTGCCAGTTCTAGATGACTGGTGCCTTCTTGATACCATATCTACCTCATTTTGAACAGTCATTTTCCATTTATTGACATGCTTGTCTTGTTGTGGTGGTTGCAGGACGTGCACCATGGGAATGGCACTCAGGAAATATTTGAGGGAAACAAATCAGTGAGTAGTAGCATATAAGCATTTCTTTATCATCCTACCTTGTTGACAATATGATTTTAAAATATGCGGTTTTCGAGCAAAGCAGTTTTTCCCTTTGGATTCTCATCTTTTTGTAGTCTTCAAGAAACTAAGTGGGTTGCTAAAACAATCAAGGGAAATTGAAAAATACCACTATTCTAAAAGGCGGTCTAGGTGGCCTCCTAGGAGGCGCCTGGTGCCCGCCCACCGACGCCCGACTATGCATGTTTTGGAGTTTTATTGACTTTTTTTTGCATTTTTGTAGTAGGTTTTTTGCATTTTTTTTATTATTTATTTTTGAACCACCTAGATTTAGGCGTCCGCCTAGGCGGGCCAGGCGCTAGGCGGCGAGTGTCCGTCCGACTAGTGCCCGACGCTTTTCACAACCTTGGAAATACTTGATTTAAATTTTAGTATTTATGTTAAAAGAGACAGAGAAATTGGGACATATACTTGTGGATAAAACATTAGGAGAAAGTGTTGTAGCGGTAAAAAAAGAATATGAGATATGATAATGTTAATATACAGTTTGCCTTAGGGGAGATGTTATTAGTGCATATGCACCCAAATTAGGATTATATGATAATACTAAAAAAGAAATTTGCAAAGAAATGGATAGTTTGATTCAGTGATTAGCTAGAGGAGAAAAGCTATATACTAATGGAGATTTACATGGTCATGTTGGAAAAGAGGCTAGTAATTATGATGAAGGGTAACGACCTAAGTTTGCATTTGCATATGACCTAAAAGTAAATACTTATTTTAGGAAGACAACATGACATTTACTAACTCTTAAGAGAGAGCACACATTATTAGTCAAGTAGATATTCCTTACTAGGAGGGTAGATGGACAAACATGTAACGATTGTAGAATTGTACGAGGAGAAAGTTTAACCTACAACATAAGTTTGATGTTAAATATTACTATTAGTAAATGGAGAAAAATAAGGATAAACAAGAGAACTAGATTTTGGGACAAGAAAGGAGACAACTTAGTACTTTTTAAAAATAGAATGATAAAATGAAGGAAGATGGACCTCTAAACCATATACTAATGTTATGTAGCATGATATGTCAATTTGTACTAAGAAGATAACAAAAGATATTTGAGGTATTTCTAAAGGCAAGTGGTGGGCTTTGATAGAAAGTTGGTATTGGAATGACCAGTGTTCAAAAATGCGGAAAAAAACCCAGTGCCTAGGCGTTGGGCGCCCAAGGCCTATCTAGGAAACGGTCGGAATCGGCCTCCTGGGCGGCCATGAAGAAAAACGGGTGAAATATGCCGATTAGGCGGTGGTAGGTTGTCGCTTAGTAGTCGGCCCCGACTTCAACGGGCGGCCGCCTAGGCGTTTTGAAAATTTTTTTTTTTGAGAGAGAAGGAAGCAGGTAGCAGCTCCGGCCACCGCATAACTCAGATACGTTTCTTCTTCTTCTTCTTCTTCTTAGTCTTTTTTCTCTCTTTGGCAATGGCGAGTGAGATTTCTTCTCCTTGAAAAATAGTGAGTATAAGTTTTACTTTATTACCCCCTCTTCATTTCTACCACAAGCTATAACCCAACGGTCAAAAAGAAACATACTGAGATGACAACTATCACTTCCTCCTCTCTCCTCTCTGACATTCACAGTAGCTTGAAATAAAATTTTCACTCCAAGCCACTCAACCACAACAGTCAAACACAACAATTTACAATGGATTCTCTTTTCTTGGAAAATCTGCACCTTGTTCGCTCTCTCCTGCAAAAAGTAGTAGTTTAAATTTGAAAGAAATGTGACATATACATACTCTCTGCTGCTGAGCCTAAGAAAGAAAAGGTGTGGCGCTGGCAGTGGCTTTGTACATATTTTCTACTTTCATTTCAATTCTGAAGCTGTCCCTCCCCCTTCACCCAAGTGGGTAATGTGGTATGTGGGTTTTCCACTATTGACCGATCACAATGTCTACAACAGTGCTACAGTGCCTCTAGTTTTTCTTTTTTTACCGGCCATAGTGTCATTAGGAAAACAATGGATTTTATATAATTTTTTTACCACCTAAAGTGCCTACAACAGTAAAAAAAAAAAAACAATGGGCTTTGTCCACACATTTGACTTCTCATCTAAAATTAAACGGCCACCTAGGCAGCCTAGGCGCTAGGCGGTGGATGGCTGCCCGTCTAACGCCTAGCGTATTTTACAACCTTGGAAATGAGAAAGTTTAAAAGATAATTAGGGTTAAATAAATTCCTACAAGGTTTGGAAGAAGTGTAGAAATATTGAGAACTTTGAGAGAGAAATTAACAAAGGAGGAAACTAAGAAGTCGGTGAAGCTAAATCTAAGGTATTCAATCATTTGTATAAGAAGTTAAAGAGGGAGCAAAAGATACTTATAGTCTTGCTAAAAGCAGCGTTCTAAAATTTGCTTGCGGATTCGGTGTCGAAGGCCGCCTAGGCGTCGAACTATATTTTTTTTAATTTGAAAATTGAAATCCATAATACAAATTTAAAAATTGAAATCCAAACATGTTCTAAATCCATAATACAATTCACAATTTTTTAAGTTTGAAATTTGAAATCCATATTACAAATTTGAAATTTAAATGTTCTAAATCCAACTCCAATCTTAAAATCCAAACAACATATCCACAATACAACTAAACATAAAAAAAAAAACATAACATCGAATAGTCGCACATGGCCGAATAGGCGTACAAATCCGCCGAACAGGGGATTTTCGGTGCGGCCGCCTAGCGCATAGGCGGCCGCCTAGGACGATTTTTAGAACACTGGCTTAAAGAGTAGGAAAGGAGTTCAAACCTACTTAACACTAAATGCATAAAAAATGAATACATAAAAATATTAGTAAAAGAAAATGGTATTAAGGTGAGGTGGAGTTTTTTTTTGACAGATTGCTAATGAGAACAACCTAGAAAGTTTTAATATGGAAGCAAATGAGTTAATTCCGGTCATGTCTCAATCTATTATCGTAAGATAGCACTTTTGACGTTAAGCTGGGAAGAAAATACAAGTGGGAAAGCTTAGGTCCTGATTTCTACATAAGTTTGGAAATATTAGTGGAGAATTTTTTTATATGTTTAATTGATTTATTAAACAAAATTCTAAGGACTAGAAAATGTCCGATGTTTGGAGATTTAGTATTATAGTGCTTATATATAAAAACAAGGGAGATACAAAGTTGTAGTAACTATCGAGGGGATCAAGCTTATGAACATGTCGTTAAAACATTGGAGGGAGTAATTGAGCAAAGAGTACGAAAAGAAACAATAATTTTATAAAATCAAATTGGTTTTATGCTAGGAGATCTATTATGGAACCCATTCACTTAAAGGACTTATTTAGAATATTTTTAAAGAGAAAAAAGAGGGATCTACATATGTTTTTTTTTATCGATTTGGAGAAGGCTTGTGATGGAGCACATAAAGGAGATAATGTTTTGGTTTTGGAGAAGAAACAAGCTTCTAATAGCTATAATCATACTGGAAAGGTCATGTCTCGTAGAGTTTCAACTACCATGTAAAACATGGACGATATGCCACAACATTTTTCATCGTAGTTGGTCTGCATCAATATGGATATTATTTCCTTACATTTCGCTAGTTAATGATGAATTTCCATGATGTATGTTTTTTTTTTGATGATATTGAACTAGCCGATGAGTCTCGACTCTAAAATAGAACTGTGGAGATAAACTTTATGGTTATGGTGATCTCCCGCATATTGGGCATAAGGCTGCATCATCTTGACCCTCCTCGGACCCTGCATTAACAGGAGCCTCTAGCATCAAACCCCCCTTTTATGGTGATCTTGTGCAATATTATAGGTAGAATAGCATCCTGGTCAATGATCCTGCCTTTTTTTTTATGGGAACACAGAATTCTAACACTTTGCAATGTGTGAAATATGTGTAGTTTCTTTTATTAGATTTCACATTCAGCAGAACACACACATGCACAAGAAGACAGACATTTGTATGTATATGTATATTTCTGTGTTAACTCAAATCTTAACTGAGCACAATTCCTCGTTTTGAAGTCCAACTGGTACCATAATGTTGCAATTTTCGTCTCTGATTGTTTTCTGTCTTAGGTCATGTATGTATCCCTACATCGGCATGAGGGTGGAGGGTTCTATCCTGGAACTGGTGCTGCTGATGAGGTATTGTTTTGTTCTATTCTATCGAATCGAGTCAGCCACAGTGATGATTACACGATGAAGGTTCCTACAGTAATCAACAAATATAATAATTGGCACTGTGCAATAATAGTTTTCTTAAAAGTATCCACTTTCTTATTGTAATAGTTCAATGTGTATGAAAGCCAATCATCTCTCTCTCTCTCTCTCTCTATATATATATATATATATATATATATATTTCACAATTCTACCTATTAAACAACCTTTTTCCAATTATATTAATATGAGTGGATGATTGACTAATGCTTTTCATAGGTTGCGATGTACGGTAGCTACTGAGGTTTGCTAACCTTACCTGATCAAATGAAAGTATTCTCACCTCTTACAACCTTAAAGGTTTTGTGGAATCAGTGTTTAATCATGGCTACATGATTCTCATATTCATGTGTTTCTAAACTGGCTCTCTTGAATAGGAAGTTGATTTAGACTTCTTGAAGTGCATTTGCTCTTCCTATATTTTTACTGGTTGGTATAAGTATCTTCTGTACATATACAATTAATCATCTGAGCATGCTAGCGATTGTTATACATTTTGGAACTTCTTGCAAGATATTTCGAAGAACTGAACTTGATGGTTTGTGAGATATTTTCATTTTCTGAGGAAAGTGATATTTATCATGAAAGTTCAATCTACAGATAATGCATGCAGGTTATTGAGTCTAGTGTAAGGGTGACAATTGAGCTCGATCCGCCAACCCAACCCGCCTTCTTAGGTGGGTGCGGGTCAACTATAACGGGTTTGAGCTTAAACTGCTAAACCTGTCTAATCTGTTTACAAACGGGTTTGGTCTAGGTCAAGGGTGGTGACCCGTTTGACTTGGCCGACCCATTTGTTGAACGGATGGTTCATACCATAGTTGTCAGAGGAGAAAAGCGCACCTAGGCGCGCTTAGGTCCTATATAGCCTAGGCGCAAAGTAGAAAAGTGACGCACACGCCAAGAAAAAAAGTGCACGATAAGTATTAAACATGTATATTTATGTCATGTTATTTTATTATGCATATGCCTTCCATTTGATTTTTATTAGTAACATTTTAGGTTTTTTAGCACACTTTTTTTCTGACATTTTAGGTTTTTAGCATATTTTTCCTAACATTTGGGACGAGGTTGGTAGAATAGGAAGGTTGTTGCTTGGAGTCTACGCGGTCCTGGAGATTGGTGATGGAGTCGAGAATGGATGAGGAAGAGGATTGTGGGGGAGGAAGAGGTTGGTGGCCGTCGACAAAGAGTCGAGGCAGTCACGGCAATTAGCAATCGGCGGCGCTTGACATGGTATTAGGGAAGATGATCAATTTTTGTGAGAGATATCTAGAATTTTTGGATTCGGTTACTGATCGAATTTTTCTGTGTAAAGGAAAAAAAATCGATTTTGTAACCCCTTTGATTATGTAAGCATGTTGGGTATTGGTCCTTGGGTCCTTGGACTTTTCTTAAATACAAAGAAAATCAAAGCTACCATATTAAGCCAAGATGTGACTTTTCTTCAATGCAAAGGAAAAAAAAAAATCAAAAGTTACCATAGTAACCCAGACGTGCACCTAGGCGCTTCATCGCTTCACCCTAGGCTTCACCCTAGGTGTGTGCCTAGGCGTCGCTTTTGATGTCTAGGCGCGCTTCATGTGAAGTGAAGCGAATACTTACTTGGGCATGCTTTTGACAACTATGGTTCATACGAATGAATCAGTCCAATCCTTTAACCATATATATATATATATATATATATATATATATATATATACACACACACACACAACCTTCTAGTACGGGAGTGACGCTTACGGGAACATAGGGGGTGGTGGAAACCGTGGATAGAAAGAAATAATAAAAACACTCATAAAAGTAAGAACATACTATTCTCTTTATAAGTCGTGCATGCAAGTGATCCTCAGCGCACGAGAGGAGAGCCACTTTTGGAGTTTTTGCTTCTTCGCATCCTCTAAATTCTTCTTGCGATGACGACGAATGGTACTTTTCTTCTCCTTACTATCTACTTTTCTTCTCCTTACTATCTTGAGGCGCTCAAGCTTCAGAAACTCAGAAAGCAATGACCTTGATTCTATAGGCACATCCTGCTGAGTGCCATCGTTCTTCAACATCCGATTGAAATTAGAATATTGTCGTTGAGTGCAAGGTTTTCCTTCTATTGTTTGGAGATAATTTAAAGATTAGTACTTATTTTGATTGATCCCAAAGGACTTATAAAGAGAGAAGGGAGTGGACTCGGCTTAGAGAATCAGCCGTAGCTGCCTTTCTGATGTTTACTTCACATCGGACACTAACTACTTGTTTCCAGAGAATGAAGAGAACTCATTTTTTTGAGTTCCACGAACCCATTAATCTATGACATTCTCTGTACTATTTGTTCTCTAAATGTTGTTAAAGTATAAAAATGTTCTTTGAAATGCATACTGGCATTCATGGGTGGTTCCAAAAGTGGTTCTCCTCTCGTGTCTTTGCTGAGAATCGCTTGGACGCACTTATAAAGAGAATAGTTTGTTTTTACTTTTACGAGCATGGTTATTGTTTCATTCTATCTACGGTTACCACCATTCCGTATGTTTCCCGTAAGAGTCACTCATACTAGAAGGCTGCTATATATATATATATATATATATATATATATATATTGTTTCACTTAAGCCAAGGACCTCTAGCTCAAGTGGTTAGAGTGAGGCATATCCTCCCAAGAGGTTGCGGGTTCGAGCAACGGGGGAAGCACATTTAATTCTCTGTGGAGGAATTAATGCGAGTAGTGGTGCGATGCAGGTGCAAGTGCGGGCCTTCGGGCCGTGATGTGTGGGGCATTTGGGCCGAGTTTATAGGCCTTCGGGCCAGGAGTCTGTAACACAATTACCTCATCCAAAAATTTTTTTTGTCACACTTAAGTAGATCATTTTAGCATCCTCCATTTCAGAAAATTCTAACCTCTATTTGAGCAAGCAGTAGAGCCCCTTAAATGGTCCGGTCCATCTGTTAGTTAAACCTGTACAAATTAAGGTTTGAAATAAAAAACCTCAAGCACATATATAAAATGGTGAGAGTAGACCAATCATTGACAACTTCGAAATCCCTCCTGCTCCTTGAGAGGCATGGGTGAAATGTGTGGCGCTAATGTGCCAGTGATGTTGAAGGCATTGGTGACATGTGTGCTGGTTAGTGCAAACAAGTCAAGAGAAAGAGACACGACGAGGAAGTGATACAGAGGCGAACTACAGATATTTTTTGCATGTCAATCTAGACTCATGAACAAGATTTATTATCATTATTGTTTTGTATTGACTCAATAGGCTAGCCTAGCCTAACCTAACCCTACATATTAATGGATCAAACAGGTTTGGTCAGGTTGACTTGTTTTTGTTGCGCTGGGTCTAGCCTAAACGGCTCAGTTATAAAGTATAAACTAGTCAGGGTTATGCTTTAACGGGTCAACTTGAAATTGACCCGGCCTGATTCCTACGCCTAGTAAAGTGACTACTTTGGGAATCACATACACTTGCACAGTTCAATAAGCTATGGCATAGAATTGCTATTTGTTCCCTAATTTTATACGATCCTTGTCAACATAAGACTTATGCTATTCTCCCAATTTAATTTCCTAACCATGCAATGATGCAATCCACGTTTTGGCCGCTTATCTCATTGTCTCTTAAATATGAAGTTTGTGGCCAACGGAGGACTTATAAAAAGGATAATGATTCTCTCAATAAAGGAGGAATATTAATGATCTCAAGCCTTATTAGAAGTTCAAATTGGCAAATTCTCCACCTCGTAACCTGTCAACTACTGTAAAAGAGTTCACTTAATTGCCAAGTGATAGCTCATGTTGTTTTCACTATCCTCGATAGAATCTGTACATATCAGCTGGGTTTTACCTGAGGAACCCCAAAGGCAAGCAAGAGAATGTATTTATGCGTAGTTTTTACTTCGTTATTAAAAGGTACTAATAATTCATGGAATGGAAATACCACAAGAATAAATGGGGCAGGTAAGAACTGTTAGATTTATTTGAAAAGAAAAGAAAAGAAAAGAAAAGAAAAGAGAAGAGGGGAGATTGAGAAGCCCGACAGTTGATTGGTTTTTTGTGCTTCCACGTTGTTGGTTGTGTTGATCGGGTATTCATTGATGTCTTGCTCTGACACAACTATCACTAAAATTACCCTCAGCATTGTAGCAAATACTTCCCTGAATAGGAAATGAACTTTAAATCATCTCTTGTCCTCGATAACCTCTTATATTTTTAATTATTCTATCCAAAATCAGCAAGTTGCAGCCATCCACGTTAAGTAATAAGTCTAGGCACCATCCAACGGATGCGAATTTTGTCAGCAGTGATGGAGCAACACCCTTTTCCTCATAGAAAATTGAACCTGACTTTATTTTGTATTCAACCTTATTTCTTTAGGTGTTATTCCCACCAAGGCCTCTCAAATTTCAGAAAGCCATCATCATCTTATGTCTTTTCTATTTTGGCATAGTGTGGGAACAAAGTTTTGTAAATAGAGTTATGTTTAGTTTGGAATTTTGAAACTGGGTACCATGTCACGGAACTCCACTCTAGTTAACTGGAGTTTAGAGATAATTTTTAAACGTTTATGGAATCTCATGTTTTGAGATCATGAAATTAGGGATGCCAAAATTATCATTTAAAAAAATTTATAATTGGAACCCAAATATACTTTTTTTTTTCATCCATAATTTTATATAGACCATGAAATTATGTATCCATCCCCAAACCCTACATATCCATCACAAAGCCCTACATATCACTAAGTCACAGGATCAAAAGAGAAAATGTTGCAAGGAGTGAAATTTGTAAGTTTTTCCGAAGGGAGAGAGGAGAAGAAGGTTGAAGGAACAACACATTTTGAAGTTAGGATGAAAATCCAATTGGAGTGTAGTTTTACTAAATCTACTTTTGGAGTTTGTTTCGGAGTTGGGATTGAAATTTATCCCAACTCCAAAATGCTCCTAATTATACTAGAATTAAGTGATTTGGAGTTTGGAGGCCAACTCCACCAAATCACAATTTTCTTTCTGAAACTTTATTTCCAAACAAACCCTTAAAGTGTACTGTACTGGGAGTTGGTGAGGTTCTAGGTATATTGTATAAAATACTAGTTAACCCTCAGAAACATTGATCCTTTAATGGATACATAGTTTTTAAGATATCAAAGTGATTATCATCATTAGTGAGTTGCAGCTGGTTTAGTGCGGTAATGTGTAGTACCTTTGGCTTATTGTGCAAGAAAGAAGAATGCAACTATCTAAGTTAATCTTATCAACTCACCTCTTTGTCTGGGCCTTTTCTGCTAACACATCTTGGAGTGTTTCCTCTTGTAAGCATGAAAACTGCATAAGCAAAACAAGCTTTTAAGGCGGTGAGAGGCGTGAGGCGGCAAAGTCCTAAAAGGCCTAGGTGGGGCCTCAAGGCTAAAATTTGGGGATGTATAGTAGGTAGGTTAACATGTAGTTACTATGATGCCCCAAGTCGTCAACAACTCTCACTCTATGAGTAAGAAAATATGCGAGTTTCAATTAAGATAGACCAAGCTTGTTAAGTTGGACCAAAAGGCCTAGACAAGGGGGTTAATACTAAATTGAGGGTACGTACTGCGTAATAAGTCAAGACAAGCGTATGGTTTATGCCCTAACATGTTGTGGTTTTCATCTATTAGTATGATAAATATATAATTATAAAACTATAAGCATCTCAAGCAAATTGTGTATACTAAATACACAATTGTAGGTTTTCAAAATCAGCTGCATAAAGTTTTCAGTCAAGAAACAACCGCTAAGAGTATTACTAACTTGAAACCGAAAGAGGAGAAAAACAATGAGAGAGAGAGAGAGAGAGAGAGAGAGAGAGAGAGAGAGAGAGACTTACCACGTGGCAATGGATAACATATTCAGAGATAGGGATGATGCTTGATGTGTTAGGGCAAACACAGAAGGAAATAAAATGAAGAGGGCAAAGGAGTAAACAATTGTACCTCTTTTGTAGTATCTTCTAAAATATTTAATAATATTCATAGCTTTAAGCTATTGGGCTTGGATTCGATTCCAGATTCAAAAAAATGGTAAGGGTCGGTTCACACTAAGTCAAGGTAGTTCGAAGTGGCCAACTTTGGTGGTGAGGAGATAAAAGGATCTGAAAAGCCTAGGCGTATGCCTAAGACAGCGAGACGGGGGCCTTTTAAAACACTAAAGCAGAAAAAGATTGGCCTTCCTAACTGTCAACTAGACTTTTATGGTTTTGTAGGGAGCTCCTGTTTTGCTTATAGCATCATTGACTAAGAATTTGGCACCACCAGTTAGAGGATTGGTTTTAGTTTGGCAGCTTGTTCTAGAAGCTTGATCAATTTCTTTTTTGGTACTTTTTAGAGAGAGAGTTGAATTAACTGTAGGTCGAATTTTCTTAAATTCCAGGCAGGTTAATGGGAATGAGTACTTTGCCAAATTTTTATAGGACAATTTATATATCATAACATTATTCTAGAAATTCTCCAAGAAATATGGTATATAAGGTACTATTTATATTTTTATACTCATGTTATATCCATTTTCCACTGAAATCTGCAGCAAGAAATATCCTCTGTATCGAGTCTTTGAGGTCTTCAACATATGCACATCACCATTACAACTATTAAAAGCTAGTCATCCTATCCAAAACCATTGGGTTTTCTTTTGCTATGCCAATCTGGGTTCATGTTGATTAGCTCCTTATCCTATTGATCTGTTGTATACTCTGGTAATTAAAAGTGTGATAAAAACATCACCTGGTAGCACCCAACAGTTAACTTTTTTCAATGGTTTGCATGCTGTGGATAAGAGTATTTGGAAATAGGATACAGCTAGGAAGCACGGACACTCCAAACCCATGCTATATCTGTGTTGCATCGCGTCATACATAATTGGACCCCGGATGGACATTACAAAATATACTAGGATATGTCAAATAGACAAATTGGTGCCGAATCCGTGTCTCCATGTGCGAATAATTTTGCTCTGTGTTCGCGTACGTGCAACATAAGGATAATGGAATAGAAATGGCTTGTGGACTATTGGAGTACTTATAGGTGAGATGAGTAGTACATACTATATGGTAAGAAAATATGGCTTGTGTATAGACAAAGTGCTATGGACTACTAAAATCTGTCTGCGACAAGTTTACTGCAATCTTATCTACTTAATATTGTAGTCTCTGAAAACTTGCACTCAATATAATATCTAACAAGCTAGTAGCATAGTTTGTTATTTTGTAGTTTTTGTTGTATAGACATTATCATTTAAATATAATTACCTCATGTTTGAAATATGCAGGTCGGAATCATGGATGGTAAAGGATACTCTGTCAATATTCCTTGGAGCTGTGGAGGTGTAGGGGATAATGATTACATTTTTGCCTTTCAGCATATTGTGCTCCCTATAGGTTAATTTCAGTTCCATACCTTTTTTACTATATACTTTCCATGCATGCATTGGTATTTGGTATATAATTCTTTTCACAATATCCCTATAGGTTAATTTTCCATAGTTTTAACAACGTATTTTCTTTATTTTGATGTTTGTACAACAGATCAAAGATTTATTTTGATTTTCTGGACATAATTAATTCTTTTGTCACGCACTTTTATTGCCCTTTAATTTTCCATTTGACTGTAAGCTAGCTGTTTGCTTATTTTTTCTTAAGTATACATTTTTATTAGTTTGTTATTTGCTCGATTGCAGCTTCAGAATATGGACCTGATATAATCATTATATCAGCAGGCTTTGATGCTGCAAGCGGAGATCCCCTAGGCTGTTGCGATGTAAGAACTTCAAATTTGCTTTCTTTGGTTGATATCTTGAAATATAAATGAAATTGGCATATATGCCCTGATGGCACTTTGTTCTTCACTTAATTCATAGAAGTTGCTTACATGTTAAAGTTTGACTGATTAAAAAAAATGTAAACGTCATGTAAGTGAGCAGCCACAAATTCCAGTGTTCATCTTCATTATATAAAAACCATTGTTTGAATTGAACAGTTCTGTAAATATCATAAAATGATGTTTGACTGATTTGTAAGGCTTTCCTAGCGGGTCTATACAGAGTCTTTTCATTAATATCAATGGTTAGCTTGTACTAGCATGCAATACATTGTAAAGACATGCTAGGAGACCTCATATCTTTTGCATTTGGGCTACTTTTTGATTGCTTGCAACTAGGATGCGGATGTATGTTTTAGACGATAGCAATTTATCATCCTGGCATTGTGTTTGGTTGTCTGTAATGAATTTCAGTCCATGAAGAACTCGTATAATGACCAGATAAAAAGGGACCAAGATCGTCATATAATAGATTGTTAATAAAAATAATAATAATAAGCTGAAATATGATTTAGAGGTTTCAAAGAGTGGATATGAGAAATGTGTTTTTTTGTCATAAACAACTATGGATATCACTCCATGAACAACTCTTATAATGACCAGATAAAAGGGGACCAGGATCGTCTGAGATCACCTGTGTTCACGAATACAGACAACGCTGATCCGGACACCATTTAATTGTGTCCGTGCAACATGGCTGTAGAGTATACTCCCATAATCCCATTCGTTGGCTATACTTGCAAATAAAATTGAGGTCCAAGTTTTACTCCCATAATCCCATTCGTTGGCTATACTTGCAATTAAAATTGAGGTCCAAGTTTTAGTAGATAGATTCACTAATCTTATCTAATAGTTTATTGTCCGTAAAACTGCTTCATTTGGAGGATCTTTTGTACCAGGTTACCCCTGCTGGATATGCACAAATGGCGTACATGTTAACGGATCTCTCACCAGGAAGAATACTAGCCATACTTGAGGGAGGGTAGGCACATAAAATTCAACTGCAGTTTTACTATGTATCAACTGCTACTTAGAATGTTGGTACTTTTCCTTCGCCATTTGCAGCTATAATCTTCGTTCAATATCTTCTTCAGCTACCGCAGTAGTTAAGGTAATTTTTTGCTTGATTTTGTATATATATTTACTGATTTCTTTTGGCACAAATTTAACGCTTATTTGTTAAGTTGTTTTATGTCTCTGAGTTGTCCTGTAACTTTCATATCTGATGAAGTGATATACTTTTATGTATAAATCAAGATTGAATGGAATGAGAATATTAAGAATTTGAATAAAAATCACGACTTTTCTGTAACGGATAATTGAAATAAAACAGAAAGACGACAAGAAACAAACACAAATATGATTTCTCATGGGTACTGTTCTAGTCCCCTCTAGTATGGGTTTAGTGCAGCTTTGCACACACATTTTGACCATCCACTTCAGCTTGCAGCTCAATTTGACGTACGACAATTACGTCAAAGCCACCCTTAGTTTAGTGCAGCATAACAACCCAATGCTCCTTCCCTCAGCTTGGTTTAGTGCAGCTTTGCACCTCCACTTCTCGGCTTAGTGCGTCTTTGCTCCCTCTCCAGCAAGGTAAGCAACAACACAAGGCATGAATCACTTTCTTAGCACTTTGGTGATTCCAGATTTAGATTTTAGGTCATCCTGTGATGAAACGAACTTGGTAATTGTTGTTTACTTCTTGTTACTGTAGGATTATGGGTTATCTCCCTCACTACTTTCCTTGTAGGGTATGGGCCTCTCCTCCCCACTTAGTTCTCTAAATCAAAGGGTGAAAGCCTAAAGAAAGAAAAAAAAAGGAACTCCCATGGGATCGGTTATGTGAGGTCCTACCACTTCCCATGGAGCGGTTATGTGAGGCCCTACGCTCCTGCTCCCACAAGGGAGTCACTATCCAAGACGGTGGAGAGATCACTTACGACAACACACTTAGTGGACATTGATCATGTCCCTAGTTCTAGTTGTTGTTGC
Source organism: Iris macrosiphon (assembly GCA_036927795.1). Classification (NCBI taxonomy): domain Eukaryota; kingdom Viridiplantae; phylum Streptophyta; class Magnoliopsida; order Asparagales; family Iridaceae; genus Iris; species Iris macrosiphon. The sequence goes on along the minus strand of JAYESA010000006.1, from coordinate 210,998,617 downwards.
TGCCGATGTTTTATGTTGTTATCTGTTGCTTCGGCTCCTTGTTGGTCCTTGAATACAAGGCCAATTTTCTCCCTAATAGTCTCCTCTCTTGGAGAGAACCCAAGCTCAAGTTTGGCTTTGAAGTCGCCAGTCTCTCATCATGGACAAAGTGACTTCAAATATTTTTCCCTCAAACTCTTATTGTCTTGATCTTTGGATACATGGCCAGATTCACAAATTTTTAGAATGATGGGCAAAATTATTAACTGCTTGAATGAAAAAAGGCGTCAACAATAATAATGACTAATTAACAAAACTACGAAAGTTCTTGAAATTTTTGTTGGAGAAAAAGTCTTGTGAGTTCTTATTTTTAATGTGAAAAAGTATCATATATGTGTGTGTGTGTGTTTATACACACAAGTATAGATATTTATTTATCTAAAAAACAAATTAGTTATTTGATGAATTGATAATTTTAAAGAGACATCTGGTTCTTATCTAAATGCAGAGATGGATAAGACAAAATGTTCCCGCATATTAAGGAATTTTTTAAGTGTATAAGCTGAAAATGGTATTTGACCATTGTGTAATAATGCTATCTATTTGAAGATTGGTGCAAAATTGATTTATATTATTCGATTTCTAATTGAGATGAACAAGAAATTGTTTTAGTAGCTAGCTATTATGTAGATATTTTGTAACTAATCACATATGTTAGTTGTAGATTGATCACATATTGATGAGAGGTTCAAAAATCTTGTAACTAATTGGACTTGTTCTTTTGAATTGTGACAATAGAGAGTGAGAGAGAGCCCTAAACATGAATGTAATGTTAGTTAGTAGCAAGGCTCGTATCAGTATCGAAATTGGTATTAGACCATTCCTATGAGTATCATGATATGTATTATCAGCAATATCGGTGTTTTCGGATCAAGAGTATCGGATTTTTTGGTATCGGAAAGCAAATAATTATTAACATTTTAGAAAATATATTTTATATACTTAGACATAATTTTAAGTATTTTAAGTATTGTTTTTTAGTAGTTTTGAAATTGAATTAAATATTAGTCACCCCTGCCGATTGGTTTATATGCGATAGATAAAATTTTCTTTTACATGCTTTTACAACCTTACGTTACTTTTACACCTTAGCTGATTGGTCTTTTTCGTTTAATTTTTTTTGCCGAATTGTCTGAAAAAGATATCCCCAATGTCGGTATCGGTCAATATCGGGTATTGGTCGGTATCGGGTTGGGACATGCCAAACCGTATCAGTATCAGCCGTAGCGGTATCAATCGATACTGTAAACTATAATTAGTACATAAGAAATGATTAGTTGTGATTACAACTAATGCTTACATTCGTTCCATTTACATAAAAGCTCTTGTAACATATAATTCTTACATTATTTCATGTCTATAAAAGTTCTTATACCAATAATTGTTGTATAAGATTAAAATGCATAGTAGGTAGGTCTACCTACCTGCATTACCCTCTCATGCTTATAGCTACCTTTGGTAGGGATTTGGGACCAACATAGAAGGTTGAGCCACGTCAACATCCGGTTATAAAAACTGTAAAATCTTTTATGGATCTTTCTTATGCTCAATTGTCGACCCCACTGTGATGGTAGAAGTTTTGATAATAGGTCTTGGATGTTGATGATGAGGAGGATGATATCAATAATTGTTGTAGGTTGAGCCACGTCAACATTTGGTTATAAAAACTGTAAAATCTTTTATGGATCTTTCTTATGCTCAATTGTCGACCCCACTGTGATGGTATAAGTATTTTGATAATAGGTCTTGGATGTTGATGATGAGGATGATGATATCAATAATTGTTGTCAGGTTACATTTGCTGATTTCTATTTATTGGTGGATGTTAAGTATGCTAAGTATTAGTCATTGGGCTTTAGTCCCGCATCGGGTAGAGATAATAATGAGAGGCTAGTCCTATCCTATAGATATGTAATCACACATCAATGAAATCATCCAATTATTCCTTCTACATAGTATCAGAGCCAAAACAATAACCCTAGCCGTCTCTCATCTCTCTCCTCTTCTCTTCTCTTCTCTCTTCTCTTCTCTTCTCTTCTCTCTTCTCCTCTTCTCTAGTAACCCGTGCCCCCCTTATCTCAGCCGCTAACCCTAGCTCTAGCCGACACCCGCTGTCACTGTCCCTCCGTAGCCGTCCTACCCCTGTCAGCCGCTCCAGCCATTCCCACCGTCCTCCATCCACCCGTAGAACTGCTGGCCCCTTCCACATCGTTCAGCCAAGCCCGCAACCCACCCCCTGTCCGACCGCCCCTCTGTTCGACCTGGAATCGCTCCTTCCTGTCAACCCCAGATCCGCCTCCGCCAACCCCAGATCCACCATAGCCGCTCCTACCGCCCACCGCCAACCACCAACCACCAACCCTAGATCCGCTCGTACCCCCCAGCCGTCTGCATCCTTGACCGTCCGCACCCACCCGACCTTACAGACCGACCCTAGCCGCCACCAGCCGACCCTAGCCGCCTAGCCGCCACCAGTCGACCCTAGCCGCCACCAGTCGACCTTTCTCTCCAGCCTCTACCCCAAACCCTAACCCTAACACCTTCATGGCCAACCTCAGCCGCCACCCTAACTTTAAAATCCTAACCCTAGCCGTCCTAGCAGCCTCCCCAAAATCCTAGTTCTGTAAAAAAAATTTGAAATTTTTTTCTTGAAGTTGATCTTCAGAGGGCAAACTGTGATTGTTTTTGTGAACCTTTGAATCTCGACAACGACATCAGGAGTTAATAGAGTAAACTTGATTGTTTGTGTGAATATCTGTTCCTAGTCTGGTATCTACATCAGGATCTAACAGAAAGCAAACTAGTTTTGTGTGAATCTCTGTCCAGGCTTGTGTGATCCACCTTCGATCTCTACTAAAATTGTGCGACCCAGTACTGACAAAGTTGATGTAAACATTACGCATTGGCAAGGTTGATGTGAATATCGGGTCGTGACGATCAAACAATAGTCAAATCGAGAACTTGAAGGATGACGAACACTGTAGTAAGTAACAGTGCTGATAAGACCAGTGTTGAGAACACAGTAGTGGCGACATCGGGTACTGGTACGGCGCTTTCATCGATTCAACTTGTCGATAGACTGCTGGAGGGTCCAGATGGTTACTCAACATGACGCAAGAAGGTTGAGAAGACGTTTCGAAGAATGCGGTTGTCAAAAAATGACTGACAACCCCCAACAGTGGATGATCCCATATACGAGCAGTGGGAGACAGATGATAGTCAACTGTTTACACAGTTGATAAATTTGATGGAACCATCGGTCGAGGATATGGTTCAGAATACGAATTCGGTGAAGGAATTATGGGAGGTCCTAGCAGCTGTTTTTGATGGCAAGCGTGATTTGTCTCGTATATATAACTCGGTTGTTGGCGTCCATCGAGTTAATCAAGAAGACAAGTCACATAAAGACTACTTCCATACCGTTAATGCCCTAACTGATGAGGTGGATCGCGTGTTACCCTTGACGATAGATATCAATGAGACGAGAAATCAACGTCAGCAACTCTTATGTCATGGCGTATCTCGTCTCACTTCGCCCTGATGCAGACTCTGCACGGTCTCAGATTATTGCTGGGACCGAGGTTCCATCTATGGTGGAAGCCTACTTTTGTGTCATACGGGCAACAAAAGTAGTTGGAACTGATACGAGTGATGCTCCTGCTGATCGATCTGCCTTGGGTGATGTTCATGGCGGATTCCGTGGGGGTCGTGGTGGTAGACGTAGTGGTCGGAATATTTGCTGAAATGGTGGACGAGGTGATGGTAGCCGTGATGGAGGACGACCGCGCATATGCTTTAACTGTGGTCAATCATGACATTTTCAGTGGCAATGTCCCAAAGCTAATGCCACAAATGTTGCATCAGATGCTCATGATTATGAAGTGCGATTTGTGCAGATGACGACAGAGACCTGTACAGAATTCGCTGAATTTCACTCAGCTTCGTGGTGAAGCCTCTATATCTGGATCCATAGCCGGTTACTCAGCAATGTGTGTGATAAGGGAAAGCAGTAGGTAATTGACTTAGGTGCGTCTGATCACATGAAAGATGATGCAGGTATGTTGCGCTTTGGGCAGTGTGACATATATTACTGTTGCGAATGACAGTTTCCTGAAAGTTCGTGAAAATGAAATCATCGTCTTTCTTTCGGTCTGTTACTCAATTCAATTTTATATACACCTGGAAACCCATTCAGTTTATTATCCATTAGTTGGATTACTCGTGACTTGCAATGCTCAATAATATTCTTTCCAGATGGTTGCGTTTTTCAGGACATGAAGACTGGGAATGGAATGGCTATCGGTAGGGGCATGTGGCTGGAGACTTATACCTATTTGAGTTGAATTTGTCTGTTGCTTGTGTCGGTGTGTCACTCGACCCGTTGGAGTTGTGCTGTCGGTTAGGTCACCCATCTATCCAAGTTCTCCAAAAAATGTGTACATCTCTAGATTTTCGAGTTCATTTTCATTATGAGTCATATAGTCTGCCTAAAATCATCGGGTATCCTATTCGGTGAGTCTAAATAAAGCTATCTCAGTTCCGTTTGAGTTAGTGCATTCTGATGTATGGAGTCCATGTCTTAATGAATCTGCGATGTGGTTTCAAGTATTTTGTTTCCTTTGTTGATGACTACTCATGAGTCAATTTTGTCACTTAATGAAAAATTGTTCTGAATTATTTGATATTTGGTGCAATTTTATGCTGAAATAAAAATCCAATTTGAAATTTCTATTAAGTGTCTTCGGAGCGATAATGGTTGTATGTCTTGTGAGTTCACTTCCTATCTGGCTAGACATGATTATCCACAAAACTTCTTGTCCTTAACAAAATTGTGTGGACGAACGTAAGAACCGTTACCTCTTGGAAACAACTCATGCTTTTATGTTTCATGGCAGTACTCCCAGAAAATTTTTGTCGGATGTTGTTCTTACAGCTTGCTATCTGATTAATCGCATACCATCTGCTGTTTTTAATGGCACTACTCCTTTTTCTTGGTTATATCCTAATTGTATGCCATTTTTCTTATCTCTCAAATTTTTTGGATGCTTGCGTTACGGACGAGATACTCGACCTACTCTTTCTAAATTGGACTCGAAGGCACTCAAGTGTATTCTTCTTGGGTATTCTAAGGATCAGAAAGAGTATCATTATTTTTTTTTCAACTTTGAAGAGCTATATTATGCCTCAGAATGTTACCTTTGTCGAGACCGAGTTTTTCTCAGTCCCTCCAACTAAAGATTATGTTTCCAAATTTTACCTAGATGAGAACTTTCTTTTATATCCAGTTCAAACATAGCAGTGCCTCATAAGGGTGCCTTCCCCCTACCGAGCTAGTCTCACCGTCTGACGGTCCACAAACACGAGCTCAGTCTGAACAGGCATCGCCTGACGTGCCCAATATTGTAGAGTAGGTATCGTCATCAGAGTCCTCCGACTCCACAGATTCATTACTGCCAGAGGTACCGACTCACCCCCGCCGTGCATCACATGACCATCATTTATATGTTGATAACTACAAAGGGCTCATAAGTCACACTCAGTCCTTGGTGGCTAATATAGATGAGATTCAGATCCCACAATCTGCCGAGGAGGGCCTCTTATATCCCGGTTGGCATGCAGTTATGGAGGAGATGCGGGCGCTACGGGAGAACCGTAGATGGGACTTGGTGGATTTGCCTTCCGGTAAAAAGAAGGTAGGTTGCAAATGGGTATTTACCATCAAGGCGAAATCGAATGACACCCTTGATCGCCTAATGGCTCGCCTTGTAGCCAAAGGGTATTCATAGACTTGTGACATGGATTACTTTAAGACATTCTCCCCAGTTGCCAGGATGACCTCTGTGCGAGTGCTTTTGTCCTTAGCTGTTTGATATAACTGGTCCTTACTTTAGTTGGATGTGAAGAATGCATTTTTTTTATTGGAACCTTGAAGAGGAAGTGTATGTGGTGCAACTACATGGGTTCGTTGCAAGGGAGGGTAAAGTGTGTCATTTGCGAAATGCCCTCTACGGTCTCAAACAATTACTTCTTGCTTGGTTTGGTCGATTTACGCATGTCGATATCCAGTTTGGTATGTGCCAATCAAAGAAGGATTATTCAGTATTTTACCGACATACATCAGCTGGACGGATACTACTTGGTGTCTATGTTGATGACATTGTGATTACGGGGGACGACAGTCAAGGTATTGCAGGGCTGAAAAAGTTTATGGATGAACAGTTTCAGACCAAAGATATGGGAGCGTTGAAATACTTCTTGGGCATTGAAGTCACACGGGATAAGCAAGACATTGTAATATCTCAGAGGAAATATGTGCTTGACATCCTAACTGAAGCAGTAATGATGCAAAATAAGGGAACAACCTCACCCATAGATCAAGGGATAAAGTTACTCCCCGAGGAGGGGATACTGATGAGCAATCCTGATCAGTATCGTCGGCTGGTTGAAAAACTTAACTATTTGGCAGTCATGACTCGCCCAAACATCTCCTTTGCTATAAGTGTCATAAGTAGATTTATGACTTCTCTACGAGTTCCGCATTGGCAGATAGTTCTCAGGATCTTACGCTATCTAGTTCAGAATTCGAAAAAATAAGTTCGGATGGAGAATCAGTGGCATACTCGTCTTGAGTGCTTTACAGATGCTGACTGCGGTGTATGTCTTACAGATAGACGGTCTACATCTGGCTATTCAGTATTTATTGGCAGTAACTTAGTGTCGTGGAAGAGCAAGAAGCAGAGTTTGGTCTCACGATCGAGTTCAGAAGCAGAATACCGAGCTATTCCTCATGGCACAACAGATGTTATATCTGCAGCATCTTCTAAAGGAGCTGGGAGAAGAAGTCGGATCTGAAGCAGCAAATATGTGGTGCGATAACCAGTCAGCTATCCATATTGCTACCAATTCCGTATACCATGAAAGGACGAAACACATTGATATCGACATCTAGTTCGTCCGTGATGAATACCAAAAGGGGGTAATAACATTTCACCACGTAAGAACCGGCGATCAGATATCTTTACGAAGTCTCTTTTAGGCCTCGTGTTCAATTTCTTTGTAAGAAACTGGACATGATTGACATCTATGCTCCAGCTTGGGGGAGGGTGTTAAGTATGTTAAGTATTAGTCATCGGGATTTAGTCCCACATCGGATAGAGACAATAATGAGAGGATAGTTCTATCCTATATATATGTAATCACTTATCAATGAAATCATCCAATTATTCATTCTACAGTGGACAATGATTTTTTATAGCAATTACATTAAGAAGATATGTATAAATTCTAAGGTGGGTAACTTTTCTCTCTTGCCAATAGGTGGATCCTCATGATTTCTATTTATGGGTGGACAATTTTTTATGGCAATTAACTTGAGAAGGTATGTATAAATTTCAGGGTGGGCAACTTTCGGCTCTTCCCAATAAGTGGATCCTCCCATGTCCGATTAATACCGGCCCTCAAGTACTGACTTATAGATGCTTCTGTTACCAAACCTTCCACATGATTGTTCAAACTATGTTTTTCCTTCTGGCTCATCCAGTAATAAGACAAATTAGGCACCCCGATCCACTAACCAGTTACAGTCTTGTGCTTGATGTTACACGTAGGAGATAACCTTGCAGGTAGCTCCTTAGGTATGATATTTCTGGACTCTTCCAACAAAAAGTCGACTTTGTTAGTGTAGCCTCGTCATTATCCCTATCCACCATGGCATTGATCTTACCAGGCTCCTTCATCCCTTCACTGAAGAGTCTCATGATGTTTTACATGCACGAATGAGACGACATGAAATAGACACTTTGAGAAGGGACAAACTCTTCAACAAACTCTAGATTCAATATAGGTGATCAGAGGATTGTTGTCCATCTCTATTATGTCACTCATTGCAATCTGAAACTAACACAGGTGACCAGAGCATCATCGACCATCTGGATCTTGATGCTTTGGTACACCTAATATAGCAGAACTTGTAGATGGGATAAAATTAAAGCTCTGGAAAGGATTATCGAACTATAAATACTCGAATAGGGATCTTACCACCTAATGTAGCGGAAATTGTAGATGGGATAGATTTCAGAGTCAAAGCTGCCGGACGAAAAACTCACAAATTTACAGGTGCACATACAGACAACTTTATATGTAAGGCGGAGTCCACGTGTCAGAACCCAACCCGCCCATCATATCCTTCTTTTACTTCTATTGCTTCCTTATATTTACTTGGGTCTTACAAATTTACAGGTGCACATACAGACAACTTTATATGTAAGGCGGAGTCCACGTGTCAGAACCCAACCCGCCCATCATATCCTTCTTTTACTTCTATTGCTTCCTTATATTTACTTGGGATTTTGTGCAATGCTTGTGGATAAAACTCGAATCCACAAGAAAGTAGAATCCATGGAGAAGCATGAATCTATAGACAATTTTTGACTCCACGAACAATCTGGAATCTACCTATTTGAGATTGAAAACTCAAAATTAATTGATAATGGACTAAGTTATTACATCTTCAAATGTAGCCTATTTGTAGGCGACCAAACCCTAAACCACAAAATAAAGTCGGAAAATATGTAAACTAAGTTTTAAACAAACTAGGACCAAACACAGACTAACGGATACGAGGACGACACGAACACAGTGTCAAGATTCATCCCGTTGACATTGACACCTAATTACTCTTCGGGAATTAAACTAAAAGGAAAGATCAGAGAGTCGTTGCCTGCTCTGTGGCTGATATAGACTCGCTCGAATAGTTATTTTACTGTTTTTGAAGGACAAAACACAATATCAGAACAGATCGGATCAAACGGAAACAAAAGTAGAATTGTTTATAGATCACAAGTCTTGAAAGTTAGCTACTCGAATCGATTTCCGATCAAAAAACCTTAATCCAACCCTTCTGTCAGAAACACTTGGTGTGCACTTTTCTAGTAAAATTCAAAAGAAGGATTTGGGATCGATCTCCATGATTTAGGAAGAAGAAATTAAAGAGTTCATCGAAGACAGATGCTCCGTTGATCAGAACTTCATAGAATCATCAAAGTAGATGATCATCCGATCGATTACTTTTGTCGAAGAACAAACAAAATGAAACTAAATAAAGTCTTAATTGAGACGACTCACCAGAGATTCACTTTCTGGCACCGGAGAAGAAGCCTTGATTGGAGCTCTCCTTGACGATGATCGGCCAGAGAAGACTTCTCGCTGCTGCATCGGCGTCGGAGTTAACCTGCCTGCTGCTATCACTCGTTCGGATCCGTCATCGACTCGTCGAGGACTGCAGGCGCCAGAGTTCTCCACCGCTCGACGAAACCCGAGGATAGAGCTCCGTCGCCGTGGCTCCACCGTTCTTCGCCGGAGGAAGCTCGGCCCTGATCGTCTCAAAAACGACGGGGACTCGACTACACTGTCGTTCTTGAAATTGAGGTTGGGAGGAAAAATTGTGGTTTTGAATTATTTTGAGAGAGAAAGAATTAGTGGAATTCTTTGAGTTAAATATAGAGTGTAGTGGGGTTGGGCTGGACTTGATGCACAGTACGGGCTAGGAAATAAATTAATCAGTGAATGACTTAAATCAAAGGAGATGGACTATATTTATAGGGTGGAAAGGAAGTATTCTAATTAAGAACATGCTTAATAAGGTTAGTTAGTAAATTAAGGTGGTTATAGAGTTTGTTAGGTAGTTGGTTAGAACCTTCAAGGTCCTTAATTAACCATGTGCCTTATTAATTTCTAATTAGTTATTAATAGGTGCCCTCTAATTAACTAATTAATATTGAAGTTACAAAAAATAATCTATTTTACGAATATTTAATATCCTAGCTAGGAAAATGTTTACTCAATATTTGGGAAATTGGGGGTTACAACAAACCCCACCACTGGAGGTGTGTTATAGCGTCCTTGGTACTCATATCTATACACTTTTGGCATAAATGCCCACGAAGATCAAGCTCAAATGATCCTTCACCGAGGATTTGAACTTTTGACATTCTAGAATATTACTTCCCGCGGGAGGAAATCCTTTATGATGTAACAGGCCTTCCAGCATAAGGCCTTCTTGTGTGACCACGCTGTTTCATAATAGGAGCAACGCAGTCAGCATGGTGAGCAGAATTATTATTCCCGCATGAAGCACCTGTCGTGAGACAGCATCAACAGCAGGACTGGAGTTATATTCCAGCGATGGAAGTCAAACGCTAGAGTAGAATCATCCAGAGGAAGCATATATCTGTGAGAAGATGATACTTTAGGAATATTGGGATGTTGATTTCCATGAGAGCAATTAGCTTGCCTTGTGCGGGAGCTTCTACTCCTGCGAAGAAATTATTCATCTCAACCACAGCAAAAATATCATTATTTGCATCATGGAAACCATTTTTCATGCGGGACGTTTGTTTTGTCTAGAGCTGATTCTGGACAACAACAAATTGGAACTTGGCACCGCGGGATGCTAGCTTCTCGCAATTAGTAGTGCTGCAACAGTAAGTAGCACTGTACAAACAAGTATTATGAAAATCTTCGTCATCTTATTTTATTCTTTTGCCAAGAGGAATGTGTAACTTGCTTGCAACAGCCTTTTGAGACACATTGTGTTGCAATCTCTTTTCTTTTGAGACATGATTGTTAATAAAAAGGTGACAATATGCTGAGTATGTTGTGTGTCCTGGAAGTACAAAATTGAGACTATTTATAACCGAAAGTCCCAAAAACGATTATCTGTTGAGCTTTTGCGGGAGGCACTCTCCTATAGGAGAAGACTTCTTGCAGGAGGCATTATCCCGTGACAATAGGATTCGTGTGGAGTTAGCCCACATTTACGTGGGGCTCAAGGAGAAGTAGCTACGTGCCTCCACATGCACGTGGCTTGCAAAGAGATTTCGACACATAGCAGTGGTTACGCGGGTGTTTAGGCACGCCCCTGCGGGGATGAAGCTATGTTGTGCCACGTGGCTTTCTGCAGTTGCAGCTGCATGCACCACGACAAGCACGATCTTTGACATCGGTTGAAGAGCTGCCTCGATCTCTACAATATTCCCCATGTTCTTTGCATACTGTCACATCTGTCTTTGTGTATACGATGCATTAAAAACTTGTACAAAGAAAGCTCTCGCAGAGAGCACCTTCTCGCTGGAAGGGTGCTATCGTGGAGAAACTTCCTCTCGCTGGAGGGAAGCTCCTGCAGGGAAACCCCTTTTGCCGGAGGGAAGCTTCCATGGGGAAGCTCTTCTCGCTGGAAGGAGCTTCCCGCACAAAATATGTTTCTACAACTTTTCTGCATCAACCAAAATAATATGACTTGACAACTGTCTGACGCACTGCCACAAATTTTACAAGATTCTTTGCGTTATCTGTACAGTAACACATTGATCTTTGCATATACGGTGCATTAAATAAGATTTGAACAATCGTGCAAGAAGAAGGCTCATACGAACACTTTTACACTGGAGGGGTATTCTCATGAGAATATCCCTCTGGCTAGAGGGAAGCTCCCGTGGGAAAGCTCTTCTCGCTGGAAGAAACTTATGCTAGAAGTTTGTTCATGTGGTAAAAAATGTTTTTATACTTTTACATGACGACGATCGGTTGGTGAGAGATGAGCAGACAACAAGGAGTAATCGCACAACTGGGGGCCTGGTCGAGAGGACGACAACTTGATTTATCTTCTTCGGTGAGTCTTGAACCATTGACGTTGCACACATTTAGTCAGCGGAGTCCTCAGTCGGGTCCACAGCCGACTGTTGACAACAGTAATGGCAATAACACTTCTCAACAAGGTCTCGCAAGGTTTAAGGAACGGCTAGGCGAACTAGAACTGGCCGCGAACTAGAATTGGCCGAGTTTATCGTTGATGGTTTCGAGCCTAGGGTCGGGAGGCCAGGCGATGAGGAGGCCAAGCTTGGCCTCGATGTCGACGGGTTGCTTATGAGTGGTCACAATGAGGTCAGCGGAGACTGTCTTCGACGAGTGCGACGCAGATCGGGGAGGAAAATTTTGAGGCCGACAATTCTGTATACGAGGAATAAGGGATGACAGAGGCGACATATGATGAGCTTGCGTCGGCTCTTGTCGTGTGACACTGGAGAGAGGGTGTGGCGTATCTAGATAAGTGCACTCGGTAGAAGCGATTGAGGTCATAGGGACGCGGGACAACTCGTGCGACAGGGATGGTTGCGGTAGAGGAGTCACACGGGCGCCTATGGTTGTGGGGAACGGTTGAGCTCGAGTAGTGCTCGAGTCTTGAGGTAGGGCTCGTCGACATTGGCGAGGTAAGATGAGTTAGGAGGAATCCTAAGTATTTTATGTAGTTTTGAAACATATATATATATATATATATATATATATATATATATATATATATATATATATAGAGAAATGTTGATACCATCTTATGTAGCAAAGACGACATCCAACCAAACTTATTCAACAAAAAATATTATTTTTCAATAGAAAATTTTTTATGTTAAAATTTTGATAGCATCTTATATAACAAAGACAACATCCAACCAAACTTTCTCAATAAAAATAATAATTTTCCAATAAGATATCACCCAGATGATAACCAAATATTATTCGTCAGCATCAGCATCTTTCGACCAGCATCTTCATCAGCACAACTCGATTGCTCGTCCTTGTTTACCTATAACGACCTAATGATCATCGAATTGACAACACGCATTGTTCTGCGTAAGCATAAAACAATTAATTGAATAATCATAACACAATGGCAATAGGCCCTAATGAACAAAGTATCTATATCTGTCCAATAAACCAATAATTTGAAACAAATATTATACAGTGCTTGGAAGGGAATAAAATTCTTGAAGACGCAAAAGTAAATAGATAGGATCATAGGAATTGAAATTGAGATTCACTCCCGACCTTCCAGAAATGATTGCGACCAATGTCGTGGTCCAGGATGAACTGTAGATTGAAGATAATGCATCGGCAAACGCGTGGTCGGTCCTCACGAACGTTTTCTTCATCGCCTTCTCCATTGAGACACGGAAGCACATTTTTGTTATTTCGTTAGAAATGTTGATACATAGATGTTTAATTTGTTATTCACATTTCGTGAAGAAAGAATTCAAAAAATATAGTTACCAAAAATAAACGAATGCCAAGAAAATCCACAAAACCAGCAATCCAACAATCAACAGGGGACGGTGATCACTACCGTGGGAGTGATTGTGCTAGGTGTTATTGCTCCTGCGGAGGAGTTGCCCATACAAGACTGTGGGCAGCCATCATTGCCCACACCAGAGTCCCATGTGCAGTGATCTCTGCTGCTCAGCTGACCTTTGATGCTTTCGCTGTCTCTTTGCTGCTTTAACTCCATTTCATACCACTCTCTCCTCGAATGCAAGACCATTCTCCACTCTGTCAAATGTGTAGTATTTGTTTTCGAATATAACACATGCTTTCAACTCAGTGTATCACCCAGACAACCACAATACATGAACAAACACATCCACTGACCCGCTACTTCCTCTGGGGGGACTTGCACTATAATTTATCAGTAAAAAATGTATCTTGCAATCTAAATGGAAAATCCTGCTAATTATGAACCACATCATTTGGATTATGAAGATTCTGAATATGGTATAATTTGGACTTGTTTTCTACTTATGCACCATGAGTGTGTTGTGTGTACGTGTGTAGGCTCCAGAGACTAGTTATATGCTCAGCACACTTCCTATGTTTTAAGGTAAACTGATAGAAAGTAGATTTAGTGAATTCCATCTTCATGATATAGGGTAAAGTGCAAAAAATCTCTCGCAAGATTTACACTTTTAGCAAAAAAATACTCAATAGATTTTTTGATCAATTAAACACGCATTTTGGTTGCTTTGATCAAATCACCCACTCCGTCCACTAATCGTTACAATTTGAACGTTGTAGTCAAATTTGACTAAAAACACTTGAAATACCAAAAATACTCATGCACGTGACCATTAAAGATTGCAACGGTCTTACCATCCTTCTGTATATAGGTTTAGAATACCCCCTATTTTACCATTCTTTCCATTTTCTCTTCCATGTTTCACTCCGTTCCTTTGTTTCATATTTGTATATTATTAGTTTGTTTTCTTTTCTACATGGATAACTCAAATAAGTCTTGTTGACAGTAAATTAGTTGTTCGTTGACGTCGTTGTTCAATTTGGGCTCAAATTGCACCAAATTAAAAATTAGAGGATTTTTTAAACTGTGTTTTTTGTTGCAAAAGTGTGAATCTTGTGAGGGTTTTTTTGCACTACCCTCATGATATGTATACCTTTTGCCTCATGCTCGTTCAAAGAGACACGTTTCTCATTTATTCTGGTTTGGCATTATGTTGTATATGTAGCAAGGTTCGTAGTATCGGTATCGAAATCAGTATCAGATCATTCCTATGAGTACCAGGATCTACGGTATCGGTGGTTTCAGATCGGATTATCGTATTTTTTATTAGAAAAAAAATAATTACTAATAAATTATTAACATTTAGAATTTTTTTTGGGGTTCATTTAGGCATAATTTTAAGTATTTTGTATTGTTTCTTAGTAGTTTTAAAATTGATGAATGAAATAATAGTCACTCCTGCCGATTAGTTTACATGCGATAGATAACTTTTCTTCTTTTACATGCTTTTACAACCTTACTATGATTTTACACCCTTGTTGATTTGTCTTTTTCGTTCAATTTTCTTTGCTGAATTGACTAAAAAAGATAATCCCAATGTCGGTATCGGGTCACTATCAAATCTGGGACATGCCAAACCGTATAGGTATCGGTAGATACTGCAAACTGTGATATGTAGATGTGGACTGGTATAATATATGTTGTAACTTTTTGTTGATGCCATGTGTCAGTTATTCAATTGCAAGCAATCATTATCTCTATATTCTTAGAAATTTGTGTTCTGTTCCGATCCGGTTGTTAAAACTTCTATTTACATAACAGGTGCTACTTGGTGAAAACCCTGGGCATGAAATGAATAACATCATGCCTTCACAATCTGGTCTAAAAACTGTCTTGGATGTCCTGAAAATTCAGCTCAACTTTTGGCCTATCTTGAGATCAAGATATACTGAGCTGCATTCAGAATGGAAATTGGTTTCTATGCAGAAAAGTAAGCAACAAGATTAATTTTGGCTACTGTTGTGAAGGAATTCTTCTTTGTCCTTGTTTTCTCTTAATATGTGTGATTCTCTTTTTGTATGCATGGCCGCTCAAAACCGTTCTTGTTCCTTGTTTCTGTCTTTTCTGTGAGTGCCTGTATCTGTGCACATTTCATATTCATGTGCTTTGTCAATGTAGAAGACCCAAGACTTCTGCTCTCAGATTTAACTTTTTCTATTATTTGTAGAATTGTGCGAGTAGTGATGTGAAGGTTCTTGCCCTTTTAACTTTCTTTTGAAGTTTGTGAGGGTTTCAGCTTTGTGATCTTTTAGTCCCAACTTAATAAATTGTGTGTATTTCTCTGTCCATATGTTACTTAGTGAATACGTAATATCATGAGGAAATTGACATGGAGGTCAATGTTGTGTTTTGAGCTTATGGATGTTATGTATGGACTTTCAGGGATTTGAGGGATGGCATGTTTGGTTTTGGGAAGCAATTGTAGATGAGCTTGAATTCCTTTTTCCTAACGTCAGGAGCACAACACATTTAAATGACATTGGGTGTAAAGATATTAGAGATTGGGAGGAGACTATATTGTTGACTGGACTGTAAAAGTATATTCCCAAAGAGACATCATTTTCATGGGAATGGTAGGAAGGTTTTTGTCTTGTAGCTTGGAGGAAGAAGATAAAGAAATTTGTGTATATGTACGGTTGCAGAGGTTGTTCGACTTAGCAAATCCAACTTCAGAGTGGTAAAACAGAAATAGCTGAAGAACTAAATAACTTTCATATGCTGTCACTGCTTGGCCTCGTAATTTCACAACCAATACCTAATATCATAGCCCTCCTAATATAGGATCTATCTTAGGTCTGGTTTCAGTTCGATTTGGTGATTTTGGATGAAGTATTTTTTAGTCCACTTGTTTCAGTGTATTTGCTTTATTTTTATTTGGATTTGATGTTTAGGTATATTTAGTAACTTGTTAGTTGACTTTTCTATTCCTATTAGGTTTAAGTTTCTTGATGGTTAAGTTGGTGTAGCCTATATAAACAGTGTATGTGCTAGTGTTTTTTTCAATAAATAGAATACTATAAGTTTATTATTGTTTGCCAAAACCTTAAATATAATTCTCAAATTCTTAATATAATTTCCATAAAATTCCAATTCCGTGTAAATATTTCTGCCCTCAATTTCACAAAACCTTATCAAATCCTTTCAAAATTGCTACCAACCCATGCCACAACATTAGACCATTATTTACACCCTATAACAATCCTAAATCATTCAAAATTGTCCTCCAAACTTCTCTTTTCCTTCATTGTCAAGCAACACATAACCTACCATAATCCCATCAAGAACCTTAAAAGTCTGACTAAGAACCATAACTCAACCATCAATTTCTCCAATAAATAAATTTCCAATTGAGTCTCGAGAACGAAGGTTTCTCCTTTAGGATAATCATCTTTGAAGTGTGGTTTGGATATGAAAACACGTCGATCAAATTTTCTCTCTTTGGTATGCCACATTGTCTTCAATTTGGTAATGTAAAATATGTTAGGGTAAGTTGTGATAGATCATTTTGTAATTATCGTTCATAATTAGTTTCTACAAAATCCTTCATAATTAGCTTCTGCAAAAATCCTCAGATTGCTAACTTACTGAGTTAAACCTAGATAAATTTACAGTATAGGTCTTGTCCTGCATCATACCCATATTCGAGTCATAAGTGAGTCAGTGCCTGAAGCATAATGCAAGTACCTTGGAGGTCTGTGAATAAGTTTTTGTGCTTTGATGAGGGTGTAAATCAAGAAAGTCGTCTGAAAAGTGAATGAAGTGCTGAAGATGCGCATTTATTTGTACATAGTTGTGTAATCGGATAGAGATCTAATGGCCATCTTTTTAGTTATATATATATATATATATATATATATATATATATATATATATATATATATATATATAAACCAAGAAAATATATAGCTTGATCACCAGGAAGGCGGATCTAAGGATTACATGATGAGCCAGCTCCACGTCCCAAAAAAGCTTAGAGTTGCAAGAAGAACAAAAGACAAAAGAACCTGCCAGTATGATCACCCTATAGCGAATTTAGAGAGGGTTTTGGCACGGGTGGAGGACGAAGATCTTAGGTTCATTAGTTATTGCGGGTTAACTCTGTGTTGACTTTTAGTCCTGTATTTGACCACCTTCCAGATCCCGAAGTTCCCTTGGGGGAAGGAGTACCACCCCCCACCGGAACAGCTCCCAGAATACTATCCTTAGGTACCAGACATGTCACAGCTGTAGACTCTTCGTTAAATCTAGGATCTAAAACATACACTAAGACAGGAGATATGGAAATGCCCCCACTCTCCACCGCACCCCCCAATGCAGCAGGGTCACAACCAGCAGGATCGATAGGCCTAACCGTAGGAGCTAATCGAGAAGAGGAAACAACTCCGAGGAGCTCTCCCTCGGCAAGATCGACCTCGTCGGTCCAACTGGAGCGGCCACCAGAAAGCAATATAAGTGCTGAAGAGTCAGGAGCACCAGCTTGAGCACTGTTACTGGAGACAACAACGGTGAAATCCACTCCATCCGAAATCTTCTCCACAACGCGATCCTTCTCATTCTCCCCGCACGAGAGGAGGCCACGATCAGAGACAGACTGCCTTAGCCCAAGAAAGGAAGAGAGGATCTGACCCTCCTCAACTTCCGCAAAGGAAGCGTGTCCTCCAGGACCGGGTGAGAGGTCGGGAGCAGAAAGGGCGGGAGTCGAGGGAGAAGGGTCAGGAGGGATGCTAGAGGGTGGGGGAGAAGGGTCGGGGGGATGAGGAGAAAGGGGGTTGTTCTGACCTGATCTCGGGGGGGTCTAAGAAGGGGATGAGGGCGGGTTCTGTGAATGGGGCCGATGGAACAACAAGGGGACATGAGAGCACCAGGGGAGTGACTAAGGGATCAAGGGAGGGGGAAGGGGGAAGGGGAAGGAAGCAGAGGAGGTAAACCGGGGGGATCCGAAGAATGGGTCGGATAAGTGGCATGGGATACGGGGGAAGGGACAATGAGAGCTGGAGGATGGCAAAGAGTAGACATGGTAGGGAGAACCTGCAGCGAGGCGGGCAGGTCTCACCCCTAGAGGGAATGAAGGAAGCTAACAAAAACTTCACATAAGGAAGTCGTGATGCCTCTATCCGCGGATACCAAAACAGGGGTAGAAGAGTTACCATTCTCCACTGACGGGGGAACCTTCCTTTGGTCTACTGCGCACTGTGTCCGGGGGCATTCATTGACCACGTGACCCTGACGAAAACACCCACTACAAAAAATAGGTCGATCTTCATATACAATGTCTTGCCAAATACTGTTCCCGTCAGGCAGATTGATTCTGATCTGAGGCAGGAGTGGCATGAGTGGGCGGCTAATGTCGATGTCCACGAGCACTCGCGTGCAGCTAGGCTTGGACACTGCCGTTGTAGCTCTATCAATCATAAGCGGAGAACCGATGCATTGCACAAGAAGGAAGACAGCCGCTTGCGCCAAAAGAATATGTGGCAGTCCAGGAAGAGCTAGCCAAACTGGAACCACTGAAGACTCCTTCGGATCAAAATTTGTAGACCACCTGAAAACTCTCATGGGAGCATGCGCTACGTGCCACACCTCTCTCGATCTCAGCCGCAGGAAATCCGCCTCCAGAGAAGGGTGGATAAGAAGGTGACGCGAGTCAATGACTCCAACGGACACCGGGCCAGAACATCCAATCCTCCCAAACACCCGGCTAACCTATGTTGTCATGGAGGATGCCTAAGCGTCCATGTAAGGGGATAGTCGCCTCAACCAGTATAAAATCAGCCCGTGGTAGTCGACGGGTGCCTAGGCGCGCCTAGGCGGGTGCCTAGAGGCGACCCGGGGATTCCGCAGGCGCGCCTAGGTGGATGAATATGGAATTGGATATAAATTATCCAATATTCCAGCATGATTCAAGAGTTGCCCTGCTGATCACTAAGCAAAATATTCTTTTGTAATATGGAATTTGATATAATTGTATCACACTTCACTTTACATATTACATTTTATCAGTTCTTGATATGCAAACAACAAAATCTATAACTTTCCAAAGAAGAAAAAACTCATGCATGTCTTTTATTACATTGTCAAAAATTCAACCACAACAGATAAATAAATCCATAATTGATATAATATTATAGTATAATTGTATAAACTCAAATCACATTTGAGTCATTTGACTTACATTGTATTACAAATTGATACAATATATGTATCACTGAGTGCATCAAATATATTAGTATATTATACAAGTGCTTTACATTATATCAAATATATTATACAAGTGCAACCTGGAAAAAAAATTGCATGAAAATTCTGGACGGGTGCCTAGGCGCGCCTAATTGAGGCGGCTGGCCTGTCGCCTCACCTCGCCTAACGCCCAGTACAACATATCGCCTAACAACATCCACCGGCGGTAGCGAATATGAAAACTTACCGATCAGAGTGAGGCGGAAAGGTATGGCGAGAATGGCCACATCCTCCTCGCTAAAATCAATAGTCGGAGCTCCCTCGAACACGAAGAAAGAGCGAGTAGGAAGCACATGCAAAGTCGACGAGGGCAGCCCAGAGGCCGTCTCTAAGAAAGATCTAGCTGACGACTGCAGGGACTGACCGATGCCATCAGCCCACACTGCAAGAATCAAGACCGGGCAGGTCTCAGGGGTGTCTTCCACCAACGCAGTACTGCCGGGAAGGCCAAGAGCGTCACTCTCAGAAATTCGAGGATCTGAACACAAAGGAGGCGACAGGGCCTCGACCGAGGAACGAGAAGTCGAGCACAAAGGAGCAGACGGAACCGCAGGGGGCAGGATGAGTGAGGGTGATTGAGAGGAAGCCACGTGCGCCCGACCAGCAGCAGACGCGCCAAAGCGAAGTAACGGGAAAGATCCCGTCGCACCTGCAAGAACGGGTAGCTGGCACAGCGCACCCACCTGAGGCAAACCCGGGGCCAGAGAAAGGGAAGGGAGAGGCGGGATCCGCCACCGAAACCGGCCGGACAGCCGATCGTGCCTCAACCCCCACCGAAGGGGCGACGTCCGGGTGGAGAAATGATGTCCCAACCCCAGACGAAGGAGACAACACCACAAAGCCAAGAGGAGAGACGGGATCCACCTGGAGAGCCGCAGAAAGAGAGAGAGGAGAGAGCAGGGGGTAAAGGCTGGCCGCTTGCTGGCGCCATGGCCGGGCAGCTGACACGCAGAACCTAGGACGCCCAAATCGCCAGAGCGGCTATGGCCGGCACCAAAAAAAATAATATATATATATATTTCAATATTTGCACGACATATTAGGACAAACTATTTATTTCCTACTATTCAAGGTGGATGAACCAACAATCAGCCCCAACAATCGCCAAAATATGCGAGCAGGCCACTCACAAGGACACAAAAGAGGTGAAGTGAAGGGTGGTAGGGAAGAGAGCTACTCGATCAAGCATCAAGACATACATAATTACAACCACCCCTTCTCTAACACACACCGGAGGGCTGTAGGGGTGGCGGGGATGAGGGCATGTGTTAGGTTAGGGGTAATAGGGGCCGAGGATTTGAGAATGTGGGGGAAGAGGTGGGATCGGGGAGGTAACTTTTAATTCGATATAGTGGACTCGTTATGATGTGAGAAGACTTGGATTATGATGATGAATTATATAACATTCTCTTATGGATAGTTGGCAACCTACGGTGTGAGATCCATTCACCTTTTGTTTCTAGATCGTTCGTTATGCACCTGTCTAGCCTTGTAGGTTGGTTGGTTTCTTTTTTCATACGGCAATTTAGTTGTAAACTGACTGATAAAGATAAAAAAAATACTAACACTACAAAATGTTTCATTGTGCACCACAAAACATAGTCCTAACGTACAGTTCTCATTGTTGTCACCATGTTTTCTCATTCATAGCCTTCGATTTTCATTCTACTCTAGATGACTCTTATCGGTGACTAGATACTAGTGAATTTTGATTATCCTCTGGAATGAGACTAAGTAAGAGCTTAAAATAGGGTTCTTTTAGGACTGCTTCTTGCTCCAGTGTTCGAATTTTTTCCCCTCATAGTGCAGGTATTGCAGAATAGTAACTTGTCATTGAACCTTTCTTTTTCCAAATAATTCTAGTTAGGTTTTTTTACATGTTTTAATTCAAAATAGAAAACAAAACTGGAGATGTCAATTTTCATTTGTATCAGCATGCCTATTATGTTTGTTTCTTTGGATTCCCCCTATTCTTTTACCCCTAAATGGCATTATTTAAATTTTCATATGCCATTATCCTTGTATTCGTTCTTTCTTAACTTGTTTTTAAGCTGGTGTTTTTGATGCACTAGGTAACTATTCAAGAATCATATACATTGATTGAGTTGATTTTATGATTTTGTTGATCTTGTATTGGAAGGTTGGAATAAGTTCGAGGAGATGTTAACATAGAACTCTCTTGATTTTGACAGCATTTGAAGGGAGTACAAGGTGGTTTAGTACTTGTTTGGAGTTGTGGATTCTAAGATTAGTTGTTAGGTGAAAAGTGCTCTCAGGCTCCTCTAGTGCCTAGGCGATATGCACGTCTGAGCAAAAACACACATGCATATAGAAAATATACGTTTCATAGTCATAAATAATATTTTAACTGGCCATTTGAGTTGGTTTAGAGTTGTCTTGGTAGAATTATAAAAGAACTCATCTAGGTCGGATTAAACTTGGGTTCAAATCAAATTCTAAAAATTAATGTCCAAAACATCTTTTATTTTCCACACGCACATGTAGAGACTTCGCTCAAGGCTCCTGCCTAGACGGCTCTTTGCTGCTCCATCTTGCTTTTGTATGCTTCGCACGTAGGCATGCTTTTGGTAACAACTGTTGAAGATTGGGCAACGATTACTCAACATTCACGTGGAATTGCATATTATGAATTTATAATACACATGTCCGGCCCTAGCCCCACACATGCAGGGGAGGACCTAGACATTTTTTGAGAGGGGTGAAAATACATTAAGCCAAAAAGACGAGGAGGGGCGATAGTATATATAAATCAAGGTTCAAAGTATCGGTATCGGAATCGGTATCGGACCATTCCTATGAGTATCGGGATCGGCGGTATCGGTAGTATCGGCGGTTTCGGATCAGAGTATCGGATTTTTTGGTATCGAAAAGCAAACAACTATTAGTAAATTATTAACATTTTAGAGAATATATTTTATACATTTATGCATAATTTAAAGTATTTTCAGTATTGTTTCTTAGTATTTTTGATATTGAATGAAATAGTAGTCATCATTGTCGTTTGATTTATATGCGATAGATAAATTTTCCTCTTTTATATGTTTGTACAACCTTACTATGCTTTTACAACCTTTCTAATTGATCTTTTTAATTCAAATTTTTTTGCCGAATTGACTGAAAAAGAGACCTCTAATGTCGGTATCGGTCAGTATCGGGTATCGGTCGGTATCGGATCGGGACATGCCAAACTGTATCGGTATCGGCCGTATCGGATCGGTATCGGCCGATACTTTAAACTATGATATAAATAAGAAGTAATGTGGCTAAAGAGGATCGTACTTGAAACCTCTTGGTTAAAACCGTATAAACTTACCAACTAAGCTATCGTTCACGTATGAAATTTTAGTAAAACATTAAGTATATACCATATATAAATATATACTTTGTAGGAAATCACCCCCTCCCCATGCCCTCCCTCTCCCTGGGGCATAGTGTGGGTTTGTCCCTTCACACATGGGATTATCTTTCATTTATACTCTTTGGCTTAGTATGTTATAGAGATCAATGCAATTACCATAGAAGATTATATCATCTTAATTCTTCGTCTAGACTCTTTGTATTCTAGGGGAACTCGCTTGCGCGATGGGTGCATTATCTTAAAGTGTGCATCGTTTAGGTTTTATGGCATGACCTTCTCATGCTCAAACACATGGGCTTAAAAGATAGATCTACTTATCTGCCAACTGGTCGTCAAAGTTTTATGGCATGACCCTCTTGTGCTTGCATCTATAATTTTGCAACAACATAGAGAGTTGACCTTATGATGGGAGGGAGCTTTGGGTGATAAAGGCCTTGCAATTGACGTTACAACAACATAGCTACTTGACGTTATAACCAGCCGGCCCCAGAAATTTGGGTTAAAGGCTCTCTTGTTGTTGTATAGAGAGTTGACAAACATATGGTTATAAGTACTTTGACAAATCGTTTATGGAGCTTGCTTCTCCTCCATACCCGACCCATTATGATGGGAGGGAGCTTGGGTGGTGATGATGATGATGTCCATATCCACGCCAAAACCATGAGGGCATGATTTAATATAATATACAGGTCCTCTTGACCAACTTATCTTTGTATAGGAGGTTTGGAGAAGGTCAAGGAGACTCAGAGATGATCAAGGCTGTCAAAACCTTTGAAATGACCTTGATGATCTATCATGTGCAAATAAGGCTAGCTAATCCTGGTTTGAACATCTTTATGTCATTGGCCGCAGCAACAATCTCATTTTGTTGGATTCGTTAAGATCCTGATTTAGAAGTTCTCTAAAAGATACCCTCAATGTCACACCCTTTATGCACCCTTGTGTTGGAAGACTCGTCTATGGAGATGGATAGCAAATACGTTGGGATAACAGTGGAAAAGGAAAAAGGTTACCAAATCCTCCAAATCATTTAAGTGCGCAAGATGCAGGGAATTCCGTTCTTGCCATCTTTGGTACTCCCAATATGATCTCTCCATGAGTACTATATGACAATATTGAAACTACCATTAAACTTCCAATGGACAATGTTGTAACCATAGTTTGCAGTATCGGCCAATACCGATACGGTTTGGCATGTCCCGATGACCGATCCAGTACCGACCGATACTTATAGTGACAAATATCAACATTGGAGGTTTATTTTCCGATGAATTTGGCAAATCGAAAAAGACTAATCAACAAGGATGTAAAAGTATAGTAAGGTTGTAAAAGCATGTAAATGAAAAAAAACTTATGTATTGCAGGTAAACTAATCATCAAGGGTGACTACTATGAAACAACACAGAAAATATTTAAAATGATACATAAATGTCTAAAATATTTTCGCTAAATTTATTAATAATTATTTACTTTCCGATACCAAAAATTTCGATACTCCGATCCGAAACTGTCGATACTACCGATACGCAGATCCCGATACTCATAAGAAATATCCGATACTGATTCCGATACCGATACTGTGAACCGATTGTAACATAGAACTCTATTTTGGACCTTTATGTACGAAGGTTAATGCTGACTCTATTAAATGGTGGATGGATTTGGAGTGGTTGATATTTTGAGTTATGGCCAACATGCAAAACAAAGATGTATGAATATGATTATGTGGACACTAGGATGGTTCCTAGAGCCAAGTTGACCTATAGTGGGATACTCGGCTGAAAGAGGGCCAGCAAAGCATTATCAACAGCTTGTAGCTCCTAACTACATGGATGCTAACCTTATTGATTATGACCACCTGATCATTCAGCTTGTGCCATTATTAATCTCTTGTAGAAGCAAACTTCAATAGGTTACTTGATGGCTTTTTCTAATTTATCTTTTGTTAATATTTAGTACTGATCTATAGGAATTTGACTTGGTACTACTGCACACAACAGTATACTTTTCTGAAATGTGTTTGGTTTTGTTAGGGCAAAGTAACCTCACCTTATCTAAGGCTGCCATAAGACTTCAAAACAATCCCAATCAATATTAGGTTGGTCTCAAGTCAAGCAGAAAACACCATGTAGCAACTTTTGTTCATTTGTGATTTTAGCATTCGTCATTGCTTATTGTCTTTTGGCTGATAGTCATCATGCATACCATATTCAATTTAAGTCACAAATCATTGTTGTTAACAGTCATGATATGTAGCATCTTGAGATCAACTATTTGAAATGCCAACCTGTAAGCACCTATAGTGTTAAACTTCCAGTTTTCTTTGTTTTCCTGCAAATTGTGTTGATTTTGTAAGTGTATTATTTTGTTACTTTTTAGAGTCTGAATATGATAAGGTTGAGAGGTTGAAAAGGAGACTGTTAAATAGGTTGAGGTCTTACTGTCTATGGAGATAATTGGGTTGTGTCATTTCTTTTTTCTAGGATATCCATTCTAACTTGAGGCTTATTTGCAGTACTATTTTCCATGGATTTAAAATTCTCATCTTCCATGAGTACTTACATCTTACGACCCTTTTCCGTAATGATGTTTTTACCTATTTAGGCGAGTTGGAAGTCTGAGAAAGGTCCATAAAAAAGATATCATCAAGATTTTTTTCCCACTATGCTGTTAACCTGACATCATACCTTTATGGGTTGGTGCCCAATTTATAGCTGAGTTAACTTTTACAGAACCTCGATGGTCAGTTGGCAGCAAGTAAACCCATCCCTATTGTACACGCATACAAAATAGATTGCAAGAGGAAACAGTAGGTTAATTGCAGTTGCTATATGAAACCACATCCAGCTTTGAGATGCAATATTAGGGGAAAAACAAACACACTGATAGATTCACTCCCTTTCTCAGTCAAGCTAAGTATTATGGTAATACATGAGATGGAAAATGCAGCAAAAGACGATAACGTAAAAATTATTTGTTTGTTCTTTGGAGTCATTAAAAGCAGTAATTGGAGAAAGACTAAAAGAGGATATATTATTTATGAGAGTGAGCTTGTGAGCCTTACAACTTGAAGATGCACTATAAATCAAAGATTCCTATATAAGTGCCTTTGCACGAAACCTTTCCTTATTTTCTCTATTTATAACGGAAGTTAATTAATGTATACCAATTGATGCTTCCAGGGAAACAAGCAAAGAGAAGGAAGCATTTTATAGGACCAATATGGTGGAAATGGGGAAGTAAAAGGTTTGTTTATGAACGGCTCTACGGTGCTCCTAAACAGAGGAAGCATAAGAAAAGAACCTGTTCGTCTTGGCTGCCAGGGCCTGCATGAATATTCTGGAGATCACCTCCTCACTGTATTTTGCCTGCATGATCCAATGTGTACAGTGGAAGCTTTCATTGTTATGATGCTCAAATCTTTCCAAAGGAACATCTGCTGTGTAGCTTACTGAATTATATTTAGTTCATATTTAGTTTACTTTCGTTACAGGTTGGTGACTGGCTTCTCTTTCTTGAAGTGTTCAGGTTATTTCCATTATATCGTTATTTTCCTTTAGTATAGATTGTTACAGTCCCTTATATTTAGCCTAGTATAACTGATGGCATTTCTTCAGATTCTTTTTTGAGATGCTCATTCTTAAGAAATTTCTGTGGCAAGTCCTCGAGTTCTTGAACCATGCAATATCTGCAACGTGTTCATATTTGCAACAGTTATTCACAGGTCTTGGGCTGAAGTAGTTCATTGGAGTACGCTAGCCCAGCAGGCTTACTAGAAGTTGATACTAATGATGTCTGCACATTGCTCTGACAACGAGTAATTCTTAAATCCTCTATAAATAAAATAGAAATCTGTGATGAGCTTCGTTGTTGTAATTGATATTTGTTTCCTTTTTTTCTTCTTCTATCAAGGTATGTCATAAAAGTTACTACTTTTGCATAATCTTTTTGGGGACGATAGGTATTGCTTAGTTGTGTTTTAGAATGTGTAGCTATCGTTCTAGCAGGATTTCCAATTCTATATATTGTGATTTAGATTTTGTAATTTGCTCCATGCTGGATTTTAGATTGAAGATGGATTGGTAAAAGATTTTGAGAATCCTTGTTTATGTCTATAGTTATAATCAATAGTCTTAACAACTTTGAGGAGCTTCTAAATTGAAGATATAAGTTTCTACTGATGCACAATTTGTAAATACTCTTATCAATTGATAAATACTTTTTTTAGATCCTACTAAATCCATGTTGGTCAACCCCAATGGGTTATTCTCCATGTTGGTCTTTTGGATAAATGTTAGTCCACATTTTGCTTGTTTTTCTCGATCTAAACTTGCAGAGAATTAAGCACTCATAATCTGTCACTTACTTGGGACTTTTCAGAGAATTAGGAATTCATCATTGGTCAATTTTTTTTTTTTTTCTATCAGCACGCCACGGACTCAGTTTGATAGGAGTCCACACCCCCATCTATGCCGGTCGTCATCAGGGAATCAGATTCGTCGTGTGCGTTGTACACTGGCATTTTTATCATCGTCCCATCATTGGTTATTCACTTGGGACTTTTCTAGCCCAGAATAGACGGATCTTTTTGCCTTCAAGAGTTGTAAAATTGTATACAAAGCATAGAAAGTTAGGTGAAATTGCTCTCACAACACAGTTTTCAGAAATTGAGTTCAAAATTGAAGGTACAAAGAATTAATGAAATTACGAGACTTTACTTAGCATCATTGAATATCTTGCCTACTACAAATTCTTATTTCCTCCATAGAGTTCACATGCCTTCATTAATCATGACTGGACCATGATCCCAAAGTAATTTAATCGAACTTTGAGTTTATTTTCAACATTCTTCCTTAAATTTGATTTTGCGATTCATAGTTTGAATATTCTTTCCCGATTTGCTTGTTGATGATCTCCGTTGCTAATTACTTCCGTGGATAATTACTTTTGTGATTTAACATGCTTCATTTGCACTTTTTTTGTATGACTCTTGACAAAAGCACTACAGAAGTTGATCGGAGTTGGTTCCATTTTTTTTTTTTTATAAGTTTTTCACTCAAAAAATTAATCAGGACTAGTCCAAAAAATTAGTTAGGACTGTCAAAATTTTGAAAAGGTCTGTCAAAATTTTGAGTCAATTTTGACAGTCTTAAATAATTTTTTTTGTTAGTCTTGGGTAAATTTTTCAGTAAAAAACTTGTATATATAAAAAAAAACTTGGACTAGTCCCGATCAACTTCTGTTGTGCATTTATAAATGGTCTTTTTATATGCATCTCCTTCTGAAGTTGAGTTTGCTTCTCATCATGGTCGATGCTCACTCTTTGCATGTAGCCTTGTTTTTCATTATGGTTAATGTTCATTGTCACGTCCCGCTCCAAGAAAACTGGGGAATACAAAAGGCCAGCTACGTCGTACAAGGTGCACCGGATCGTCGTACGTTGATCACGACTCTCTAGTAGATAAGTGGGTAAGCAAATGACGACAGTCCTAAGGCCGACAAGTTCTAACTCTCAATCCAACAACAAATAACAAAAGTATATCATACATGAAAATAAATAGGCATCACAAAATACATATAATATATTATCATGAAGGTAGTAGCGCAAAATGCTACACTAACATAGTACACAATATACACAATATACATGATCATAATATCAGTCTAAGTCTAATGTATACAACCACTGTGACCAAAGTAGGGAACATGCTCTCAAAAATATAGGACTAACACTTGTCCCGGCTAATCGCCACAAAATGAATAAGAACAAGGGGGTAAGGAAAGAAATCCATTCGCGTGTCGGGATTGCTGACAGGCCATCTAGCAGAAGGTACGACATATCCTCAGGCTCCATAGGTAAATTTGGTCAAACAAAACTAGGGGTCAAAATCTCAAGCAACAAGTACCATAAAGAAGGCTCGAGGTGAAAAACTCACCGAAAACCAAACCAACAACAAATAAAGATTTGTGGTCGAGACTTGTGAGTACCAACACATGCATCCCGAGAGGAAATAGAGAAAACTGAAATGAAATAATGAAATAAAACTAACTATAGAGCATGATAGAATGGTTTGCGATGAGAGAGCGTAGGGACTACTCGAAAGCAAGACCATAACTCTTAAACCAAATAAGGACCCGGTTTGTAGAACTAAAATGCGAGCATAAAAAGATAACGCACAACCAGAATGCATGACCAAACATCATCTACGACTTGTTACACATTAAGTAGTTAGGGTTATCACAATGCTTAATTATTAAGGATCCAAGTCCAGAAATTTTCCTACCACCTGCTCTGTAGGTACTAGAATCACCAAGGATTCTAGTATGCGCTTGCGACCTATAGAATAACATATATAGACAACATGTAAAATATAGCATATGAAACATATAATAGAAAGTGTCACAACACACGAACTTGGTAGGTAATGGAGTCCATGCCAATCGGGGTTGTTCATGCCCCATAGGCCTTAGCAATCGAGGTTGCTAGTAGTGCGAACATCCTCCAATCCCGATGTACTATATAAATTTATTTGATTAATTATCCTAGAAGTTGTCACAACCCGCTCCCTCCTTTTGGAATACGAGTAAGTGGCCAAGCCCAACCTACGCCGCAGTATCGATGATAGTACGTTGTCTATACCTCGATATCATTCTCAAATCCATATATTTAATCTTTGATCACATGAATCATGCTAAGAGCATATTATATACACTCACCAATCAGTGTATTTTAGAAAACCACTCTTCGATATATAGACGGTTTGGGACAAACTACCTTAATGAGGTGGCAACTGGAGTTAGAATGGTAATAACTCCCTTTTACGAGGCAGTAATTGGATCATAGTCCACATACCTACCAAGAATTTCCTCCCATATCCGGACACGTCTTACTAATGGAACTTGAACAATAACTTGAAATACTAAAACTTGAATAAATTATGTATGACTAAAATTTTGTGGACGTGCGAGATCAAGAGTATATATATATATATATATATATATATATATATATATATATATATATATATATATATATATATATATATATATAGGATAAACGAGATATGAGTCATAGTATTTATATTCCTACATGAATCATGTACATGTTGACCAATAGGAATAGAATCATGCATCCAATGTGCACTAGTAAACTTTATTTCTATTGATTCACATGTGCTTGATTTATATAAAAATATGAACACTATGACTTATATCCTGTTTATATATATATATATATATATATATATATATATATATATATATATATATATATATATATAACAATTCTAACTTAAGCATACTATAAGCAAATATATGAACATGAATGAAATATCTATAGTGTACTTGCCTTATCCTTCGGTGGTGTAACTTTGGACAATTGACTAAGTAAAAACCCATGCACTCCACTACTACGCCCAAGTCCTAAGGATTGAAGAGCCTAGTAAATTTATTATAAATATTTAAGTTATAACTTATCCCAATTGATAGTATATGTTTTTTTATTTTAAAACAATTTTTTTTACTAACTCTTTATTACGAAAAAAAACTTTTATTATTGCTTTGAAAGTTCATGGTGTATAATGGGCTGGACGGCCCGGAACTCGACTCGGGCTCATTCGGTCAACGTCGGTCTTGGCCGATCCGAACCCGGTCAACAGATCGGCCCGGCTCAGCCGAACATCTCCGCGGGTCCTGACTGGGTCCAGATTTTCGACTCGCAAGCCCGGTCCGGCTTCTTTGCGGGTGCGGTCCGGATAAACCCGAAAAATCCAATTAGACCAGCCCGGACCGGCCAGTCACTGACCTGGTCCAAGCCCGGTTCAGGTCCGGTCTGACCAATGTTTTTCAATATATTCGTTGGGGAATATTTTGACCAAAATATTCCCATTTTGGTGGTTATTTTTTTTTGCCGTTTTAGCGGTATTTTGATCATTTTGCTGAAAATGACCAAAATATCCTTATAACAACTATATTTTAAGGATATAAAGGGTCATTTTGTACCAAAAAATTTCTAGAAATAGGTCGTAATTTATGAAAATTAAACACAACAACATTTCTTTCCTCTCTTACAAAATTTAGAAATAAAGCAATTTCTGAAAATTGAAGTAACAACTTTCTGAATTTTGGATGCAACTTTCTGGAGACCAAACTACAGTGTTCTTGAGGCTTCAACTTGTGCGAAATTTTTTGGAGGCTTAAATTTAACGTTTTAAGTAATTTTAATATTATAGAATAGTTTTTTTTCTGATTCGGGATTTTTCTTTCCCCCCCACCCTCTCTGTTGGTAGAAAAATAAATTCTTCTCTTCTTATTTCTCTCAAAAAATTAATTTTAAAAATATGGATGTTATTGGTTCTATGGCTATTTGATATTACCCCCCTATTAGATTAGCTATATTGATATTACCCCATGTTAGATTAAAAGTTGAGAATACCCCATTGAAAGTGTCGTTAAAAACCTGAAAGTGTCGTTAATGAGTTTTGAAAGTGTCGTTAAAGAGTTTTTAACGACACTTTCAGAGATATTCTCAACTTTTAATCTAATAGGGGGTAATATCAATATACCTAATCTAAGAGGGGGGTAATATCAAATAGCCCTTAGTTCTAACCACCCATTTGGAGGTGATTTGGAACAAATTTTTTCTTATTATGCTAATTTGTTTTAAAATGAATCTATTTCTGATTTTGTGCCACCGACACAAATGTTACCTCCTGAAGTTAGAAATATACCTGCTAATGTTCCAAATAGGAAAAAAAAATCAGTTTTATGGAATTATTATGATAAATTATATGTCACTGATAATAAGGGTGCACCAATTTTACATCCAAAAGATCAAAAACTAATTGCTAAATGTGCACAATGCAAGAAATGTAAGCAAACTTACAAATGGAAAAAAGAATGATGTCACAGGCACTTTAAGAAGACACTATAAAAGTTGTTATGGCAAGGACACACTGCAGGCTATACAAACACAACTAAGTAGTTGTCCTCAAGGATCTTCTGTGGGTAACTTTACTTATTCTGCTACTCATAACAAAACTGAGTTAACTAAATATATTATTTGTGATGAACAACCTTTTACATTTGGTGAGAGTGATTGGTATTATGATTATACAAGTAGTACCCTTAATTCTTGTTTACTAAAGTTTCTAGATCTAGTACTAGAGCAGAGGCTATGGAAATCTTTTAAAAAGAAAAGACTGCTTTAAAAGAAAATTTTGTAAATATTATTAAATTTGCTCTAACTTACTGATATATTTACTACTAAACAAAATTATACTTATATTTGTATCATGACACATTATTTAGATCCAAAATAGATGTTGCAAAAATGTATTATTTGTCTACGATCTTTAGAATTTATACATACTGAAGTTGTAATTGGTGGCACTATAATGCAATTTTTACGTGAATATGGTATTTACAATAATTTTTTTTTATAATGCTAGTAATAACACTTCTTCTATTAATGTTTAAAAATTATAATTTTTGCCTATACTAGAAACTGGACTTTTTCATGTTAGATGTGCTTGTCATATTATTAATTTAATTGTACAAGAATTTTTTCAATTTTTTCAAGCAAATTTAGAAAATGTTAGATTATGTTTACAAAGTTTGAACACTTCTGCAAGTAGACAACAAGTTTTTCAAACTTTATGTGCGCAATATGGTATAACTTTTATGAGATTTGTTAAGGATGCACCACATAGATGAAATTTTACTTATTTAATGTTGAAATCTTCTATTAAATTTAAAAATGTAATTACACTTTATTGTAATATTAATCCTACTTTTGATTATCAAGTAACTGAAAATGATGGGTTAATTGCTAGTTCAATTGTTGAATTTTTAGAATTATTTTACAATACTATATGTACTTTATCTGGAGTTTACTATCCAACTTCTCCTTTAGCTTTAATAAAATTAATTAACATTTCTCATTTATTTTGTAAATATAGAAATATTTCTGGTTTTGATTTTGTTGTTTCCAAAATGGAAGCAAAATTTCTAAAATATTGGGTGATATACCTCTTTTATATTGTTTGGCTTCGATTTTTTATCCTAAGATTAAATTAGATGGTGTACTTATTTTATTAGACAAGTTTAGTGACAATATGAATGTTGAGTTAGGTAATTTAAAAGTAAAAATTAAATACATTTTAGATAGTTTAATTATTTTATATGAAGAAAGAGTTTTATTGAGCCGGTCTGGTACAACCGTTCAAGGTAGTAGTAGCTCCGATTTTATGTTTAAATTATCACAAGCTAAAAGTGTACTGCAAAGGAAGATACAAAAAATCTTTCCTACCAACTTAAGAATTATCTTTATATTTAAATTTTTATATAGAAGATGAAGTTGAATCTGCATCTTATTTTTCAATTTTAGAATGGTAAAAAGGACACGAAAAAACGTATCATATACTTTCTTCTATAACACGTTATATTCTAATGGTCCCGGTGTCTACGGTAGAATCATAATCTTGTTTTAGTACAGGTTCAAGGATGCTAAGCAAGAAGAGGAGCATGATGCTGCCAGATATTTTGGAAGCCTGCGTTTGCATTCAAGATTAAGTTCGTGCTAAAAAACGAACTCAAAACTTAAGGGATGAAAGTGCCGATATCAGTGAGATAAACTTTCAGTCTCTTACTCTAGAGGACACAACTGGAGGAGAAGCTGAGCAATAAACTTAAACGAAAGACGGACGATAGATGATAGACGACAGAAAAGAAAAGAAAATACTTGTACATTTTATTACAAATTTTATTAAAATAAAATATCAAATTTGAATTTTTATTTTTTTGTTGGTTAATGTTATATAGCAGATGAAAATTTTATTGGCATTAATATTTTTTTTTCCAACTTTTTCCTTCTCAAAATTCTGCCTCAATTATGTCTTTTATTAGTAAATGATGTTTACATATAATATTTTTGGTTATGGAAAGAATAATTTTCTATTTAAATTTATATAACAAAAATTTAATTCACTTATATAACAAAAATTTATAAATTTTACAAATCTTAACTTCTTTATAATTTTCCTATTTTAATTTACTAACAAATAACTTATATATAAAAATCTTAACAAAAATATATATAAAACACGTACAAATATTATATATAAAACAAGTACAAATCTTAACAAATGACTTATATATATATATATATATATATATATATATATATAATCTAAATTTTTATATTTAAATTTATTAACTTATTGTATATTTAACTTATATATACAATGCTTTTTTTAAAAAATCTTTTGGGCCGGCCCAGCCCAACGCCGGGACCCAGATCAGTTCAGCCCGGTCCGTTCCTGACCGAGTCATGGGCCCAGGCTAGGACCAACATTTTTTCGACCGGCCCGGCCCGACCCTCTCCTTTTCCAGGGCTAAGCCCGACCCATCACGAACCCGGTCAGACCTAGTCAGCGCGGTCAGCGGGCCTTCCCCGACCGGCCGATTATACATTATTATTGGGAGTACAAATAATCCTTACATGAAGAAATTCTAGGCACAAGCAATAAAAGTAAAATATAGGGAGAAGTAGTGGTGGAAGTCCAATCTGCACGTAATTCCTTTGTTCCGTTAACTACCCGACGCGATGATGGGAGAACTTGCTAAGTCTCGGCTCACGAATAATGGAGAGCGGAGTTAAGAAGCAAATAGGCTTAAGATCCAAGCTTTCAATACATTGGGAAACACATTTCCTAAGCTATTTATAGTCATTCACACTGTAATGGTTGTATGCACGGACAATGGGTAAAACTTACTATTTTCGACCCTATGCGCCGACGCATAGGTAAGTGCAGTAACTCCAGCGCATAAAGAGGCTTTGAACACCACGCACTCCACAACACATGGCGTCTGTTACGAGGAATAGTAAATCTCCTTTAATGATAACGGCTGTCGTTTCAAGCCTTGAAATATGCGCCATATTTAAATATTTAATGCACTGGATCTCCTCTTGGTCCAAAACGCACGCCGTAATCTTCGTCATTAATGCATAATTTTTTTTTTGTATTCTCAACCGTTCACTATCAGCAGAGGAGAGAGAAATCTATAACGCATACACAAGATTTCTTATACGCAGAACCAAATGAGCATCTGTGCATAGTTTCACGTGGATTTGCTTCACTATAAAGTAATAAAGTATACGGATTTTTTCGTTTTAAGTAATAATTTATTATATAATTATATAAAACGGGATAAGTTATGGGTAATTGCGGGGGGGGGGGGGGACCACTCGCCAACTCAGTTGGCGAGTTGCTGAGTTGGCGAGGGGCTGAGTTGGCGGGGCACCCTCCTCGAGGGGCCGCTCGCCAACTCAGTTGGCGAGCCATGCAACGTTGCAACCGTTGGCCAAAGGCTATAATCCAAACGGCTATAATCCCACATTCCTATAAATACACCCCCCACCCAACACTCCTCTCACAACATTCACATTCTCCTCCTACCCCAAACACTCCTTACACCAAATTCTCCTCCTCTTGATATTTACTGGCGATGGCTACCCGCAATGACGGTCGTATTCCTGGCGGACCGACTACCGAGCTTATTCTTAAGCAACGTGAAGATCACATTTCTACTCAGATTTTTACTGGCGAGGTATTTTTTGAAATTACAAGTTGCTAACTTTATTAATGTATATATTTTTTAGAATGCCTATGTTTACTTTATTAATGCATATAATTTTTATAGTTATACGACCATGATAATGCTTTACGAACCCGGATCCACGTACATTGGCGGGCTGAAAGGAATTATCGTACGTGGGAGCTTAATCCAACTCAAAAGGCTTTGGTGGAATCCTTTGGATTCCACTATATAGATCGTGTTAGATATTTAATTCACGATCTTCATTTAGTTGTAAGCCTTGCGGAGCGTTGGTGGCCAGAACGCAACACTTTTCAACTCCCATTCGGCGAGATGACGATCACCCTTTTTGATGTGGCGAATATACTAGGGTTACCTATTAAAGGTAACGCTATATATTTTGATCCGCACTTAAAGGGATCTGATCTGATCCGGAGTTATCTCGGTGTTAGCCCTCCTTCTGGTCTAAAAGATGGCAATTATGTAAAATTTTCATGGCTCCGTGGCAACTTTATAGACCTACATCAAACTATTGATGGGGTGGTTGATGTAGATGAAAATCGGGTATGTATTTTAATTAGTAAATTTGTTTATTACTTAATTTAGTGGTGCAATTTAATAAATTTGTTTAACACTTAATAAATCCAGGTCATTCGTTGCACTAGAGCCTATCTGCTCTGTTTATGTGGTGCAATTTTATTTTCCGATGCATCGGGAAATATGGTAAATGTGCAGCTTTTACCATTCTTGGATGATCTGACCAAACCTACTGAGCATGCGTGGGGAGCTGCTACTCTTGCGTTTTTATACGCCAATTTGACAGAATTTGTGAGATGCAATCGCAAGAGTATTTGTGGATGTATTTCACTGATACAGGTATGAATGAAAGGCCCTAAAAAGTTAGAGTAATTTTATACGCAAATTTTGTTTGTACTAATGTCATATTTTTGTTTTATAGTTCTGGTCCTACGAGCACTTCTATATTGGTAGGCCTGTTACCAGCGTTCTCAGTGATGTTGGAGTATTTTCAGTTGCTATGCGCTGGCCTACAGATGTAGTGGATTATCAACACTACCAATACAGGACTGTATCACTATATCGAAGCCAATTTGATACACTGCGGTCTAATGAGGTAATTTTTAAATATGCAATAAATATCTTTAAATTATTTAAGTTTTGATCGTAGATAAACATCACATCTAATCTCTTAAAATATCTTTAAATAGGTAACCTGGTTACCGTACATATGTGAACCCGATGCTCCAGAAATCAAGATGACATCCTATGCATTTAGTTTACACAGATGTCATATTATATATGATCGGTTCACCATGTACCATCCGGCAGACCGTGTTCTTCGGCAATTCGAAATGGCCCCAATAATTCCCGATGATCCACCGACAGTCGGTTATCAGACATCAAATGCATTCCAACGAATCATTGGTCTCGTTGCTGACTGGAATAATCGGTTCGAGAATTATAGTGTGAGGGACACGTCTCCTAGACTAAATTCTCATGAGGAATGTAAGTTATAAGTTACTCATTATTCGTATTGATTTAGTGTAAATAGTTTGCTAAAATTTTGTTTATATTTTGCAGACATAGGTAGCCTGGACTACAGACAATGGTGGGGATGCCCTCTAATGAACAACCGAGTATACCACTATGAGGAGCCCAGGTTCAAGACTAGATCCCTAGACGATTCTACTATGTGTGCTTTTATTGATGGAATGAATGATTTGGTATGACTTCATTATACTTTAACTTCATTATACTTTAAAAAATACATATACATAGATATGATAAATATTTTAATTTACATGTTTCAAATTTCAGAGTGGGGTATACGAGCAGCATTTACAACAACCTCATATGGAGGAACATGTGACTCGTCGTCTTATATCGTAATTTCTTAATCCAGCTGTTGAAACATTCAGTAAGATTAGAAGTGTTAATATCTAATCTAGGACAAGTAGCATACGCTGTTATCCAATGTTCAAATCGACGACTTTCATCGTTTACACCAATAAGCCAATCGTACAACACTATGTTCTCGGCTTTAATTATATCAAACACACTCTCTGCATCCGTTTTATTATATGATCTAGCAAGCGAGTCTAACAAGCGTTGAAATACTGGTTCTTTTGTAACTTTTTTCATGTTTTGTTTAAAATGTTGAATACAAAAAAAATGAGAAGATGCAGAAAAAATAGCACGAACAGCATTTATTAAACCCTTTTGCTTGTCAGATATAAATGAAATTGAACTCCAATCATTAAAACAACTTTCAAAAGATATTTTAAGAGAATTTAAAAACCAAGACCAAGAATCACTATTCTCACCTTCAGCAATAGCATAAGCTATAGGATATAATTGATAGTTAGGATCGTGAGCACAAGCAATAAATAAGATACCTTGATATTTTGACGAAAGAAATGTAGCATCAGTACTAATAATTGGTAAACATCCACTTAAAAATCCATCAATACATGCTTTAAAACAAATAAAAATTCGTTGGAAGCTATTGTTTTCGGTAGTTTTAATAAAACATTTACTACCTGGATTTGTCTCCATAATTCTATAACAATACTCCTCAAGACTAGCGTATGCCTCATCATAACTACCATTAATTTCAGCTAATGCTGTCTCTCGGGCTCTCCATGCTTTGGAATAACTAACTTGTATACGGTGCTCCCTATATATATCTTTAACAATTTGTGATGGACTGTATGACTGGTTATCTCTAATAATGTCAATTATCATGGTCTTAATCCATGAAGCTGTAGCTAGTCGATGACGTCCTGTACTAAGTCTTCCTAAACAAGAATGACGATTTTCTAATGTACTAACTTTAACTATATCGCCATTTCCAATAGACTTTACATATACTCTCCAATTACAATTCGGTTGATCACAACTATATATAATTCTACGAGCATTATTCATATCACTAGCTGAACAACTAAAATTATATTTAATTGCTAAATTACTGATAAAGCTTCTAAAGTGAGAACGACTAGGAAATGATTGTCCCTTAAATAATCATCAGTGATAGCTTTTACAACATCATCATCTACCCTATAATCTACATTTTCAACTAAATCATCACTATTTCCTTCGTCGTTGTCACTATCATCATCATGGTTAGATTCATCTGATGAATGACCTTCTTGGATAAATGAAACTATTTGTTGAGAAGAACTAGCACCTGAAGTAACATGCTGATATTCAGAAAAATATTCATTATTTCTACTATCTAAGGTTGCTGCTACTTTAATAACATATATTTTTATATACCGTGATTGTGAATTAATCTCAAGAATATAATTCCATGCATCTTCACTATCTATCAAAAAATAATTAGAACCAAAAATAGACTTCAAAATAAAATCATAATGAATAGAACAACGTTCAATAATATGATTACGTATATTTTCAAAACTAATATTCGGATAAGTTGAAAAAATTATACTTTCTCCTCCTTCGTAATTTAACCCATTTACTGTACCGCCGTGCGAGCATACAATTCTTACGCTACGATCCATGACGGTTGAGAACTTTGGCTACAGAAAACCTCAAATGAACTTTAGCTGCGGGCAGACAGACAGAGAGAGTGTTGGAGACTTTGCTAGAGGGAAGAGAGAAAATAGAGGAAGTAGATTGAGTGTGAGATGAATGGGTTGAGATAGGTAATTTATAGAGGGAGATTGTAATAGCCGTTGTTGTTAATAGTTGTTTTGAAACGGATCCTTACTCGCCAACTCAGTTGGCGAGCAAACGAGCGTTGTGCAACAGGTCTAAGCCAACTCAGCATGGGGCCCGCCAACTGAGTTGGCGAGCGGCCCCTCGAGGAGGGTGCCCCGCCAACTCAGTTGGCGAGCCCCTCGCCAACTCAGCAACTCGCCAACTGAGTTGGCGAGTGGTCCCCCCCGCAATTACCCATAACTTATTCCGTTTTATATAATTATATAATAAATTATTACTTAAAACGAAAAAACCCATAAAGTATAATGGTGACGCTGGTGCAAGCACTGCTGCTGCCTTGATCTCCCGCGTAACTATTGTACGTTTACGGAATACGAAACTGTCACGAAGACTGACAACTTTTACGTCTTTAAATGCATTCTACTTTTAGCACATGGCATGCTACGTATACCTTAGAGTCTTGTGAAATGAGTGGCGCATAGCTCCTTTGCATATGAAGCTGAGTAGCTACTTTTACATAGTACTCCCTGGTGCATGCCTTCCTACTTATAGCCCTTGCCACCTACCCTGCATATAACTTGAAGGTTCTTTCCTCCTTGCTTATGGGCATAAGATTTTACATCTATAAAACCCCTTTTAAATATTTTAAATTTTACATAAATTTGAAATATTTTGAACAAAGAAGTACAGAGTAGCAACACAGCTCTCTTATGCGCAAAGCAACTCTGCGCCACATCTCTGACTGTGCTCCGCGTGCTGCTTCATCTATGCATGAAGTCTGGCATCCCAAGTTGTCAAATCAGCATTTGATTGCTTGGAATCCACGTTAGTAATTAGGTGCGATTATTGAAGCGTCATCAGCGTTGGAGCGCGATTTATGAAGTGTCCACACATCTGTGGCATATGAATCGTCGGCTTCTTCCATCTATAAATAGGGAATTTCTGAACAGAGAGACTACTAAGTACCCATATTAGCACATCCAAAACTTATCTTGGTTGTGAACCGGTGGCTCAGGAGCTGACGTAAGTTTTGGAAGAGTTAAGAGGCTTCCATCGATCGCTTCGTGCCCTCAACCTTGAAGAGCACGAAAAACTCACCTATGAAGTCCTCACATTTGAGGCTGAATATTATGAGAAGGAGAGCCTACTCCAAGAGCAGGAAAAGAGTGTGCTGAATGCTAAATGAGAGAAGTTGAATAGCGCCATACTATATCGCACTTCCATTAAATGGACCTTTACTGAGAGGATTACTAAATTAGAACTTTGAATCAGTGAATTTCAACAGATGCTCTTGAAGCTGCAGGAAGAGCGGAGAATAACCATGGAGGAGCTAAAAACTTCGAATGCCAAGGCTGAAGCCAATGAGAGGATGGAGCAAAAATGGACCGAAATGTGACTAACAAGCATACTCTGCTCTCCAAGTTCAAAGACGACACGGTCCGTCAAGAAGAAGCCAGACTCCGGGCTAAGACCAAATGGAAAACTAAGATGGTGGCAGTGAAGCAGTGAATCTCCGAACTATCCATGCCCCCTCAGTAACTCTGTCAATTGTATTTTTTGCTTTTAACAGAATGTGTTTTATATCTTCCCCTTTTGGCAATTGGAAATAATGAAAGTTAAATCGCTCCATGTCAAAGTTTTGGTAATGCATCTTTCAAAACTTGACCCTAAGAATGCAAGAATTCATCGGAGTTAATATGGACGTGACAAATGTTTGCAATTCTTTCAGGGAGAGAACGTATAAAAAAATATTATGTTGGGGAATTCTTGATAGCCCTTCTACTACTATCTACTAGAAATCTTTCCTTGAATCCTAGACTCCGGGATTGACTACTCTTTAGAGAATATAGAACCTCCAGATGCTTAAGAATCAAGCAAGTATCAACAGTCCTTTTCCTCGCTTCTCTTGCTGTGAACACCTTGGATTTGTTTTGTTATAAGCTCGAGCCATTCTTCTTCGATAGCATTGCCCATTGCCCATGGAAAATAGCATTTCAGATGGATTTACTATCTATAGCATACCTATAACTATGTATGGATTGTAAAAAAATAAGACTACCAGAAGTAATATGGACGTGATAGTTAAACTTGAATAACTGATCTCCATGTTCAGAGATAATATGGACATAACTAAGAAGATCATAGAGGATCCTACTTGGGAGTGAATCCAAAAATAGTTCAAAAGTGATATAGACATGACTATATTCTGAAAATATTACCAACTCAACCTGAGGTTATAAATAGAATCACGAGTATAGATTATTCCAACGCCAGGATTAGAAATAAGAAATCCTTAGATCATCTGGGATCAAAGGATCCTTCTTACGATCTTTTGTAGGTAAAAGGTCTAATTTGTGACCACGACAACAACGTTCCGACGGATTGGAGTACAACTCTACTAGGGAATGAATCCGAAAATAGTTCATAGGTGATATGGACATGATTATCTTATGGAAATATTACTAACTCAACCTGAGGTTAGCAACAGAATGACTGTTATAAAGTATTCCTAAAACTGCTGGGGATTAGAAATAAGAAATTCTTAGATCAGCTAGTGTCACTCCCCGTTTCCGATATACGTATTTGGAACATATTTTTATTTTAGCATGGTTGCATGTGCATGAAGATTAGACCCATTCTTTGGTTTAACCTTGCTCATGGTTTAATTTGTGAGTTGGTTCAAGTCATGAGAACCCTTGGTTCAACCCTCAACCCTACAATATATAACCCAACATTTTCTCT
The DNA here is from genome assembly GCA_036927795.1 of Iris macrosiphon. Lineage (NCBI taxonomy): Eukaryota > Viridiplantae > Streptophyta > Magnoliopsida > Asparagales > Iridaceae > Iris > Iris macrosiphon. Next base: position 210,956,738 of record JAYESA010000006.1, on the reverse strand, counting down.
CTCTCTCTCTCTCTCTCTTCACTTCTTCATTTCTTCCTTTCTTTAGTTTGCTCTCTCCATTTCCATAGGCAAGTACACCTTGGATGAAAAATGGAGAAACCTCCATATTATTGTTCTATTATGTTTGTTATGTGTTTTTAGCACTTTTAGAACTTGGAGTTTTCTGTTTTGATGGATGGATTAGTATAGATCTACATTTCTAACTTAGAATTTTTATGGATTTTATGAGTTTTTCTTGGTTTTGATCTATTAAACATGTATTATAGAAAATCACTTTTTTCTACATGATAAAGCTTTCAATTTAGAGCATTTTGGCTTTTGGTTCATCCGATTTGGACTTAAAATGATAATTTTATGGACAAAACAAGATTTCAGTTTTTGGAGCATTCGCCATGGCCGAACCTGCTGTTTGGAGAAGACGAAGTCTTCATGCGGCCAACGACTTATGCGGCCAAGAGTGCTATGAGGCCTGAGAGGGCTATGCGGCCTGAGCTTTCATCGCATACTGACCAACATGAGTCCATCTTTTTGGACGCATGACTGCCATCACACAAGTGTTCTGGAGCTTATCCTTGAACTCTTTGTGTTTTCATTCGCTAAACGAATGAGAATTTTGCTAAGTCCAAAAGACCTCCATGCGGCATCGACTCATATGCGACATTGAAACTTATGCGACATTGGAGAATATGCGGCCACCATTTTCTTGGACGTATGACTTCGAACCGTGGCTCATATTTCTATGATAGTTCTCTCTGACACACTTTATGGCTTGTCACATCAATAATTTTATGTCACATCACTGAAACTTTATTCATTTTCCGTCACTTCAATACTTATCCCAAGGAGTAGACTTTAACCCTGAGCATGAGGCCAAACTCGATATGTGGCCAAGACTTTTCATGCGGCCTGACTTCATATACGGCCTGACTTGATATGCGGCCAGGATTTGTCATGCGACCCTGACTTCATATGCGGCCTAGAGCCATATGAGGCCTCGACTGCCCATGCGCCCTTGCTTGTTTTAATTGAATGTTTCTTGTTCTTCGTGACCCAATATATAATTGGTAATTGGACTCGAATACTGTATCTGTGCTGATACCACTATTGCTTGATAATTATCCATAATTTAATGTGCGCCGAGGTACGACACATCGTGTCACGTGTTAAGTGATTAAATTTGGGTTGTGCATTGAGAATGCCTCCAAATCCTAACGCGTGATATTTTAAATATATATTGTTTCCCCAACACGATAATAATAAGTGAGTCAACTACCAAAGCATGGCTAGGATATTGATTGTCTGAATGTTGCATACACGCTTGGGTGAATCCAGATTTGACTTCCATGGATTCGTATCTAGCATTCCCGTACTTTGTAAGTCATCTTAAGAAAAATTCTCATGTGACCACGACTTGAGATTTCAAACACAACATAGGACTAATTAGGTAACTAAAAGTGGTAGTAACATTGGAGAAAATGATATCCCGAGATCATGCCAACGAACCTTTCCACAGAGATACATTCTAAGTACGCTGTGGGCTGGCCACCACAGATACTGTATATCATCTGCTTTAGTGGAGTGAAGTATCTGACCTATTATTATGCCGAGCCACTATTTCACTATAGGAACACTGAAACCGCTAATACCGTATTTTTAGTGCAGTGGCCCTACGGGGAACTGGTGCATCTCATGAATGCCTGTTTTATTTATTTGGCTTAGCTCATTTTCGACACTAGCGTGATATGAGGATTCCTATTATGCATTATTTCTGAGATAACCTCAGACTCCACAAAATAGCAAGCAGTACAAATGCTTGGCCGATAAAGAAATAGACTTGATTGTGAATGTATTATTCAGTTAGTAGCCTAGGAAAATGGACTATCATAGTGTGATGGTTCAACCGTTGTCCTTGTTTGGTTGTAGGGTTGGACCCTTGCACTAGGATATGCCATGGACCTAAGTTACGACACTGAACCTATGTATTATTATATGTTTTCCTTGGGTTTTTTGTTTCTCTATTTTGTGCTTTCTTTGTGGTACTTGCTATTTGAGGTCTAACCCTACTGGTTTTGCATGACCAGGTTTTAAGCCAGCACCCGAGGATCCAGCGTACCTTCCCCATACTTATGGTGCGTACCAGCAACATGGTCACAGGGGATAGCGAGTGAGTTTTCTTCTTCCATGCTTATCATTGAACATTTACTTCTTTTTGGCGTTTAGCTACCGATACCTGTTAGTCGGCTCGTATGGACATTAGTTTTCTTACATGATTGTATTAAATCAGATTGCAGCTGATCATTGTCATGTACTTTTGTTATTCTTCCAGCTCCTTATTTTGCATAGCTGGTCTCCAAAATATTTTGAGAAAGCGTTTGGGATGCCTTATTGCTTTATCATATATGCTCTATGCTTACTGTTTCTTATTTGAATGATTGAGACATAGAAGTTCTTGACCGTAGGAGACTTGATTGTAGCATGCACCCCCTTGTCTTATACAACCGTGATCCACGTACGATGTATATCACCTTGTACGGGGTAGCTGGCCATGTCCATCTCCGTATTCCGGTACTGGGACGTAACACTAGGATCCAAGTATTAAGATTTTAGTCTTTTGTTGGTAGAAGATCTAATCTGTGATCTTGACGAGAATGTTTCGTCGGATCAGAGGACAATTCTACTGGAGAATGAATTCGAAAATAGTTCAGAGGTTATATGGACATGACTATCTTCTAAAAATATTACTAACTCAACTTGAGGTTATCAATAGAATCATGGATCATGCTTGCTATCTTTGTAGGTGAAAGATATAATTTGTGATCTCGACGAGAATGTTTCGTCGGATCAGAGGATAATTCCACTGGGGAATGAATTCAAAAATATTTCAGAGGTGATATGGACATGACTATCTTCTGAAAATATTACTACCTCAACCTGAGGTTAGCAATAGAATCACGAATATAAATTAGTCCTAAACTGACTGGGGATTAGAAATAACAAATCCTTAGATTAGCTGGGATCCAAGGATCATGCTTTCGATATTTTGCAGGCAAAATATTTAATTTGTGATCTTGACGATAACGTTTTATCGGATCAGACGACAATTCTACTGGAATTTTTTTATGGATTTATTACCTATTGTGTATCCAACACTCTTGAATATGGTTAATAGCTTGAAGACAGATAACATTTTGTGGGGAGTAATTTACAAATGCCACACTATACATTTATACCACTATGTTAACCCAACTTAGGCTAAATATAATACTTTTTAAGAAACTTGCCATTAATAGGCATCATAAGCAAGTTACCGTTTGGCTTTGCGAGCTTGCATGCTCATTAGAATACACTAATTCCATGATGAAAGGGCCTTCCTATTTAGCTTGGAACTTTTTTTTGCTTTTGTGTGTCATGACTATTGGTCTTCTCATTGCTAAGATTAGGTCAACCACTTGAAATGCCCTTTCCTTCACCTTCTTATTAAAGGCTTTGGAAATGCGGGCTTGATATAGCTTAATACGCTGTTGAGCTTGGAGACGCTTCTCATTAAGTGCTTCCAACTCTTGCAACTGTAAACGATTGCTGTCTTCGCTGGTCAATTCATTGGAGAGAGATATTCTGAAGGAGGGAATCCGAATTTTGAGGAGAAGAACTGATTTACTCTCGTAGACCAGAGAGTACGATATACTACTAGTTGAGATTCGTATAATTGTGCGGTAAGTCCAAAGACATTCACTAGCTTCTCGTCCAGTCATGTTTGTTGGATGAAATAAACTTTTTGAGGAGTTTGAAAATTTTCTTATTGAATGCTTCGGCTAACCCATTAGTAGCGGGGTTGTATTCTGTCGAAGCTATATTTTGGATCCATTCTTGTCGTAGAACCGATAAAATATATGGCTTACAAATTGTGGCCCATTTTCATATATGATCCTTCGAAGAACACAGAGCCGGTAGATGACATGGTGTTTGATGAAACTGATGACATTAGACGTTTTTACTTCAACATGTGGTATCGCTTACGCCTATTTAGAAAAGTAGTCAATTATCGCTAAGACGAACCAGTGTCCTTTGGATAAAGGAGGGTTAATAGAACCAATAATGACCATACCCCAAGCTTCAAATGGTCATGACGTGGCCAGACCTGCATGGGCCACTACAAAAATATGTCACAACCCGCACCCGATAAAGGGACACGAGTACGTGGGTACGTCCAGCCTACACCGCAGCATCGATGGTATAACGTTGTCTATGTCAACTAACTATCAAAATTCATGGATATAAAGCTATGAGTTGCACTAGAATCAAATATCAAGCGAGCATGTATGTTATTGAAAAGAAATATACCTGACACAACGGTGTCCGATGCTAGGGCCTCTTCCCGTGTCAAAGTGTACACCCAGCCTTGAGCTTGACGACGCTCTTGCTGCGAAGCCGCTCGGTTGGCTTGAGGTGCAGTGGCATGATTTGGATGTTGAGGGCGAACCTTGGAGGGGAGCGGACAGTCCTTCGATATGTGGCCTTCGCCACCACAGTTGAAGCATAACCTGTTCTTGAGGTGACATTCGTTTGCTATGTGCCATGGCTTGTTCCAGTGTGTACAACGTGTCCCTGCATTCCCTTTCTGTTGAACACCGTTATTTGGACTCTTTAGAGCGGTATTTTCTCCCGCATTACTATGGCGCTTGTGATTGGAAGTATGCACAGTACCGACAGCAACTGAAGAATACTACGGTTTAAGGGAGAGGGCATGATTGAGATTTTCCCGCATAGTCAGGTATTGGGGAATGACCACTTGCGCATGGATGGCAGGTCGTAAGCCGCCTTCGAATCATCTTGCACGACTTGCCGCATCAGGTAGGTAGGAACTTGTAAATTTGGCAAGCCGATTGAATTCAACAGAGTACTGCTTTACGGTCATATTGCCTTGCCGAAGCTGCATGAACTCATTCTCCTTTTGCCGACGTACGAGAGGGGGGTACGAACTCCTCTTCGAACGCGCCATGGAAGGTAGCCCACGCGATCGTCTCCTCTTCATCGCCTACTGAGAGAGATCTTTGATGCACATCCCACCAATCGTGCGCGTTCAAACGGAGCTGCAGTTGGGCACACACAACATGCTTTTCCTCAGGTACTTCTAGTAATTTGAAGTGGTCCTCAAGCTCTGCCAGCCAATCTAGATCCACGACCGAATTCTCAGTCCATTTGAAAGGCGTGTTATAGACCTTATTGAAGTCAGCAAAGTCGAAGGTAGTCACTTCTTTTTTCTTTGGAGTTTGAGGTATTTTGACTTCAGGCATGTGCCGCTCCATCGGTGCCGCTGCTATAATCGCGGAATGGTTGTAGGCCAAGGTCTGAACTATCTGTTGCAGGACATCTATCTACTTCTATTGGACTGTAAATTGGGCTTCTAGATTATTTTCAAACTTGCTCTGTCGCTCTTCCGCTCGCTTCTCGGCTCGCTCATAGGGAGCCTCATCCCTCTGCTGGCTTGCTTCAAGCATCCACAGCATTCGCTCAATTGAGTCAACAGGGGGCATGGCTCGCTGGCTTCTGGAACTTTCCAATGTGCCAGACTACTTTCATGGGCTTGTACCTCTCTAGGTGCTAGCGCTGATGCTTACACTTGAGTCATTCCTTCAAAAGAAGGTAACTACATCTGGCTCATAATATATTATGGACTCACTGTATGGAACGTATCTTATTTTGGCCAAATGAGTTCAAGAGTTCGCATAGAGAATAGATCGTTAAAGAAACTTTTTCGATACGAGGGTCAAAGAAACTTGAAGCTGGGCTTTGATACCAATATGTCACGCCATGATTCCATAGAATTGATAGTCGTCCCCCGGGCATGATGATGTGCGTGCATAGGTTGCACAACGCACAAGGCCAAGGTATTTTTTATATAACAAGCATATATTCAGAGTACGTAGTTAATTGAAATACAATGTTGAAACATGACAAAGTTATCTTTATTGATAATGAACATCTTTTACAAATTCTTGAACGTGTCAGATAGTTACTGCGGGCTTACAAAAGTGGACGCAAAATGAGATAATCGTCCTGTACATTACATCCCTTTACTGGCTTCAAAATGCTTATAGACACCTTCGGGCAAAGCTATCACCTTTCCACGGAGCTGCATAAGTTATGTCCACAAGCTCCTAATTCTTGCAAAACACACTTCAAGGGCACGAACTGGACATGCCGGTAGGTGGACTGGATTGAGAAGTCGCTTTAGCTTCTTGCATGATCTCCTTAGTACGATGAGCCTGTTGCAACGAGGGTCAGTACATCAAAATACAATGTTAAAGGTGAGCTAACCCAACTATACCAATCAACACGTTGTTTATATGAAGCATGCAAGTTATTTTGTGGTCTTTCTATCTTGCCTTAGTTCATTTTGCAAGCAAACATTAGATATAGAAATTTTACTGAAATAAACATGCCACTGTTCGGTGACTTTTACCTTCCCATCCACTACTAGAATAAGCGGGTTTAGCGACGTTTTTTAGCGACGATAATTAAAACGTCGCTAATTTAGCGACTCCATTTAAAAACCGTCGCTAGACGTCGCTAATTGGCGACATTTAGCGACGTTTAGCGACTTTTATTCAGTTTTTAAAAGATTAGTCGCTATAATTTCAATTTAGGTCGCTAAAATATTTCATTTAGCGACGTATGTATTTTGGACATTTAGTGACGTAATTAGCGACGGCTAAGACGTCGCTAAGTTAGCGACGTCATTAGTGACGTCGCTAAAAAGTCGCTAAATTTATTTTAATTAGGGCAGCTTCCCCCCATTTCTTTCGATCTCTTCCTCTCCCTCTCCCTCTCCCTCTCCCAAACGTCACACACACTTTCGGTTCCCCTCCGACCTCCGGCGCCCCCTCCTCCCTCCCGGCGACCCCCCTCCGGCCGCATCCTCCCCCCCCCTCCTCCTCCTCCTCTAGGTAAACCCGCTCTCTCTCTCTCTCTCTCTCTCTCTCTCTCTCTCTCTCTCTCACAGGACACACATGGCACTGACACGACACACACGTTACAAACACTGACACCGATACGACACACACACTTACACGACACACACACATGGCCTAGGGTTAAGGTTAGGGTTAGGGTTTTTGACCTGGTTAGGGTTCGGGTTAGGGTTTTTGACCTGGGGTTAGGGTTAGGGTTAGGGTTTTTGACTTGTTCATGATTTCTCTAATATTATGAAATTAATCATAACTTGTTCTTAGCTTTCCTAGTGTGTACTTATTTAGGAAATAATTAGCCAGACTATTTTGGATCTGATTGTTGTTATTCTCTAGCGTCCAAGGAAGCACAAACACTCAAATTTTGTTGGTGGCCCCGTGGCATGTTGTGTCATATCACAACAGGCACTTAAAAAATGCACTAAGACACCTAGATTGGATTCTCAGGCATGTCGCAGTGTCCATATCATAGTTAAATTTTGGACTTTTTAAAGATTGTATATAATCTCGTGAATTCTGCTTAATGGAAGGTTCTTTGATCATTTCAGCTTTGGTTCTAGCAAATTTTAGGATGTCATGCCATTCAATTATTGTAGTTGTGGGGAAAGTTGAGTCCTTTGATCTTCTTATTCTCCATGATTTGAAATAGTTAGAATTTTTTTTATAGAGGTTTTATTTGTAACATTAGAAATGAGAAAAATTACGGTATTCTGAATCAACGAGTTACCAAATGAGTTAGCTATAGAAGGACCCTGAAACTAGAAGACATGTATCAACAAATTGAGTAGTTGTTTTGACATCTGAAAGAACTACTTCCAAATCAAATATGATTTGGTCATTAGTGCATGACTGCAAGTCGAAAACAGTCGCTTATTTTATATTGAGCTAATGAATAGGATGCTTGTTGCTAATGTTCTGGTGAAGAAGCAAAGGTTATCTAGTTTTGTTTTTGTTTTTGAAAGTTTTAGTACACTAGATTTCTTCGGTTGCTCTCGTACAAGTTATGCAGTTTGGTTCTTGTAGTAGTCTAAAAGTTATTTTCTTTTATCATTTAGGATTACTATATTTTATAATTTAAAAATTATTTAGAATTTATGATTGAAAATTTTCTTTTCAACCATTATCAATGGAAGAACTAATTCTGAAAATTCAAAATCGATTTATCTTTAATTAGACCCTGAACAAAAGTGAGGTAGGTGGTGAAGCTAGGAATCATATTTATTGAAAAATTAATAGTTGTTTGACATCTGAAAGGATTACTAACTCGAAATATGATCCATGGCATTGGTGCAAGTAGGTAAAGAGCAACTTAATATATATTAAGCTTTGCTAATCTATGTCTACTTCATTAGCTTTGTTGTACTGACAAAAAATTGACATGAAACTAATTTTGGCATGTCTTAGAGTATTTGGAGTGTTCATGTCGAGCTAAATACATGGACATGGCACTAGTTTTTGAAGTATCCACGGTTCCTAGTTCATTAGTAATATGGACACTTAGTTCTTCCTTTATATATTCCTTGTATAAATTCATTTTTTGTTAATCTACCACTAAATGTAATTCCAGCATGGTCGTTCGATGCAAAAGTAACAAAATTCAAGCATGGTGTTTTGAAGAAGCACAAATCTTTAGTTATTTTTGGACAACTCTAGGCTTTGTGAAATATTGAAGAATTTTTGCCACCCAACTCGAAAGATCCACCCAAAAGAAAGTTAGCTTCGGATAGAATCTGTTGAAGCCAATTAGGAGCTCTTAAAAAATATCTTTAACTAGTTTTGTTTATAAAACAATCTCACGTCAGTTAGACTAAAGGTTAGTTTGTTTCCCGTTTGAAATGACAAACTCTCAATTCAAATGGCAAATGTCAAATTGTGCTCTCACGAGGTTTGTTGTTTCGGCCAATTCTAGGATGAAAATGGCACGGGAACCAAACTAGATTACTTTACTGATTTAGCCAAAATGGTGACATAAACAACAAATTCCCTTAACCGGAATCAAACTAGCATTAATAAAAACCTTTACCTTTTAACAAAATCTCCATACTTCTCTATAACATTGATAATAGGTTTAAGTAGGATAAGGCCTTTCTTTAAAGACAAAGAAAGTCCTATGTTAAGTTTTGTATTAGGATTTTCTTATAATACTTACAAAACATATGACCTTTCTTTCCTACAATTCTTCATTGTGCAATACATATACCATCCCAACTTTTAATTAACTTATCAAGTCATTTATGGAGCTTTCTTATGCTTCATAGCTGACCCATTATGGAAGAACGCTTGGATGATATAGTTTGGTAAATTTGGCTCATCTATAATGGTGGCGGAACATTGAGTATGTATTTGGGTTACGATTGTAAATTTTTATTAACAATATTAGCATGCTATGCCAAACATGAAGGAGAAGATTCTTTTTAGTGTCTCAACATAAAGTTTTTTGTTTTATAGTTGTATATCAACAAAGGATGCATATGTAGGAAAAATAGAAGTGGATGTCGTCTGGCACGACGATAAAGCTTGTTGCTTGCATTTACGAAAATAGCCTCTCCATATATATTGTGGTAAGGTTGCATACATCTTGATCCTCCTAGCACTGCCACTCCCCTTATATATGCGACATACAAGTATAGAGGTAGAATATTATAACATCAATCTGTTTTGGTTGCTCAACCAAAAATATCATGCAATTACTCTGCTTGCATAATGTGATCAAGGCGACTAAAGTTTCTTTTTAGAACAATTGTTGGATATTAAAAATTATGAATTGGTTAATTATGACTGCCTCAGGCATTGCTAGTTTATTGATTAAAATTGTGATGTTTTTCAGGATCTATATTCATATTTTTAATTGAATTTATGTTGTAAAGCCAATATTTTGTTATTACAGCTTGTTCGCAGCAAGTCTAATACAAGTCTTAATAAAGTCTTTTGCCTATTTGAATTGCCACTTGAAGAATTAAGAGAATAGTTAAGTTGTATGTGGGAAACAGTTGATATTATTTGATACTAGTATCAGTTGATAATAGTTAAGATATACTAATATTAGTTGATACTAGTATCAGTTGATAATAGTTAAGATATAAATTAGGGTTTATACTAGTATCAGTTGATAATAGTTAAGATATAAATTTACACAATATTTAATATTAGACAATATATCTATATCTGTTATCAATTATATTCTTTGTTTTCATCTATCTTACCAGATGGCACCCATGACCCGAGCACGTGCACGTCACTTGAGAGAGACACCTCCTACTGTTAAGGAGGAAGTGATGCCTCCTACCGTTAAGGAGGAAGTGATGCCTCCTACTGTTAAGGAGGAAGAGATACCACCTGATGTATCTCAGATCGGGAGTTCCAGTCACCCAGCACCTATAGCGGCTGTATCACAGACGGAGAGTTCCAGTGACCCAGCACCTATAGACGCTGTTTATGCGCAGCATCTGAGGGACTGGTATGTGCCCCAGCGTATTGGATATCCTCAAGATTGATACTGTGATGTTTCATATACTTTTATTATGGTTATTGTGTGATTGTGATACTTATATATTTGTGTGACTGTGATACTTATATATTATGCAATTTGTGTGACTGTGATATTTATATATAGACGCTTTTTGTGTTATTGAAAATTCAATGGAGGGTTGCTCCAGTGTCTATAATATTTGTGTGTATTGTGTGACTGTGATACTTTTTATTCATATTAAATAATGTTAATTTACCGGTGTTGAGTGTTCCATCGAAGGGGTCGGCGAACCCAGAGAATTCAACGGAAGGTTGCTCCGGGTCTATTTTTAATTAGAAATTCATAAATTGCAGGAGATTGGTAATTTTTAACATTTTTTTATTTTTCAATGAAATTTAGCGACGTTTAGCGACGTTACTATACGTCGCTAAATACGTCACTATACGTCGCTAAATATCGCTGAATAAGTCGCTAATTAGCGACGTATGAAAATGTCGCTAATTTAGCGACGTTGAGTCGCTAAACGTCGCTATTTTGCGACATATTTAAGTTGTTAAAAAACGTCGGTGTAGCGACGTTTAGCGACGTTTTTCCTTTCAGCGACGTGCTGATTTTTGACTTCTGTATTACGTCGCTAATTATGTCGCTAAATTCTATTAGCGACGTTTTTTGGTCATTTAGCGACGTTTTTTTATGTCGCTAATTTGGCTTTTTCTGGTAGTGATCTGAACCACCTGCATAATACTTACAACGACCCTCCTTGCCATGAAGACATAGTTAGCTTGTACAGTTTAAATATACGAGGGGATCACTGGAACGATGCCATAAAGAACGAGTTATAGTCTTGAGATGAGAATGATATGCAACACAGGTGGCGAGTCCCGCTACATAATATTCCGTCCATAACAGACGACTATACAGATCGTTCCGTCCGGATCGGTCCCAGTACCCCGGCGACCGTTCGCAGAAACCAGAAACCTTGTGCACAAGTTGTCCGTGACCAAATGGCGTCTAATACTAAGTTATCAAATGGTACAGTTAAGGCAATACAAGTACGAGACGAGTAGCATGACATAATTTATTTTACATAGTCTCCCTGATCAGTTTATTGCATAACAAGGTGTGTTCTATACATAGAACAATTATAGAAGAAGTATATATTCTGACTTGAATTGAAACACTATGAAAGAACATTTTAAGTGAACTAGCATGCAATAAGGTAACCGTTTCCAAGTTGGTTGACAAGAACAAATAATCCAAGTCTATTCCTTTTTATTTTGACATCTTTTAGTTATTATGGTATCGTTTGATCGGAACAACCAAGAAGGCAATATTTTAAGTGTGAAGACTTGGAAGAAGGGTCAACTGAATCAAATTATAGCCACTTACAAGTTGTTTGGAGAAATGAAAGGAAAGAGATTCTTCAAGACTCCGCTCGCACGATGTCTATTGTACGATCACCTGCATTGCCACGAACAGATGATTCAATACCTCTTCTACTCTTTCCAAGCTCGAAATAAAATGCAGTTCAACGAACGAAAATAATAAAATCCGTCGAAATTTTTCAAGAAAACGTAAATCCGAAAATCAACTCAAAAGCACGAAAGCAACAAGGCAACAATGAAAACTAGGTAAGGAAACTTGCAGCGGAGAGGCCCCTCTCGACTCTGCCGCTAAGTCCATTATTGGGGCACGGTCCACTGAATATGAGAATCGATTTCGAAGAAACAAATCCATAATGAGGAAAAGATCTTGATTCAATCTATCCAATCGAATGATACTGAAAGTATTTCTTAGCCGCATTCCCCGAAGAGGGGGAACGGGGCACCACATCCTAACCAACTAATAGAAAGTTTCGTCCAAGAAACTTAGGAATAGAACCTACCACTATAAATAATGAAGTAAACTTTTCCTTCATCTCAGACTCAAGCTCCCAGGTCAATTATTCGAACGAATGATTTCTCCAAAGCACGCGCACGAGAGGAACCGAACGACTTCGAAGCAGCTTCCCTTTATGATCCATGATCCGCACAGGATGTTCAACATACGTTAAGTCTGCCTTTAAGTCCAGTTGATCAAGATCCACCACATGACTCAGGTCGTACACGTACTTCCTAAGCTGTAAAAAATGGAATATATCGTGCATTTCAGATAGTTACGGTGGCAGGGCAATCTGATATGCGACTGGGGAGACTCGCTTAAGTATCTTGAACGAGCCAACGAATCTTGGACTTAGCTTCCATTTTTCTCCAAATCTGGTAACTTTTCGCATGGGCGATACTTTGAGAAATACACGATCGCCTTCTAGGAACTCAAGTGGTCGACGATGTGTGTCTGAGTAACTTTTCTGACGGCTTTGTACTACCTTTATCAGTTCGCGGATCAAACGGATCTTCTGGACGGTTTATTCTACGAGCTCTGGGCCAAGAATTTGTCGTTCACCAACTTTATCCCAACAGATAGGGGATCTATGCTTTTGTCCATACAACGCCTCATACGACACCATTTTAATGCTGGATTGATAGCTATTATTATATGCAAATTCGGCCAATGGTAGATGCATGTCCCAACTTGTCTTTAAGTCCAAGGCACAGAGTCGTAGCATATCTTCAAGGATTTGGTTTACCCGCTCTGTTTGGCCGTCTATCTGAGGATGGTAGGCATAGCTGAACTTCAACTTCGTCCCCATTGCTGACTGAAGGCTCTCCCAGAAGCATGATAAGAATCGTCCATCTAGATCGGAGATAATAGATACGGGCACACCGTGGAGTCGAACAATCTCGTTGAGGTAGATCTGTGCCAGACAATCGGCACTCCATGTAACTTTGATTGGCAAAAAGTGAGCTGACTTGGTGAGTCGATCGACGATGACCCAGACAACATTGTTTTCCCGCTGCTTCTTTGGCAAACCAACAATAAAATCTATCGTTATGTGTTCCCATTTTTACTCCGGTATAGCAAGGTTCTACATCTCTTCGCCCGGCTTCTGGTGCTCGGCCTTTACTCTCTGACAAGCCATGCATTGCGACACAAACAGTGCCATATCTCTTTTCATGCCGTGCTACCAAAATATCGTACGGAGGTCTCGATACATCTTCGTGCTTCTTGGATGTGAAGTGTAACTCGCATAGTGGGCTTCAGTGAGTAACTTCTTTTTGAGGTTTGTATCGTTAGTAAAACACAATATTTCCTTCACCTTAATCATTCCATCCGTGCTCACCACAAATTCGGTCGCCTTTTCCGCTGAGATAAGATTACGTATCTTCTCTAGGAACATGTCGTCCCTCTGAGCTGGCTTAACTTTCTCCAACAATTCCGGTTTGAGGCGCAATTGAGCCACCTGCATCTCCTTTTTGTATCTGATTCGGAGTGTAATGCCCAAACTTTCGAGATCCTTTTGCAGCCTGTCATTGATAGCTAAGCTCCCAAAAAATACTTAACTCAGTATATTAGCTACAACATTACCATTGCCCGGTGTATATTTGATCATCAAGTCAAAGTCGCTAAGGAGTTCAAGCAAACGTTGTTGCCGTAGATTCAAATCCTTTTGAGTATAGAGGTACTTGAGGCTTTTGTGATCCGTGAAGATTTTATACGGTACGCCATAGAGGTAATGTCGTCATAACTTCAATGCGAACACCACCGATGCTAGTTCCAGGTCGTGCGTTGGATAGTTCCTTCCGTGAGGCTTTAACTGCTTCGACGCAAAGGCTATCACTTTGTCTCTCTGCATAAGGACACATCCCAAACCCTTTTTTGAAGCGTCGCTATAAAACATAAAATCATCTGGTCTGTCCGAAAGGGTAAGAATCGGTGATGAGATGAGTCATTGCTTTAACTCCATAAATGAAGCTTTACAGTCTTCCGTCCACGTGAATGCTACTCCTTTCTGAGTGAGATGGGTCAGAGGTGAAGCAATTCATGAAAAATCTTTTATGAACCTCCTGTAGTAGCCTTCTAGACCAAAGCTCCAAATGTCGCTGGCCGACTCAGGTCTCTTCCACTTCACGATGGTTTCAACTTTCTTCTGGTCGACTGAGATGCCCTCCACGAAAATGATATGCCCGAGGAAAGATATGCTGTCCAACCAGAACTCACACTTACTTATATTCGCGAACAACTTATTGTCTTGAAGAGTTTGAAGCACGATCCGCAGTGTCCTGCGTGTTCATGCTTATTCTTCGAGTACACTAAGATTTTATCTATGAATACTACCACAAACTTATCAAGTAATGGTCAGAACACATGGTTCATCAAATCCATGAATATGGCAGGAGCATTTATCAGTCCAAACGGCATGACATGAAACTCATAATGGCCATAGCGGGTCCGAAATGCTGACTTCGGCATATCCTCTGGCTTGATCTTTAATTGATGGTAGCCAGAGCGAAGGTCTATCTTTGAAAATACTGATGCCCCTTGCAACTGATCAAAGAGGTCATCGATCCTAGGCAGGGGGTACTTATTTCAGATAGTGACCTTATTTAGCTCCCGATAGTTTATGCAGAGTCGCAACGTCCCGTCTTTCTTCTTTACGAAGAGCACATGCGCGCCCCAAGGAGACACGCTCGGACGAATATATCCATGGTCAAGCAGTTCTTATAGTTGTAACTTTAACTCCTTTAGTTTAGCAGGGGCCATTCGGTATAGGGCTTTGAAAATCGGTTGGGTATTTGGGAATATATCGAAGGTGAACTTGTTTTTTCGGTCGGGTGAGGATGAAAGTATAATACTAGGAATATACTTTAGGTCTAATGGGCAAACCCAACTTAATAGACCCATTAGAGTGCACTTAAGCTGTAATAATATAAATAAAGGTCTACAATACCAGTCATAGCTCATATATTTAATCTCATCCACAACTCTGGACGAATATACTCTAGGCTATCAAGCACATGCTAGTATAATACTAGGAATTTAGATTAGAGGATGAAACTAAAAGTCACCTGCTAAAATAGTACTAGTAATATGCTCCACAATAGAAAACTAAAACTTACCCATATTTGCTACTCCTCGAGTCCGTACCTCTTCTACTGTCATCGTAAAAGCCTGACCACGTCCCTGTGCTGATGCCCTATGTTGCTGCTGGGCCTGTTGGAAGAGCGCTGCCTGTGGTGCCAAGGATGGCCTCGATTGATACCCTCATGGAGCTAGTGGTCCAACTCCTCCAACTCCCGCCTGTGGTGTTCCCTGTGCTGGATAAGCTGGCCTAGGTGGCTGCTGGGCTGTCTCGGTAAGGGTAAGGCTGGTCGATGAATCGTCGGTGCTCCTCCCCGACGCTCAGGGAAATCCCTGGATGAATGCTTGCTGGATCCGCAAGCTAAACATAATCCCCATTTGCGTCTGTATTCTTTCTCAATATGGCCTACCTTGTCAAAGTAGTAACAAGTAGGAAGGACAAGTGATAGTTGTATAACTGCTCTCTGTAGTGGATTCATCTTGGGTCTTTTGCAGGCTCCCTGTGTGGTGCTCGAGATGGTACTAGTGCATGCGACCGCTTCATGATGGACTCTCTCCTGATGACACGTTCCATGAGTCGCACTGCAGCAAGGACGTCTGTACAAGAAGTAGGTACAACGGAGCCAATCTGTCTCTGTAGGTCAAAGCTCAATCCGTCAAAGAATTTTTTTGCCTTCTATTCTTCTGTCGGAATTAGGGTAGGTGTGAAGTGGCTCAAATGGATGAACTCCGTATTGTACTCTTCCATTGTCATATTGCCCTGAGTGAGGCGATTGAACTTGTCCCAAATTTTTGATTGGGTAAAGGATGGAATGTACATCTCCTGAAAGAGTCTAGAGAACTCTTCCAAAGTAACTCGGTTTGGTCTAAGTCGCTTCTCCTCAGTAAGACACCAGTGATGCGCATTGCCTGTTAGCTGCATTCTGATAGCATTCATCCAATGCTCCCGCAGAAGTTCAGCTGCTTCCAATTGATATTGGATGTTTGTGAGCCACTCATGAACTTCAGTTGGATCCTCCTTGCCCGAAAAGGTACATTGCTTCAGTTGAAGAAAATCTATTATGGATTCCGTCGATGGCTGCCTAGCTGGTGGAGTCACTTGCTCCAGTGCTGTCACTATACTGTTCCTCAGGTCCTCTGCCTGACGTTGTTGGGATTCTTGCTGAATCTGCTACTGGGCTTGCATTATTGCATTGAACATATGGAATAACTGATTCCCGTCCACATGCTGCCCTGGCTGAAAAATTGGTATTGGTAGTATCGGTGGAGTGAATTACGATGGTGGTGGAATATCATTTCTCCGGAACCTCGAGCTATGCTGATCTGCCGGGTTACTTTGTTGAGTGGATGGATCTCCACCAAATGGTTTTATCTCGTCGTCGTGAGTAACCACAGCACCCTGCGGTGTATCCATGGAAGTCTCGTTGCTAGTTCATAGATCTATTACTCTACATACAAAAGTAAACTATGAGGATCACACAGATGAATCAAGGCATGATGCAAGTCAAGGAATTAATTCAAATTCGATATAGAGGTCAAGAACGTGTCAACATGTGGATAAGATCCTATAAATTTATTCTATCCAAATTGCAGGATTGCTCGATTCCGTAATTGAAATTGAAGTAGTATATTTGTAGACTAGCATGGGCCATCATAAAATATATGTCACGTCACAGTCCCAAAATATTGAGGGACTAGCCACGTGACAATGGCCAGCAACACAACTATAATGGGCAAACCCAACTTAATGGACCCATTAGAGTGCACTTAAGCTGTAATAATATAAACAAAGGTCTACAACACCAGTCACAACTCAAATATTTAATCTCATCCACAAATAAGAATCAAAATTACAAGGGATACTCTAGTCATAATAATAATAAAATAAAATTATCCATCAAATAGTGCAGTAAAGAAATATCGCGGGGAATAACCCGTCATCAAAATAATGAAAAGAGAAATATCCAAGTACATCTGTCCAGTAGTCACTAAGCCAAGTCCAATGTCCAAGAATCACTAAGCATAAATAAATAGAGATAATAGTTGCATGCTCAAGACAAGTCCTCCGGCACAACCTTGTCCTGGTGCAAGTACTAATCCAATGTCATCTCCTGACCTATAAACCTCGGGGGAACTCTCCCCATCTATACCTGGTAACATAATTCGGATCCAGGTCCTCAAGGGATATAGCACGGTACAATAAATACTCAAGCCAGAAGAAAAACAGTACAGTAAAAACAGATCCTCAAGGATAAGCTACATAACTAACTAAGTGAAATATAAATAAGAACATCACTCGTACTAAGGCTGAAACCACTACAGGCTCTGTGTCGGGGAACCCATAACGGCAAGTAGTATCTCGAAGGGCCAGTACATATGCCAAAGCTATGGTACAAATACTAAGGCACTCTCCAGTAACATATGTATAAAACCAAAATCAACCTGTAGTAAGGTGTGACTCTCCACTCCCATGTAACCTCACGTATAACGTAGTAATACGCAGGGCCAAGACCTCTATCTATCACCACGAGTCATAAGTACAAGTATATAAGTATGTCTGTAAAATTCACGAAGGCTATAGTCCTACACAGAGTCCTGGTATTGCAAGCACGTAAAATGGGATCGTGGTATCAACTCTCTAAGTGATGTTGCTCGACTTCGCGTACGGCGTCGACACCCGAATCTCGTTCGGATGCTAAGCAATGTCTTACGATCCTAGGATGAACAGTTAAATCACACGAATGTACAAATAAAAGTAAACTCAAGCAAATAATACAACATGATCTACTGCAAGTTTGACAAGGTACACTTGCCTACTGCCTGCTGCTGCGGTACCTCATGTCTGATGTCCTCAACCGGAAGGGTCGAGGATCCAAGTTGCCCTATATAAAATTTTCTAATCAATACTAACCCAACTAATCTACTCAATATCAATATGAAGGAACCTCACAAAATATCGACCTATATGGTGATGTTCGTGCCAACAGTCCAATGGTTGCGTGGTATTGAACAACACGCCAATTATCATGTGATATACTAATTTCTAATATGTTAATAAACATTAAATAAACTGAAATAATTATTTATTAATTCTAAAATTTATTTTAAATAAAAGAAAATAGACCAATCACAACTTTGCATGCACAAAGTCATATTGCGTGTCGACTAGGTATTCTAGCAACTTATCGCTAGTTTGTACATGCAAAATTACCAACTTGAGTAATAAATTATTTTTAATATAAAATTATATTAATTATTATTTTGGAATTTAATTATAATTATATAAAAATATAATTACATCACATCTTTCATACAAACATCTCAACTACGCTATCTAGCAATCCTTGCAACTTGGCCAAGTAGTCTTTGCATCCAATATTTTCGTTGGCATAAAATATACTTAATTATATAATTATAATAATTATATTCTTAATTAATAACATAAAATTTTCTGAAATTATTTTATATATATTTATCATGGCAATACTCATTGAACCTTGTCTACCATTGGTGCGTCGTGTCCGTATCATGATTGTTCGATTTCTTGAGATAGTTTCTACATATAAATATGAGTTTATATTGCATGGAGTTATTCTAATCATAATCTAACATTATCATGAGTTTACATTAGTTTTGGTTCTTGGAGAATAGGAAAAAGAATCTAAGTTGGAAGACTTACCTGTATGTGATTACGGCAGAGGCTCTTCTTGCGACACGGACCTTTCAGAATACCAAACGGACTCCAACCTTTGCAAAAACTGAGAAGGATCTTGGGGACTTCAAGTATGATCTAAATCTAGGGTTTTGTGGGAATTTTTATGCTGTGGGGGTGCCTGAACTACTGCTGCAACCAGTAGCAGTTTTCGTCCTCAAAGGGGTGGCCGAATGCTCCTTGGGGTTGGTCGGCCCTTGGGGCTTGCGAGGAGGCTTGGGGATGATGGAATAATGAAGTAGAGAGGGAGAGGGAGGCTGTAGAATTTCTTGGGAAGGAGGGGGAGGCTGAAAAGGAGCGGCCACAAGAGGGGGAGGAAGTTAGGGTTAGGGTTTTGAGGGGGAGGCTTGGGCTTTATATAGGTAGTTGGTTGTTGGGCCCATATTGGAGATTTGATGGGATTTAAGATTTGGTTAAGTCCTAAGAGGTTTATTTTATCCATTGGTAGAACTTTGGGTGCACTTGGGTCTAGTTGTGTGGGTATTGGTTGAGTTTGAGTGCAAGTGCATAAGAAGGTTCACTAACAGTACTTTAATTAAATCGTTTGTTGCGTTATTGGATTGTTGCAAAGGTGTGAGGGTTTAAGTAAGAAAAATATATATAAATAATGGGGGATGAGTGTGGGGTAGTGTACATATCTCATGGAAATTGGTTTGAGAGTCCAAGTAGGGTGTTTGGGCTCGGTTGGGTTCAACAAGCCAGTTGAAGGCAGTTTTGTAATGTCAAGGGTTCGAGATATTTGTAAATATTTTTAGAGCATGGAGGAGATTAAATTAATGAAACACCAATGTCCCAAATATACTAGGCACTGTCAAGGTCAATAATGTGAATTCGGTTGGAAGGGAAAATGTTGTGCATTGCTTAAAATATCCAAGCCATGGCAAAGTGGCATAAATATATAAAAGGTTTTTATAATTTAATTCTTTGACTATTAATTAAAGTAAAATAAATAAAATATATTATAAATTTACCAAATTAATCCTACTAAAAAATGAGGGTGCTTACACACGTGGCTACCTATACGAGGAAGAATCAGGTCGTGGCTGCAATTAGTCATGCACGTTTCACAAGGATAGTGGGATGAGATGCACGTCGTCATAATCGCTCACTGTAGGTTATAGGCGTACTTTGGAGTAATATGGAATATTGGCGTACTTCCATTGGAGAAACAGACCTATCAGCACACTAGCGTATTGAGGCTGCATATAAGTATTGGTGTTCTCTGTGAGAGGTAGCAACAACGGTGTACTTTAACTGTGTAACTACCACTTTCCACCATAGGGGTATTTTGGTAATTTTGTATGTTGTTAAATTTTTTTTTATTATTTTATATAAGTGGTTCTAGAATTATATTAGAGTTAGTTAGAGGTAGCCAATTAGAATTTTCAAGTGATAGTTACTGCTAATTATTGTTAGTCATGACTTTAGTAATTAGAATTTATTAAGTTAAGTTGTCAAGAAAAGAATATTTCTTTTGTTGTAGAGATACCTCCCTTTAGTTAATTAGATTCTATTCATGACTAATGGAGATGAGCAAAGTTGATATTTTGGCATGACCAATCCCTACTATAAGAGATAAGTTTTTATTAGGGCTAACCATTCATTCCATGACATTAGCTTCTTCTTCCCCAAAGCTTCTTCTTCCCAAATCAAGCCCAAATCCCTACAAGTTTCATTCCAACCACTCTCAATCCCACTCATTGTCGCCATCATGAAGGCCTAGAGCATTGAGAGCACATTGAGATCTATTGGAGAGGAGCTTGCTAGGAGATCATGTCCGACTCAGCCTTTTTGTGTTCAAATTCGAAATTTTCCAAAGAGGCTACCAAAAAACTAGATAATTCTTTCAATTTTATCAAATTCATGGTTAGGAACACCCCATGGACATGTAGGAATCTTTTCATGGTTAGATTTGGCTTCCTATTGGTAGATCTAGGCACTAGGAGCCCTCAATTTGATATATCTAAGTTGGTATCATAATTTTGGGGCTCAATTTGGGAAAATTTCAATTGTGTCCATTGAGTGTGTGTATTGTGTCCTAATAAGAACTATGGATGTTTATTTGATGGTGTGAATGTGTTCTTGTGTCCAAAATTGGATACAAAAGTACGTACATGATACTACATGATACAGTGGTGTAGAATTGGTATATTCTTTTGTAATTGTGCTATAGTGTATCAATTTAATGTGGACTCATTAGAATTACTCTATTTTACTTAATTATAGTTATATTTTATATGTAAGTTTTGTTTATGGTGATTTGGTGGTGTGTCTTGGTGGTTGTAGTACGTATCAAGGGAGTAACATGGTTTTGGAGAATATCTTAGATTAGTGCACCCTAGGTATTTGTTTAAATGTATCGTGTATGTTTGAGGTGGTGTGAGGGTGTCATGTGTAGATGTGATTGCACATATGTGATAGGAGTATTGGTGCGGAGTGTCATAGTGTGATACTAAGTGTTATGAGAGTTGTTTGTGTGTGTGACTAGTTGTATAGTGGTAAGCTTGAGAATATGTGCATATCAATTTGTATGAAGAGAGGGACTGAGTGATCTGTGCACAGAAAATTTGGAGGAAAGTATCAAGTTCAGTCTCGAGACAACAAGTGTAGGAATGTTTAGATGTACATGGGTGCTTAACAGTGGTAGCATTGTTTGCTTGGAGAGTAGAGTGCAGTAGCAGTGGAAATGGATTTGATATTGTGGTAGGGTGCTAATATGAGTGATGTGTGACTGTTTTGAGTCACTGCAGGCCTGGTTATATAGTGAAGGTTAAAGAGGAAGAAAGGATCTAGTGTGCAGAGGTTAAGGTCTGACATGGGGGTGACAGTGCTTGTGCACATTCTGTTGGTAACAACAACTGTGGTAACATATGGCCTGTTGCAAGCAGTGGTCGGGGGTGTATTTAATTGTTGTATTATTGTTGCATTTGGGTTCAGGTATTGGAAGAAGGAAGTAGGTTGGTTGGTGTACTTTGAAGTACCCATGAATTAGGATATGTTGAATAGATATTGTGATTACTATTGAAACTCAAATAGAGGAGAAGTTGTGCCAGGTTCTGATATGGACTGGTGGTATCTGTAGGATATTTGGTCTCAGTTAATAAGGATAATCGGTAGTATTTTGTTATGTGGAAATGAGCACACAAAAGATACTGTTAGGGAGGTATATGGTGATCTCTTGCCAGGTTGGGGTGTTGCTCGGGTTATTGAAGATTCTTGGACTGATAGGTTTGTGAATCTCCAGGAACTGGATTCAGTTCATTTGGTCAAGTATTTTAGGCAAGTAGGTATGTTGCAGTTGGTCTTGTGACCTTGTTTCTGTGAGGGGATGCCATGGGGGGAATTGATACTGAATTGAGATATGCAGAAAAACAAGTGTTCAGAGGAATGAACATGAGTTCTGATACAAATTGGTGTCAAGTGTTAGCTAAGTATTGATCAATAGCCAAATGTATAGAAATGTATAGGAAGTATTAAGTTAGTATATATATATCTAGTTACTAAGGTTTGATTTGGCATAAGTTATGATACTATGAGTTAGGTGCAAAGCATTTATGAGTCTAGATAATAGGTATTAGTTGAGATACTTTATTGATATTGGTATATAGCTAAGATATTATAGTTTATAAGCTAGAATATTAATATTAATAGCTAATATTGACTAATTATCCTTTTTATGACCTAGAAAACCTAGTGTAGTAAGGTATTGATCCAATAACCTAGTGTGGACCTGAAGTGGCCTAAAAATATCACCCTTAGTTAGTTACACATATATATCATCTCATATCACTCATTAACACTTAAATTTCATATTTAGTACTCTTGGACTCCAATGTGAGCACTTTTGACTATTTTTTACTCCGGATATCAGATGAGTACATTTTCTGACAATTTTTGTTTTTTGATAATTACTATGATATCAGTTTGTAGTGTTGTACTTGATTCCTGACACGATATTACACGGATTAGTATATCTTGGATCCCGTCATGTGATATTATTTCTTGTAGACCATGTACATGTTCGATGATTCATGTACATGTATAGACACTGATTCAAGAGCAGGTTGGCCCCCTGCTTTGTGAATCCTGTATCGTAACATGTCATGGTTGGATCCACTATACTACTTGGGGGACGGAGGAAGTATTAGCAAGTTATGTGATCATACCCCACCTTTACATGCATCATAGAAAACCATGCACCACACGTATGGTTAGCCTGACCTTATTACATGTTTTATAGCTTGCTATATATGATTTAGTCTGACCCTTACTGTATCATAGCTAACCTTACGTCTCTCGTATGGTTATCCTGAACTTACATGTATCATAGCTAATCATATATAGCAAGCCTGATCCAGATCCCAAACCGATCACATAACAAACTAATATTTCAAACACATAGCTAGTTATTTCTATTCTCTAATTCCAGCTTGTACTTGATGAGTCTGATATTTAGCTATTACTCAATGCATATTATTTCCCTGTGATATGATATTTGTTCTCAAATTCTTTCTTACATTTCTAGTATTACATTCCATCATGTATATTCATTGCTCACTTTTTATAGTGGTCACGTCCCGCTCCCAGAATACTAGATAAATACGAGGACTGACACGGCCAACCGTACCTTATAGAATACCGAAGTAAGCAGCAATGTGTTAAGGTTATCTAAAAGAAATATATGTGAACTCTAGAATGCTATGACGTCAGTCCTAAGGCCGACAAATCCTAATATCTCAATCGATCAACACAAGTACTAGAGTATATTATATATGAAAGTAAAAAGACGTCCTAAATTACATACCATATATGATCATGAAGCTAGTGAATACAAAATGCTACAATAATAGAGTATAATTATACATGATCAAATATACCAGTCATGGTATAATATATACATCATGTTGACCGAAGTCAGAGAAGTGATCTCAAAATAAGGGGATAACACTGCCTCTTGCTAAAATACCATAAAAGAGATAACACTACAAGGGGTGGAGGAAAAAAATCCACTCACGAGCTTCGACTGCAGTCCTACGAGTGTAAGCCATCTTACTAGAAGTGAGGTGGATCTTGGTTCTTCTCAAGATAATCTAGCCATACAAACCAGTGGGGTCAGAAACCCAAGCAACAAGTACCACAAAAGAGCTCAAGGTGATAGACCAAACATATCACAACATTAGCAGAAAAGAGATATGAGAATAAATGAAGGTCGAGACTTGTACGGTACCAATGTACTTGTCTCAAAATATAATGATATAACTAAAAATAAGTGCAAAAATAAAAGTAAGGCGGCAAGCGGCAAGAGGATGGAGGAACTACTCTGGATCGGGACTAAAACCCTTAAACCATACAAGAATCGGGGTTGTATTCCTTCACCCGAGCATAACTTGGCAATGTAACCATGCGTCGAGAGAAAAATAAACTAGGAGAGCGAGCTATAATAAAAGTAACAACATTTATTGCACGGCCAAACAACTCTACGGCTTGCTATAATTAACTAGCTAGGCTTGTCACCGAACTTAATTACTAAATACATATTTTAAGAATATTGCTACTCCCGGCACTGTATTCAACCCGGATGGTCAAGGGTACGCTTGTCCAGTAAACTTAAAAGGCCATTCAACATCACTACAATATAACTTGTTACTAGATCATACAAAGAATTGAACTTGTAAGCATAAACCTAAACTTGTGATCATAAACTTGCTTTATAAACATAAACATATATATAAACTTGTCTTGTAAGTGCCGCAACATGCGTACTTGGTCAGTCATGGAGCCCTTGCCTAGAAGGGTAATTCCATGCTGCATGGGGCCCTTGGAGATCAGGGTAGCCGGTAGCGCAATATTCTTCACTCACAATAATCTAGGTAAATATTATCTTGTTTAATTATTTCTAAATTATTTCAAGTTCTTGAGTCGTGGACACTTGAGAACTTCCTAGAATGATGAGTCACGAGTACGAGCTTTTCACGAGTTATCGTATCCGTGGCATGCGATACATAGAACAATACTCAAACTCGATTGACCGATGCCAAAATGTAATGAATTATCATACATAACATTTCTACGGTGTCGTGAGGATCAAAATCATGTGTTAATATAGGAAAATACAACATCCAACTATGCTCCAATACTCAACTGAGCTAAAATAGTTTATGCATTTAGAAAAATGATACATTATAGTAAATTTAGGATAACTCTCAAATGTGAACTCCAAATGAGGTGATTCAAAAAGATTTAGAAAGGCAAGACAGAGGTCTACAACTTTCATGTTTGAGTTTTCAAGATTCTATCTATAAAATAGCTTAATAGGAAAAAATAGGCATTTGGATCACCATGCGCGCAGTGCACTATGCGTGGTATGAATTCTGTGCATGGCGCACTGCTGCGCGGCCAATATTCCACACCTAGGTCTATCTTCATTTTCGGATAGACCACACCCAGCAAATCACTTCTCAGTGAGTTTTTCGGACATTGGTTCACGTCTATATTACCTCTGAAATACTGTCCTAATATTTTTCTTCGACTGAGTTTGCCACGTCTATATTACCTCTGAGCAAACCTCCTGGGTCTTGGCTATCGATTATCACATCCATATTACCTTTGATATCGGTTGTCATTCCCACTTATCACCCGTACTCACCAAGGTACAACAATGGTGTTAAGTTCACAAAAACTGCTACGTCCATATCACCTCTAGCAGGGCTTGTCTTAAACCTATTACGTGTACTAACAAGCGCAAAAATTAATGGGTCCACAAAAACTGCCACGTTCATATTACCTCTTGCAGGGCTTGTCTCAAACCTATTACGTGCACTAAAATTTGCAAAAAGTAATTAGTCCACAAAACCTATCACGTCTACATTACCTCTAATATGGATTATTTTTGAACTTATTACTTTCACCCTAGTGCTCTAAAAGTAATAAGTCCACCAAAGATCCCCAGTAAGATTTTCTCAATGGAAGCAAACAACCATGTCCATACTACCTCTGATGGGCTTTTGTACGTCAGAAGAATTCTCAGGGAGCCGCCCTCGGTATCGAGAATCTTTCCTCTTCCAGTACCCATCTTCTTTGGGACCAAGCCTCAGTAGCTAGGTCCTTGCCCTTGGTAGTTGTGGAAAAAGAAGGAGCTCGAGAATCCATGATAGTCGTCGACAAAGAACACGAGAAAATTGCAACAAGGGAGGAAAAATTTTTAGCAAAGAGTCTTTCTCTTTTCCGACTTTCCCTCTTTTATAGCCCAAACTGCCGCGATCTACGTGGAAACCTAGGATGAGAATGGCGCTTTAATTCTTGAACCGCCGTCACCCAAGAGTGAACCGTCGCCTCGGGCTCCGCGTCATGAGATGGCTCATAATCCCAACAAATCTCCCCAAGGATCGAATAGAATCATGTATTAAATAGAGATATGATAGCCTGGAAGCGCTCATCCCTGCGTCCCACGATCATGTGGCCCATGACCATGCGGTCCCAATGGCCATGCGATATAATATCTATGCGACCGAAAGACATCTCCTCCATGCTTCTTATTCAAAGTATTCGAAACTTATCAATTTGAAAACTTTGAAGGAGGTCTTGTAGAAGCATGGAAAATACGCGTCCATGCGTTCAACAACCGTGCGTCCCCAAATAGAAGGCTCAAATTAGCCCACAGAGTCACCATACGGCTTAATAAGGTTACTTCCATGCATCCCAATCAGCCAAAACAGGTTTGGCCGCAGATGGACCTGACATGGCATCTCTGACACAGAATTATGACAAAAAAGATTATCTCAAAAGACGTGAACCTACTAAACGACATAAGTCTCACGTCAGAACTTCACTTTTCATTATTTCATCAGGTGTGCAGTGCCACATGTATAGCACAAACAAGGAATCAATACTTCTCTGGCCCCATGAATTCCAGACTACATGCAGACCAGGCAGCACTTGCCCATGCATCCCAGGCTCCATGCATCCCTGGCCCACGCATCCTAGATTCTCTTCGTTCCATACGTCTTTGGCCCCATGCGCCCTAGACTCCATGCATCCCATGTGGTTCTGGCCATATGTATTTTAGACTCCATGAAGACCAAGCTAGCCGATACAACTGAAGTAGCTCTCTCCAACCAAGCGCGGGCTACATGTCACAATTGAGCAAGTCACGCACACAAAGGACGAGAATCGTCAAGATCTTTAGTAACATCAAATACCAACAGAACATCCACATGGAAGCTCGCCCTGGACTCAACTAATACTATGTGGTTACAGTTGCAACCATATTCTATTGAAGGATCCCCCTGCTGCCACAAAACAGAGGCATATGAGACACCTATAACCCATCAACATGATGGCTATAAATATGAGCAACTTGGATGCCCCAAATATTGACTTTTTCTGCTTTAGAAAGAGATTATACCCTCCTAGAGAGCTGCATACGTGCACCCAAGCTCAAGAGAGAGAGAAGAGAAGAGAGCACCCCTCGCTCACGCGTCAGATCGTCAATGGAGTAAAGGAGTCGCCATAGCGCTCTTTGTCCATCGTCACGCCCCAGAATCAAAAATTTGTACTTAGATTATCTGTCTAGGACCTCTCTCTACTTTCTTATGTTTGTTATTAAAGCAATCAATTTTAATGGCGAACAGAGGCATATGAATACATATACCCCTGAGTCAGTCAAATATGAACTCATCCTCGCTTGCCAATGCTAACTCACAAAATGGACAAGAGTCAAGCCTTGAGGTAAATCGGTACCAACGATCTTATCAAGGACATGACTCTGATCTAGGACATACCTTCGCAGTCAGTTCACATGATAGACATCACGTGCCACGAGATACGAGGGCAGAAGAGTAGGACAAAAACTCGCCTTTGCTCAAAGAAATGATCGAAATGACTATCATATTTCGAACGCCTCAAAACACGAAATCGTTCGACAAGAACGCAAGAATAAGACAAGCTAAAGAGAGCTCAAAAATCTTACCCACAATTATAGCACCTTCGGCTATCAACTACTCTAGGTTGCCAAATATTTTGTCAGGACAACGTCTAGGGGTTGTGGCTCTAACTTACTCCTAGTTTTGTCTTGCTAGTTGGGCTTGTTAGACTTGACATACTGCACCAGACGTTGCTGCTGGAACTACTGGGTCTGCGCTGGGAGAGGACGCTAGGCTAGTGGTCGAACTGCTAATACTGGTCCTCGTGAACCATCAATCGCTGCCCGAGGTAGAGCTAGTAACTGTCGAACTGATGAAGCCTCTGGATACAGAAGCGGGCATGAACTAATCATATAGTCATATGCTCCACATCTGAGATACTGGCCGTTGGCCCTTTTACAATAGTCTCTAGTATGCCCTGGCTTGCCGCAGTGGCTGTATCCTGCTGATAGAGACTGCTTGATAGATTGCACTGAGATTACTGTGGAGGTGGGAGGTGCTGGCGGGCGACGAGATCTGACTGCTGGTGCTGGAGGTAATGACTGAATACTGAGGCCTCTCATGGATGAGTGTGACCTTTTTTTGGCCTTCGGTCCTTGCTACTAACCTCTGTCCAGCAAGTTCTTAGGACCTAGCTGCCCTGAGTACTGCATCGTAGGTGGTGTAATTATGACCCACCGTAAACTGCTAAAACTCAAGATGTAACCCTTGCTCAAATCTCTTGGCTCGGTCCTCTTCGGAAGCTACCATATGAGAAGAAAATCGGCTAAGTCGACAAAACTCAGCCGCATACTGGTCTACCGATCTTGTGTTCTGACGGAGGTTGATGAACTGCTGCTGGAGCTGAAACTTGGCGGTTGTGTGGAAATACTTATCCTGAAAGCGCTCCTTGAACGTCTGTCAGTCAACGGGCTTCGAAAGTGTCATTTCTTGTGCTGCCCATCAATCTCAGGCAAGATATGATAGTTGTAACTTTACGACTACTACCTTCTCATCATCTGGGGTCTTGGTTGCATCCAAGATGGCCTCAAAGTCCTGGTGCCAAGAATCTGCTGAAACTGTATCTTCCATGCCGAGGAACTTGGTTGGGCGCATGCGACTAACATTTGTCGCCCAGTTATGAGTATAACGTCCACTGTTATCGAGTGCTACTCTAACTCCCTGACAAAAAGTAGTGTTGGTATGTTCTTGTCCTTGCTGAAACTGCTGGCAGAGTTGGACCACTTGTTACTGAAGCTAGAGTCGTTGTTGTTATTGTTGTACCATCATCATGGCTTGGATCATCTTCAACATGGCCGGCGAGCTTGCCTGCCCTGGCTGTACTGGAAGAACTGGCGGTATTGTCTGGGTTGGCTGGACTGGCTGACCTAGTATGAATGGCGGAGTTGGCTGAACTGGCCGTCCTGGCAAGACTGGTGGAGCTGATTGTACTGGTCGGACATGCGGGACTTACGGAGCTGGCTGACGAAGAGCTACTGACGCTTGCCCTTAATTCAGTAAAAGAATCTGGCCTACTAATGTATTTGCTAGAGTTATCAGTGCAATGGAACCCTCAGAAGGAGGAGCAGGTATGGTGTCTCTGAAGGATAAGGACACAAGAATATCAACAAGGGACGAAAATAGAACAATTATGTCAATAAAGCTTGCAGTTCAAGGAGAGCAGGAAGTACAGGTTACAAGTGGAGTTTAATCAAAGATAAGTAGAGGATTGAGATTATAAGAAGATGAGTTCCCCCACAAGTCTGAAAAATAGACCTTCATGGGCCACCATATAAAATCTTGTCATACCTTATTCCAGAATACTGGATAAATACGAGGACTGACATGGCCAACCGTACCTTACAGAATACCGAAGTAAGTCACAATATGTAAAGGTTGTCTAGAAGACATATGGGTGAACTCTAGCATGCTATGATGTCAGTCCTAAGGCCAAAAAATTCTAGTATCTCAATCCATCAACACAAGTACAAGAGTATATCATATATGAAAGTAAAAAAGGCATCCCAAATTATATACCACATATGATCCTGAAGCTAGTGAATACAAAATGCTACAATAACAGAGTATAATTATACATGATCAAATATACCAGCCATGGTCTAATATATACATCATATTGACCGAAGTCAGAGAAGTGATCTCAAAATAAGGGACTAACACTGCCTCTTACTAAAATACCATAAAAGAGATAACACTACGAGGGGTGGAGGAAAGAAACCCACTCACGAGCTTCGACTGCAGTCCTACGAGTGTAAGCCATCTTACTGGAAGTAAGGTGGATCCTGGTTCTTCTCAGGATAATCTGGCCATACAAACCAGTGGGGTCAGAAACCCAAGCAACAAGTACCACAAAAGAGCTCAAGGTGATAGACCAAACATATCACAACATTAGCAGAAAAGAGATATGAGAATAAATGAAGGTCGAGACTTGTACAGTACCAATGTACTTGTCTCAAAATATAATGATAGAACTGAAAATAAGTGCAAAAATAAAAGTAAGGTGGCAAGCGGCAAGAGGATGGAGGAACTACTCTGGATCGGGACTAAAACCCTTAAACCATACAAGAATCGGGGTTGTATTCCTTCACCCGAGCATAACTTTGCAATGTAACCATGCGTCGAGAGAAAAATAAACTAGGAGAGCGAGCTATAATAAAAGTAACAACATTCATTGCACGGCCAAACAACTCTACGGCTTGTTATAATTAACTAGCTAGGCTTGTCACCGGACTTAATTACTAAATACATATTTTAAGAATATTGCTACTCCCGGCACTGCAGTCAACCCGGATGGTCAAGGGTACGCTTGTCTAGTAAACTTAAAAGCACATTCAACATCACTACAATATAACTTGTTACTAGATCATACAAAGAATTGAACTTGTAAGCATAAACCTAAACTTGTGATCATAAACTTGCTTTATAAACATAAACTTGTGATCATAAACTTGTCTAGTAAGTGCCACAGCACGCGTAAACTTGGTCAGTCATGGAGCCCTTGCCTAGCAGGGTGATTCCATGTTGCATGTGGCCCCTAGAGATCGGGGTAGCCGGTACCGCAATATTTTTCTCTCCCAATGATCTAGGTGAATCTTATCTTGTTTAATCATTTCTAAATTATTTTAAGTTCTCGAGTCGTGGACACTTGAGAACTTCCTACAATGATGAGTCACGGGTACGATTTTTTTATGAGCTATCGTATCCGCGGCACACGATACATGGGGCAATAGTCACATTCGATTGCCCGATGCCAAAATGCAATAAATTATCATACACAATATTTCCACGGTGTCATGAGGATTAAAATCACGTATTAATATAGGGAAGCACAACATCCAATTATACTCCAATACTCAACTGGGCTAAAACAGTTTATGTATTTAGAAAAATGATACATAATAGTAAATTGAGGATAACTCTCACGTGTGAACTCCAAATGAGGTGATTCAAATTTTTTTTGAAAGGCAAGACAGAGGCCTATAACTTTCAAGTTTGAGTTTTGTAAGATTCTAGCTAGAAAACAGCTTTAATAGGCAAAAACAGGCATTTGGATCACCATGTGCGTGGCATAAATTATGTGCATGGAGCACTACTGCGCGGCCAGAATTCTATGTGTGGCATACTGCACGGCAAGGATTGATGCGCGTGGTGCATTGATGCGCGTGGCGCATTGATGCGCGTGGTGCATTGATGCGCGCGGCAAGGGTGTGATGCGCGCGGCGAACTGCTGCGACAAAAACTTTATGGCGGCGCACTACTGTGCGACAAGAATTCCATACGCGACGCACTGCTGGGCAGCAAAAAAGTGATACACGACACATTACTGCGGCAAGAAAGTCCATGCGCGGTGCACTGCGTGCATCAACTGTTCATCGTCCCTGCCAGACAGGTCCGAGTACCGGAGTCCAGAACTTATTTTGGCCATAAAAACTTCAATTTAACTCGAAATTAAGCGATTCAAAAGCTAAAATGCTCGAAATAGAAATCTCCATCAAATAGAACAACTAGTTTTAGAAAAAAAAAATTAATAGATCAAACCAAGGAAAAACTCATGGAACTCATATAAAATCCTAAGCTGAAACTCAGATATACAAAAATCTATACATCAAAATCCAAAACTCCAAGAACTGAAGTAGATGAGAACATCAAGGAGAATATTTTCTATCAACCACATTTTTAATTAACACAAATAAGCAAAAATATGAAAATCCATGGCTTCATCAATAAGCAAGATGTACTTGCCTCGAGTGGCTCATAGCCTCTCCTCTTATGGTCCAAGTGATCACCTTAACTACTACCAAGTTTTTAAGGGTTAGGGTTCAGCCTAGGGCAAGGGAAAGAGGACGAAGAAGGAGTGAAATAAAAATAATGAGTGAGGAGAGAGAAAATACTCATATATATACTAATAAGAGAGGAAAATGGTTAAATCATGGTTTCAATCAAATGAACCAAACCAGGTATCCATTCTACATGTAGATCCTAAATCGGTTCTGTGGCAAATGCCAATGGGTATTCTACTGGTCTCGGGTAGTCTCTCTCAACTCGGGTAGTCTCTCTCAAAAAAATAAAAAAAAATAAAATGACAAAAACCAACATGAGAAATACAACAAAAATATATTATCAGAAAAAATTTAAATTCTAGAAATACAAGAAATACCAAATCTAGAATCAGATGTGACAATAGTATTTCTCAATATAATTGCAACTGATGTTAGTTTATGTGCTTTGCTACAATCCTCACTGGATAATATTTTTTGGGGACTTAGAGGACTTCTGTCCTACCTACTATAGATCGGGAGTAAATGATGGTTTTATCCAGGAGCCTTAGGAGGAGCCAGACCCTGGAGAGGAGACACTAGTGGTGACTTAGCTAGTTTTGTATTTTATCTAGTATTGGATTTGTTTCCCACTTTCAGACTTATGAGTTGTATTACTTTGAGACTTATATTAATGACGATTTGAGATATATATTTCTAGACTCTCTCTTGGATTCTTTTATATCATTTATCATGTCATACATCTTCCTTATAGTCCATTGTAATTGAGTATTGATATTTTCATTATTGACATCTTGTCTTCCTCATGGAGTTGAGATTATCATTAACAGGTTATGATATATTATTGTAAGATATTGATAGATATTATTATTGATCTAAACAGTATTCTACGTCATTGTTACGGCATAGGATGGGCATTACTACGTACTTGTGTCCAATTATACGAATACAGGTCATAAAAAACTGAAAAATCAATGTTAGCGTACTCAGGGAGAGACAACACCATTAGCGTACTGCTGCTAAAGTATCATTGTCGGTGTATTCAGGATAAAATAGCATCAGCGGCGTATTCTATCTGAAGTAGCACTATTAGTATACTTAAGCTAAAAGCAGCAATGATTGTGTGCTCAGGCTGAGATGGTTGTATTGGTCGCAAAATGACAACCTGGGTTGGTGTGCTAAGAATCTCTGTGTCAGTGGCTCAATATCCTCAATTCCTGTTCTAGGATGAGGCGGCTGCTCCTGACGTAGCAATATTGGTGGGCTATAACAAAGTTAGGTTGTAGGCATACTGAGGCGTAGCAACGACTTCAGTATAATATGGCAAAGCAGAAAGGCTAGTGTACAAAATCGGAGTGGCGGCATCACTTGGTCACTAAATGATGACCTGGGGCTGTGTGCATTCGAGATCATCTATATTTAATGTCTTGATCTCTGCGAGTGCTATGTCAGACTCTCAACTGTCAAGTTCATCACATTTAATGCTTAGGAAAAACTTGATTATTATACGCTATCGTATTATCTTGGATGAATGGTGGCATTGTACGCCACTGAGGCAAATCATATGAAGTACGCCATTGTTCCACTGTATGGATTTTAGGGGCTAGTACATCCTTCTTATGCTGAGTTTCAAAGAAAGTACGACATTTGTTCCTTAGGCTTGGCATCCTTTAGGGCATACTTTTTATTCTTCTATAATTTTTAGACTCATATTATTTATTTTGAGTCTATTTGGAAAAGTGTTGTATGGGTGCACACTATGATACATGTTGTCCATTCTTATATTTTGTATCCTTGTAGATTAAGACAGGGATATATTTATTATGTTACTACATAGTGACCATTACTGAACATCTTATACGTATTTGAATTGGACTGGAGTCCACTTGATACGTAGCTGGCCAATGCCACATGACCCGGTCTCATATATTTTGGGACTGGGGCATGGTAGTAGGAGGTGTGATATAACCCAGACTATTATATGTACGCTGGTAGTAAGTTTTGGGCTTGCCTTTTGGAGCAAAGTGACACAACTGTAGACGTCGTCCTTTGCCAAAGTTAAGTATTTATCGCACTTCAAGTCATAGCCTATCTTTTGGATGACGTCCTTGGCTGGTTGACTGCAGTGGTAAAGTTGCATTTTGTATGATACCTTTCGGGGTCGTTAGTAGAAAACTCATTACCGGCATTGTGTAGGACCATAAGGCAACTCTAGAGGGGGGTGAATAGAGTGCAGCAAAATAATCTATCCGATTAAAAAATGATGCACAGTAAAGGCAGCTGCCAACTAATAACAACATAAAAAGCAGATATGTAGAGCAGTAGTGTAAGAGAGAAAATGCAAACACCATGATGTATACTGGTTTCCCACTTAGAGGACTAGTCCAGTCCCAAGAACTCTTGTTCAAAATTTTATCCACTATAATAACCAATAGTGAAGCACAAGCTTTGATCCTCGAGCTTTGGCGGGATGGTGTTGTGCCTCGAGTTTTTAGCGCTACACCATCACCGTCAAAAGAGTCCGGGTCTCTCCTGTTCTAGTGGGATGGTGCGTGCCTCGAGTTTTTAGCGTTATACCCATCTCCGTCAAGAGACTCGTCCAAATGGCTTATAGCGCCAGCGACCCTCCTGTTCATATAGATAAGTCATCCTCGCTTAGCGGCAATCCGCGTGCGAGATATTGTATCGCATCTCGTCTTGGAATACCTGAACGGACATGAGTATAACACAATTGTACATATTTGAACACTTGAACCATCTTCTGCAACACATCTAAGTATCCTTGTAACTCGTGCAACCGAATCAGAAAATTCGCTCGTAACACTCGTGTTTGCTTATGCGATTTTCGTGGATTTCCTTACATATATTCGTGCTTGGTTTAACTTGGTTTTATCTCTGGACAGGAAAGGATGGATGGTAAGTTGGTAAGTCTCGCCGTGTTACTCATATATCGCATGACACACCGCCACACGAGTTAGGCTTTTTATAATGCCATGAAACTGATCTTAAGGCAAGAATAGAAAGATAACTTAATAGATGGTGCATGAAACCTATATAACATGTTTGGATTTATCGAGCGGGCGAGAAGCCTCCCCACCAATGCATTCATGTACTGATAACCCACGAGATTGCTTGCAGGGTGCGGGAGAACCTCGTTCGGTGCGGAAACCCTTTTTGTGCGAGCTAAGGCATGGAGTTCGCTATGGAATATTGGAATATTGCGTCCGGAGCTGAAGCGAATATACAAGACATAATGTTGGAAAGATCGTCCCGCCGGAGCGTTGGCGCGGTGATCCGCGCCCAGCGGGGATGGCCGATTCCTGCGGGAGATCGGGGCCTGACAGCAGTTGTCCAAAGATAACCAACGGAACCCCCAGGTGCGAGGTTCCGGATAAGTCGTAGGCAGTTCAGAGAAATCTTTTGGTATACTACCGTCTTTGGCTCATCATCATATAACATATGTTCATTACTTTTCTGCAAATATATGTTAGTCGAACAAAGCAATATACAAAAGCAATATATATTGTAACATTTAAGATCGGATATGGACAATGTTGAGTTTAAGTAGAAGTTACAAGTTACTTATAGTGGTTGATCGATTATCATAATGCTAGACTTAATCGATTAGCCATATTCAAAAACATAACTTAAATATTGGGCCAACACACATTGGTCTTGCCAAAGATGATGGGCTTATCTCCTTTCTTCCTTATTGGAACTTAGAAATAAGAGTCCTTATACGGGAGATACGGTGCTCCTGCTTGGAAAGCAGTAAAACCGGTATACACAAGATTTTAAAGGAATATATGGTATTCATGAACTCTCTGACGAACAATTCAACATCGGAGTAGTTCAAAATATTTCCTTTATTCAAAAAGTATAATATTTCTTCCTCGAGAATTATGTCATCAAGAGGATTAGCATACGATTGGGCATTCATATATATTCCTTGAGTGCGGCATCGTCCCTAGCTTCGGCCGCAGCTTTAGACAGGTTAACTACAAATGGTTGGTCATAGTTGGAACAACCATTTTAATGAAGGTTGACAACAAAAGGAGCCATATCCAGTGGTGCAGCAGCAAGGTCTACTACTATTATACGATCAACCCCTCATCATTGATTTGCGGAGATCTACTATAAAAGGCTCTATTTTGTCAGAGTGGCCTTTTAGGTAGATTACAGAGGATCTTCTTGGGCTGAATCGGTTTCAGCTCCGTCATCAGCATCATTGCCAACTTCCTTCTTATGGTACTGTTTCTTATACAACACTGAGTCAGAATAGTAGGTTTTAATGCCCTTGAAGGGGTCGACTTCAGCTTACTTCATTCGGACAACCCCCTCGTTTTTCATGTACTTGAAGCACTAGTGGAGGGTAGAGGGTACGATCATATTCTCGTCTATCAATGGCCGCCCGAGTAAGACATTATAGGATAGCTATATGTCAATGGTATAGCAAGTGACATCGGTACAGAGATTGCCTATTTGACACTTAAGATGAATCTTTCCCAAGGGATGGCTCATTTCAACGTTTAAGTTCAGAATAGTGGTGTTCGTGGATGCAAGTCGATGCATCAAAATTTTGAGGATCTTTAGCAGACTTTCTGGAATGATGTTAAGCGACGAGCCAGGATCAATATGCATACAATCCACCTTGATAACCCCAATGTAGCCATTATAATACAACAATTTATCATGTCGATTGTCCTTCAACAACATATTTTGGTGTGAGAAGGTAATGTTGGGCATACTCTATATCACGTTGTGGTAACGGGGATAAGCAGCAAGTTCTTCAGCTGACTCCTTAATCTGTGTCAGATATGAGTCGGCGTGTAGCAACGTCTCACACAATTTCTCATGAGTCTCTTTGTAGAGATGAAGAAGTTCGTAAAGGGACAATTGAGCTGGGGTATTAGCAAGTTGTGCCAATATGTCGAAGTTGTACAGATTGTCGAGTCCCTGAGGATGATTCTTCTTCAAAGACTTTTCGAAGCGTACTTCCTTCTGTTTGGCTTATCCGTCGTTGTTTGTTTCGACGGACCTGCTTCAGGAGCAGCATGAGCTGGAATAGGAGCATGACGGGTTGGAGATGCTTCCTCCTGAATATATATATACCGTCGGCATACCGAAGGTATCCATCTGGGATGAGTGAAAATCGAATTTGAGATCAATGTTTTGTTCAGAATCAGGCAGTCCAGATCATCTCGGGATTGGAGCTCGTCTCCTCACTACTTCTAAGCCTTCACATCTATTGGTAGTTTTCTTTCAGGCTTTCGGAGAAGATCTAGAAGTCTATTTCATTAACCATATGAGTTTTTTTTTTGTCAGACCTCGAACCCACCTATAAGGTCAAGTCGTATATCGTAAGTGATCCAAACGTGCCCTAAGCGAGCCCTTCTTAGAGACAAGCTAAGTTGGTAAGTCGTATCATGGACAACTATCTCTTGCGGAGGGTTTTACGTTCATTATAAATGTCGTCTTGACCTTCCTGACTTAATTAAGAGACTTGGTGAGAGATTACACAAAAGAGGGCTTTGCATCTAGCGAGAAGAGGTAGAAGGAATCAGGAGAGAGTTTGTGACTTGTTCTGAAGGATATCATTCGGGAAGACCATATCGGTTTGTCTTGGAGTTTTCGACTTCAGTTAATTCGTTGTACTCTCGGTTTTGTTTATTTCTATTTGGTGTGAAGTTGTTATGATCCGTGTTTTGATCGGTGGGGAGGTCTATACGTAGAAGTTTGTGTATTTGTTATTACAGCAGTAGAGATTTTTTTTTATGTTGAACTTAGATTATTCCGAAGTTTTCTCTCGATTTGGATATCCACTTAAATCTTTTGTATGTGTTTGTGACTGTGGTTATGCATTTGCAGTTTAA
The DNA here is from genome assembly GCA_036927795.1 of Iris macrosiphon. Classification (NCBI taxonomy): domain Eukaryota; kingdom Viridiplantae; phylum Streptophyta; class Magnoliopsida; order Asparagales; family Iridaceae; genus Iris; species Iris macrosiphon. Next base: position 210,918,559 of record JAYESA010000006.1, on the reverse strand, counting down.
TTTCATTTAATTCAGCTCTTACAAATTTCTGTCAAGATATGTCACTACCAATTGTACATAAATATATCAAAAGAGTATGATTCACGTGCCATTAAGCTTTTGCAATCAAGCAGGTAGGATTATTGCGGACTCGGGTAGGACTCGTAGGAGTCTCTTCTCCATGATGGATCATGTCCGTCTTAATACGGATCCGGGTCATGTTCGTATGATGTGACATTATATATATATATATATATATATATATATAAAGAAAGGTTGTGGTGTAGTGGTATATCTTGTGCATGTGGTGGAGGCGAGCGGACTCGAGGTCTGGAGGCAGCAGGTTCGGCTCTAACAAAGAAGGAGAGGATGGATAGATTAGAAAAATAAAAATAATATATATATATATATATATATATATATATATATATTGCAAATGACGTCTAAGTCTAACGGTTAAGACTGATGTATCTGGACGAGGAGGTCATGGATTCGAGATCCCTCGACCCCAAAGAAAAATTAATGGCGGAGCGGTGGTTGGGTGTGGTGCAAGCAAGTGGAGCGGTGTTGTGCAGTCAGAACGGTCCACGGATGCGATGCGGGTGCATGTGCGGTGCGGCTACGGCTGCGTGAGGCCTTCGGGCCGGATGGAACCTTCGGACGTAGTGTCATCGAGCGTGGCGCCTTCGGGCCGGATTGGTGGTATCTTCGGACTTGGTGGGACATTCGGGCTAGGAATTGTATATATAGTCATTCGGACTGGATTGGTTGTAAATCTTTAGACTGAATTGTAGTCTCTCGAAAAGACCTGAATAAAATTTAACTTCTTCCAAATATATATATATATATATATATATATATATATATATATATATATATATATATATATATATATGAGCTGGTTATGCTTGTAACTTAGCACCAACCAACCGACCAATCAATTTGGGTTATAAAATTACGTGGTACTACTGTACTGTGTACTAAGATTACTTAGAACTACTGTACTAGGTGTACTAAGTAAAGTTAAATTTAAAAGAGACAAATGCATTACTATTAAGAATTTAATCGACTGGTACCATTTCATTTCCTTTATGGCCCCCAACAAACCAAGCAATAATAAAGAAATATGGTTCTGTACCAAAATCAGCAGCCACCGACGCCGGTACATGTTATGGTCAATTAAAAAAAAAGGACATAAAATATAAAATAGGACCCACACGGTTGTGGGACCCGTTGCTCACAGAAGCACATTGATAATAATTCGGTTGAACAACGGACCATAGTTGTACGTATCCCGTCTCTGAGGGCATTGACATGTTGACCGCCCCCGACCGGTCAGATGTCCCCTTCGGGTTCAGTCAGTTGCGGGTCCACTTCTCTCCTTCACCTTCCTCCCGACAAAGCCAATGGGTCTTTTTCTTAAGGGGAAACTAAGGCGGGAGTTTATTTATTATTATTATTATTATTATTATTTCTTTTTGACATGAGCCTCTTTAATCTAGCCTATTAGGAAAAAAATAATAATAAAGACCAGGATAGAGAAAAAGGGTTGGTCTGTATATTCCGTCCTTCTGTTCAAACTCATCTTTCGTCCCATTAATTGTTCCTGTGTTTCGAAATCCTCCATTTGAACTCCGAAATAAATTCATTTGAAAAAAAAATATTCATGAGAAGAGTTTGACTTGCACCTAGTGTTTGGATTACAACTTTGTTATATTTGGAACTCCATTTGGGGTCAAATACAAGATGTGTGCCAAATGGTTTTAATTGCGGATAGACCTCTTTTTCAAACATTTCATTCCTTTTAGAACTCAAAGAGATGTTTTAGAATGCTATCACAAAAAACATGAAAATATTTCCAAAAAAAAAAAAATTCGATTAGAAAAAGAGAGAACAATTCTCTTTAAACAATTTTTTTTTATAACTTGTTCTAACAAAGAATCTCTATTAAAAATATATGTAATTACAAGAAAAAAAAATCTAAGGACATGTAAGAGATTTGGAGAGTGCAGAGGTGACGGCTCGATTAACGTGTGATAGCTTTGCTCCGTTGATTATCCAACTCAAAGACGAAAAGTTGCTAAGTGCTCTCGATACTCGCAAACGTTGTTGGACAAAGTGCTCTTTCAAAGACTGCTCTGATTGTTCGGGGATGATGCCTTGGCTGCACAAAATTTGAGGCTATTTATAGCTAAATCTTCAAAAAAAAAAAAATATGGCATACTGTTCAATTCCATGCTAGAATGGACTACACTTTGAAAATATAGGCTGAACAGTTCATTTCGACATGGATAGCCTCCATGCTTTAAGGCAACTCCAACGTCGTTTGACCTCCTTCAATGTAACGTCTTCATGCGTGGTAAACATTCACGCATGAAGCGTGGTTTGTCTACCACGTGGCCAATTGTTATAGCAGATGATTTATGTTGTAATGACGACAGTCACTCTCATTATGGTAGACTCTTTGTATTCATAATATTCCTCATTGAATGTTGCATCGGTTCAAGATGTGTAGCGCCCAAGATTGATGCGCGTGCATTATTAATCGTGCGACGCGATAACTATAACTAAATGAGTCATGTTGGAAGGCACTTCCATCGTGGAAGCCCCTTACGCTGAAGGGCGCTTCCAGCATATAACCTTTTCACGTTGAATGGCATTTCCAATGTGGAACTTTTCTTGCTGAAATTGAGTTCTTGATCCTGCATTAATTTTTATGCTTCTACAAGATCTTCTTCAAAAAATTTGATGATCTATTTAGCACTTAACAGTTTCGAAAGACTTTGAACAAGGAAATCATAAAATCATGTTGGCTGTTGAAATATTTTGAACACTGCAATTAAGAAGATGTTGGAATGAGATTGGCGTTGAAACAAGGTTTACATTGGAACAAAGTCGATGCTAGAACGAGGTGGACAATATAACCGAAAATTTTGTGTCAGATCTCCAGTGTTATTCGTACAAATCACGTGTCACATGTTTTGTTAGTATTAGTAATCCTGATTTGAAATCCCTCGATAACCTAACCATCAACACTTCCTATGTCACATGTGCTCTCATATACTCGTATTTATGAACTTCCGAAATTTAAAATTTTCTCATAAATCAAGATTTATATTGTCTTTCGTATTTTTGCGTATCTCGTTTACCATGTTCTTATAATTGAATCTCTTAACCGAGTTTTGATTTGTAATTTATATTTTGTTTTGGTATAAAAGACTACCCCCATATCCTTAGGTATACCATGTGCATTGTCCTAGACCTGAACTAGGACCTATGTATAGACTTGATACAAAAAATCCCTAAATTAGGGTCTTTCCTATGTAGACAGTATAATGTCAGAATATTGTCTACATAGTAGTGAGCCAAGTTAACTTGCTAACTTGGCTAAATCAATACCCATTGGGTATTTGGTTTTGTCTTAGGTGACAGAAATTAAATGGTTGGGGACTTAGATTGCTGACATTGCAACAGATGAGTGTTCAGATCTCTCTCTCTCTCTCTCTCTCTCTCTCTCTCTCTCTCTCTCTCCTCTCCTCTCCTCTCCTATCCTATCCTCTCATTTTCTCTTTCTCTTTCTCTCTTTTCACTCTCCTTTACTCTTTTTATTTCTTTTTTCCTTCTTTAGTTAAACTATAAGACCTAGGAGTTAGCCTTGAGGCTTGGTTGTGTGTCTAAACACCATAGGAGGAGGAGTAGAAGCTAGAGTTTTTGTCATGCCCCAGTCCCAAAATGTGAGAAACTAGGTCACGTGGCATTGGCCAGCTGACACGTTACTAAGGGTTTAATCCATTCTTATGGACCCAAGGGAACGTGCTACGCTGTCCTAAAATACTACAAGTCTAATAAAGGCAAGTCTATCTCATCCACAGGAAATATCGAAAAATAGTGCTGAATATATATAATGCTGAGTCTGATAATGTCATATTACACAACTTGTGGGAACAACCCACTGCCAAAATATAATAATAGTACAGAAAACAAGATAGACTGAGCATCGTCTATCTAGCAAAACATCTCCATTGCCAAGTGAGCATCTCCCAGAATCAGGTAGATTCTGATGGTGTCTCCTCTAGTTCTTCCTCGGTGGCATGTCTAGTCTCCTGTCCGGGACAATACACCGTTGGGTAGTAGGCCTCGTCTAAATCTGGAAGGAAACCAGGTCCTCAGTGGGACATAACAAGATATAGGAAAATAACATGCCAGGTATGAAATACTGAATAAATGAATAAAAGCAGGGTGCTAACCATCTAAGTGAAAATGCAAGTAAAGACCTTGTAGTATGCATGGGAATGTGTAGGTTTGACATATGCTGACTTAATTCACCAATCGTGTTGACTGGCTAGTATATGTGTCATATGCCCCCGGACACACGGGTAGCTCTGCAATCGACCATCTCCGAAGAGCATGGGACGAAGGATAAGGACTCATGGAGGGGGTGTCCCATACGTCTACTAGTTATCTTTCCCGCCCAATGTAACTAAATGCCAAGTCATACTTTTCCTGAGTTTTCCTGACAATATACTAATCCGTGATGCGTGTCACACGTACTGGTAGCTAATCAAATACGCAGCTCGCATCCCAATATGCATTGCAACCATGTTGCGTGCTCCCGTGATAGGGTTTAGGAGGATATGAGGATATCCTCTCAGATGTTGGTAGGTCTGTAAAATACTAAGTTATTTACACTACGTGTCAACGTATTTGTTGACTGTACCTGAGGCAAGCTCAGGTACTCACAGTTATATGGAATTCAGGAAAGAAGATAGCATATAACAGCATTTGAATTTAAACAGTAATTTGGCAAGGTATACTTGCCTACTTCCTGACTGTGCTGGACAACTGATCCCACTGTCAAGACTGAGGGTCCTTGTGACAGGGGGTCACTGACTGTGCTGGAGATGTTTTCTGTTTAAGATGTTTACAGGATTCGTAAATACCAATTTAATAAAAGGCATAATTTTATAGTATATATACTTATGTAAATATATACACATAATACATATATATATATATATATATATATATATATATATATATATATATATATAAGGTTCAAATATATATATAGAGTACATATAGATATAGCATATATAGTATTAGGCATATATATATAATAGATATATATATATATATATATATATATATATATATATATATAGATATATATATTTTCATATATATATTTATATAAAAGATAGAGAAAGTGCAGAAAAAAAGGAATATATATATATAGATACATATATATTAGATATATATATCTATTTACATATAATAAATAAAAGAAAAGAAAAGTATACATATATAAATATATAAATTATGGTATTATATATTTATATAGATATATATATAGATATACATATATTTACATATATATATATATATATATATATATATATATATATAAGAGAAGAAAATGCTGAAATTAAAAATATATGTATATATATATACATATATATTAGTATATAGTATATATAGTACAAAAAAAATGAAAAGCATATATATATATATATATATACATATATACATATATGTATATATAAATATATATATAAATAATAATAATAAAAAAAGAAAATACAGAAAATATATAAATACATATATGTACTGTATATACAGTATATTAGTATTTAATAATATATAATTAATTATATATAATAACATATATATATATTAATATATATAAATATATACATATATATACATATACACATACGTATACATAAAATAATACATATACGTACATAATAGGGGGGGTACTGTTCCGGTCAGGCCGGTGGGTCCTGGGCTCGTCGCCGGTGGGAGCACGGCGGCGGAGGAGGCGGCGGCTGGCCGTGGCGGTGGCTGCAACGGCAGCAGCAGATATCAGCAGCAGCAGCAGCGGGGCTTGCGGAGGCTGCTGCGGTGTCAGTGGCGGTGGGGGTGGCGGTGCAGGGCGGGGGATCGGCGGAGGAGATGGTGGCGGAGAGGTTGGTAGTGGTGGTGGGGGTCTACGGTGGCGGTGGAGGTGGCTGGAGGCGGTCGGGATGGGGGTGGTGGTGTAGTCGGGGAGAAGGGTCGGGGCGCTGTGGAGGTGATGGCGGCGGCTGTGGTGGTCGGGGGTGGCAGGGGGTTGGTTGGAACGGTGGAGGAGGTGGCGGCGAGGCGTTTGGGGGTGGTGGCGGTGGTCGACGACGGCCGGAGGCGGTGGTGGAAGTGGTTCGGGTGGTGGTGGCTGTGGGGGTTGGTGTTGGTGGAGTTGGTTTGTAGGGGCTGCCGGCGGTGGTGCGGCCGGCTACGGCGGGGCTCCGGTGGTCGGGGAGGAGGGAAGGGAGGTGGCGAGGGGTTGGGCAGGGGTCCGGTAGGCTGAGGGTGGCCGGAGAGGGTGTGGAGTGAGTTGGGAATGAGAGGGGGGGGTCGGGTTATATAGGGTTAGGGGGAGTGGCAGGGTTGTAATTAGGGGGAAGTTTAGGGGTATTTTGGGTATTTTGGGTTTTAAGATTTTTATGCAGCCATTAGGATATTTATGTGGGTCCCACATGACACGTGTGCGGTCCACATTCACCAGCCAATGAGGTGATGCCACCTCACACTGGAAATTTGCATAAAAACCCCCAAAATTTCATAAATTGCAATTAGGTCCAAAAATAGGTATTTTGCGTAATTACGTAATTTGTCTGATAAATTACCCTGTTCCAGAAAATACTAAAATGCTCAGAATTGAGAGGGAAAAGCTGTAGGAGGGTCCTGAGGGGGTGGGGGTGATTCTGGGCAGGGGTAGGGCCTGGTTTCTTGGTGATACAGGTCATCGTATTTATTATTTAATAAATACTGTGCACGGTGTTCTATAATTTTTTAGAGGCAGGTAGGCCATAATTTTACTACGGTGCCAATATACTAATTATAGTATATTTAAAGTAGAATATTAACGTATTTTTGTCTGGGTAAAACAGGTGCCTGTTGGTCCTTAATCTCTAGGGGTACAGAGATATTTAAAGAGCAAGAAATAAAATAGGAATTAAATACAAACTTTTGTAACGATACTTGTGCGTCTCAAACGAAGCTCAAAATTAAGCATCTGGAAGTTGCACAAAAATTAAGAAATTAGTTTAATAAGTCTAGGGCAGGTAGGTGAATTTTGTTTGGGAATTACAGCTAGTGTAATGCTCTAATTAATTATGTGAAGTACAGGTGCACAAACAATAGGATATGTAAACAAAATAATTTTTAAAAAGTTACAGAAATTCTAATTAGCTAAAATAAATCCTAATTTACTGAAATCAGGTCGAGGGAGTTTACAATCTACCCTCCTTAGAATATTTCGTCCTCGAAATAAAAACAGACATATAATGAAAATGAAATATTGTTTTGAAATATTAGGACATACCCTGGTTCGGAAATAGATGGGGAAAACGTTGTCGAATATCCTTTTCTCGTTCTCAGGTTGATTCACCTGGTGCATGATGTTTCCATGCAACACGAACTAGAGGGATAGTCTGGCCTCGCAACACCTTCTCGCTACGATCTAGGATCTCTACAGGTTCCTCCTGGTACGATAGGCTTGGGCCGACGGTGATCTCTGAATGGTTCAGTACATGACTCGGGTCTGGAATGTACCTCCTCAGCTGGGATACGTGGAAGACGTCATGCACTCCTTCCAAAGTCTGAGGTAGGGCTAGCTTGTAGGCAACTTCTCCGATGCGTTCTAGTACATCGAAGGGTCCAATGTACCTTGGACTCAGTTTTCCTCTTCCTCCAAATCTGATAGTACCTCGGGTGGGTGAGATTTTTAAAAACACATGCTCTCCCACTTGGAACTCTAAAGGTCGTCGATGAACATTTGCCCAGTGCTTCTGTCTGTCTTGTGCAGCTCGTAGGTGTCCTTGTATCTTCTTTACCTTCTTCATCGTACGAACAACCAGTTCTGGTCCCAAGATCTGTCTTTCGCCAACATCGCTCCAGCATACTGGAGAACGACATTTCCTGCCATACAATGCTTCAAAGGGAGCCATTTGAATGCTCGCTTGATAGCTATTGTTGTAGGAAAATTCTACCAGGTGCAAATGATCTTCCCATGATCCGCTGAAATCAAGCATGCAGGCTCTTAGCATATCTTCAAGTGTCTGGATTGTGCGTTCTGATTGGCCATCTGTTTGCGGGTGGTACGAGGTGCTGAACTTAAGGCGGGTACCAAGACTTTCTTGCATACTTCGCCAAAAGTACGATGTAAATCTCGTATCTCTGTCAGATACTATGCTGACTGGTACTCCATGCAGACGCACTATCTCCTTCATGTACATGTCTGCCAAGACTTCGGTAGATTGTCCGACTCTGAAAGGTAGGAAATGAGCAGCCTTTGTGAGTCTATCTACGATCACCCATACAGCATTACGACCACTGGGACTTCTTGGGAAGCCCGTAACAAAGTCCATCGTAATGTGTTCCCATTTCCACTCGGGTATTGGGAGGGGTTGAAGTAGACCTGCTGATCTCTGATGTTCAGCTTTGACTTGCTGACACACCAGGCACTTTGCCACAAAGCGTGCTATCTCTCGCTTCATTCCATGCCACCAGTAGTATTGTCGCAGATCTCTGTACATCTTTGTGCCTCCAGGATGTATAGAGTATGTTGAGCTGTGAGCTTCTGACATCAGCTCCTCACGAAGTTCTCCATTTGGAACATAAAGACGTTCTCCACATCTTAGCATCCCATCTTTGTGTATGCGGCATCATGTCTGGATTCCAGCCTCTGTTCTTTGTCGAAGCCTCTGAAATCTTGCATCTGCTGGTAGAGCAGCTTTGATTCTTTCGACCAATGTTGATTGTAGCTGGTAGTTTGATAATTGACGGTCAATTTTTGGCATAATGACCGTTATTCCCAACTTTTCTAGATCTTTCAGCAAACCTGGTTGGGTGATCATAAAGAATGCCGATGGTCTTCTGCTTAGTGCATCAGCCACTACATTAGCCTTTCCTGGATGGTACTGCAGATCGATCTCGAAGTCTGTCATTACTTCGAGCCATCGTCTTTGTCTTAGGTTCAGGTCCTTCTGAGTGTAGACATATTTCAGGCTCTTGTGATCGGTGAATATTTCTACTCGTTCGCCGTATAAATAATGTCTCCAAAGCTTCAGGGCGAAGATGACGGCGGCAAGCTCCAAGTCGTGAGTGGGGTAGTTCTTCTCATGAGTTCTCAATTGTCTTGAGGCATAAGCTACAACCTTCCCATGTTGCATTAAGACACAACCCAATCCTTTTCCGGATGCATCGCTATAGATGACGAAACCTCCGGATCCAGATGGTATGGTCAAGATGGGGGCAGTAGTCAGACTCTTCTTCAACTCATCAAAAGCTGTCTGGCATTCCTCAGACCAGATGAACTCCTGGTCCTTGCGGGTAAGACGGGTAATTGGCTCTGCGATTCGTGCAAAGTTTTCTACGAACCTCCGGTAATATCCGGCAAGTCCTAGAAAGCTTCTCACCTCTGAGATGTTGGTAGGGGTTGGCCATGTCTCGACAGATGAGATCTTTGCTGGGTCCACCGAGATGCCTTCTCCTGTGATCACGTATCCCAGAAAAGCGACACGATCAAGGAAGAACTCGCACTTGCTTAGTTTAGTATAAAGGCTTTCACGTCTCAGCGTCTCTAGCACTAGTCTCAAGTGCTCTTCGTGCTCCTCGTGGCTTTTTGAATACACCAAGATGTCGTCGATGAAGACTACCACGAACTGGTCCAGATATTGGTGGAAGACTCTGTTCATCAGGTTCATGAATACGGCTGGTGCATTAGTCAGTCCAAACGGCATCACCAGGAACTCGTAATGACCATAGCGAGTCCTGAATGCTGTCTTTGGAATGTCTTCTCTCCGTACTTTGACCTGATGATAGCCAGATCTCAAGTCTATTTTTGAGAATACCACAGCTCCCGTCAGTTGGTCGAACAGATCGTCAATTCGCGGCAAGGGGTACTTGTTTTTGATTGTCAAAGCATTGAGGGCTCTGTAATCAATACACATCCGATATGTTCCGTCCTTCTTTGGTACAAACAATACTGGTGCTCCCTAGGGTGATGCACTAGGACGAACAAATCCCTTGATTTGCAGTTCTTCAAGTTGCAGCTTTAGCTCGTCAAGCTCCTTCTTCGCCAGTCGATACACATTTGAGGATACCGGTGCAGCTCCGGGTATCAGCTCAATCGTGAACTCTACTTCTATGTCAGGCGGTAGGCCTGGCAATTCCTCTGGAAATACGTCTTCGAATTCTGCAATGAGTGCTGGGGGTTCTATCTCCATCGCCATGTAAGTTCTAGGAGTCTGGCCTACTCCTTGCTCGATGGTACCTCGTACGTATTCGAACTCCGGGTGTCCTGGTGGTCTAAAGGTGATACTACCTTTTCGGCAGTCTAGGATAGCATTGTTCTGGATTAACCAGTCCATGCCTAAGATGACGTCGAAATTTGGCATTGGGAGTACCAGAAATCGCGCTCTTAGTTCTCTACTAGAAACAACTATTGAACATGTTTCAATAATGTTGGTAACTGGAACAATTCCTCCTCCAGTTAGAATTTTCCAGCACTTGGGTAGCGGGGAAGTGATTAGTTTGTGCATGGCTACGAAACTACTAGATATGAATGACAGGGTTGCGCCAGAATCAAATAATACGGTTGCAGGTAATGATGCAACTAAAATGGTACCTGCGATGGTTTCTCCTTCAGGTTCTTCGGCAACTGCAGCTAAAGCAAAGGCTTGTCCATGCCTTTGTCCTCCGTGTTGTTGTCTGGCCTTGAACTGGCTCTCCTGAATGGCCAGAGGTGGTCCCTTCTGATATCCTCCTGATGTGGAGGGTGGCATCTTTTGGGCAGGCGTTCCTGATTTCTGCCCGTTCTGAGGAACTGCATCCTTGCGTTGCGGGCAGTCCCTAGCCATATGTTGGCTAGCTCCACAAATTAGGCAGAGTTCCTTCTTCTTTCTACAATCATTGATATAATGCCCCTTCTTGCCACAAAAATGACAAGTCGGGAGTTCCTTCTTCTGGTAGGGCCCCGTCGTCTGATGCGTCTGATTTTGTGGACGACGGATAGGGCCTCCTGTCCCTTGCTGGTTTTTGGCCGGGAAGGTTGGATTTGAGCGTCTCGTTCCTCGGCCAATAGCTTCTTGTACCCTCGCTTCTGCAAGAACCTCCTCGTAGGAGATCCTTGACTGTGATGTCGTATACCTCTGAAGCTCATAGGTGAGGCCGTGGTGGAATCTTTTGGCTTTCTCCAGCTCATTCGGTATCAAGATGGTACCGAATCGGCTTAATCTGCTGAATTCCGCGTCGTAGGCGTCAACAGTCATGTTTCCCTGTTCCAAATACAGAAACTGGGAGTATAAGGCATTTTGGACTGTTGCAGGGAAGTACTTGGCATTTAAGTGCTCCAAAAATTGTTCCCAAGTTTGATCCTTGCCGACGCTGCGCTCTATGGATTCCCACCAGTGATGGGCATTACCTAAGAGTTGAGCTCTTACGGCGGTCATCCATAGATCGGGGGTAAGTTGCGAGCCTTCTAGCAGCATTTCTCTATTGGAGATCCAATCTGAGATCTCTTCTGGGGATTTGCTGCCCTTAAAGGTTTTTGGATTCATCTGGCGGAAGCCTTTGACTGTGCCCATTGGTTGGACAGGTGCCGGTGTTGGTGCTGGGGCAGTCGTTCTATCCAAGGCCGCCATCAATGTCTGTCTCAAGGCCTCAGTCTGTTGCCACTGAGATTGTCTCAGGGCTTCAGTCTGCTGCCACTGAGTTTGCATCATAGCCTGGAGGAACTGGAACATCTGTGTTTGTCCTTCAAGTTGAGGCATCTGGGCAGGGAAGGCGGGAGGTGGTGGCAGTGGTGTTTCTGCCTGGGAGGTTTGCCCTTCATGCTGGGCTGGTGTTCCTGTCTGGACAGGATTCTGAGGAAGGTATGGAGTCATTGGGTAGACCAACATCCTCCTCGGGGATGGGTCCCTCGGGGTGGATGGGATTCCCTGGACTTCGGGCGAGGGGTCTGTTGCTGGGTCAGCCCCATCAATCGAATGTCCACCGGGTATGTCCATTTTTCTGAAGAAAATAGAATAAGAAAAGCATAAGAAATTTATAATTGATAATCAAGCCGGATGCAAAAAGTTTGATGAAGTCAGTGTGGATGAGACCTAATATTTCTATCCTATAGCAGGCTTGCTGGACATGTCATTATACCACTAGCAATAAACTTGACCTGCATGGGCCACCACTAAAACTATGTCACGCCCCAGTCCCAAAATATGAGGAACTAGGTCACGTGGCATTGGCCAGCTGACACGTTACTAAGGGTTTAATCCATTCTTATGGACCCAAGGGAACGTGCTACGCTGTCCTAAAATACTACAAGTCTAATAAAGGCAAGTCTATCTCATCCACAGGAAATATCGGAAAATAGTGCTGAATATATATAATGCTGAGTCTGATAATGTCATATTACACAACTTGTGGGAACAACCCACTGCCAAAATATAATAATAGTACAGAAAACAAGATAGACTGAGCATCGTCTATCTAGCAAAACATCTCCATTGCCAAGTGAGCATCTCCCAGAATCAGGTAGATTCTGATGGTGTCTCCTCTAGTTCTTCCTCGGTGGCATGCCTAGTCTCCTGTCCGGGACCATACACCGTTGGGTAGTAGGCCTCGTCTAAATCTGGAAAGGAACCAGGTCCTCAGTGGGACATAACATGATACAGGAAAATAACATGCCAGGTATGAAATACTGAATAAATGAATAAAAGCAGGGTGCTAACCATCTAAGTGAAAATGCAAGTAAAGACCTTGTAGTACGCATGGGAATGTGTAGGTTTGACATATGCTGACTTAATTCATCAATCGTGTTGACTGGCTAGTATATGTGTCATATGCCCCCGGACACACGGGTAGCTCTGCAATCGACCATCTCCGAAGAGCATGGGACGAAGGATAAGGACTCATGGAGGGGGTGTCCCATACGTCTACTAGTTATCTTTCTCGCCCAATGTAACTAAATGCCAAGTCATACTTTTCCTGAGTTTTCCTGACAATATACTAATCCGTGATGCGTGTCACACGTACTGGTAGCTAATCAAATACGCAGCTCGCATCCCAATATGCATTGCAACCATGTTGCGTGCTCCCGTGATAGGGTTTAGGAGGATATGAGGATATCCTCTCAGATGTTGGTAGGTCTGTAAAATACTAAGTTATTTACACTACGTGTCAACGTATTTGTTGACTGTACCTGAGGCAAGCTCAGGTACTCACAGTTATATGGAATTCAGGAAAGAAGATAGCATATAACAGCATTTGAATTTAAACAGTAATTTGGCAAGGTATACTTGCCTACTTCCTGACTGTGCTGGACAACTGATCCCACTGTCAAGACTGAGGGTCCTTGTGACAGGGGGTCACTGACTGTGCTGGAGATATTTTCTGTTTAAGATGTTTACAGGATTCGTAAATACCAATTTAATAAAAGGCATAATTTTATAGTATATATACTTATGTAAATATATACACATAATACATATATATATATATATAAGGTTCAAATATATATATAGAGTACATATAGATATAGCATATATAGTATTAGGCATATATATATATATAATAGATATATATATATATATATAGATATATATATATTTTCATATATATATTTATATAAAAGATAGAGAAAGTGCAGAAAAAAAGGAATATATATATATAGATACATATATATTAGATATATATCTATTTACATATAATAAATAAAAGAAAAGAAAAGTATACATATATAAATATATAAATTATGGTATTATATATTTATATAGATATATATATAGATATACATATATTTACATATATATATATATATATATATATATATATATATATATATATATATATATATAAGAGAGAAGAAAATGCTGAAATTAAAAATATATGTATATATATATACATATATATTAGTATATAGTATATAGTATATATAGTACAAAAAAAATGAAAAGCATATATATATATATATATATATATATATATATATATATATATATATATATATATATATATATATATATATATACATATATGTATATATAAATATATATATAAATAATAATAATAATAAAAAAATACAGAAAATATATAAATACATATATGTACTGTATATACAGTATATTAGTATTTAATAATATATAATAAATTATATATAATAACATATATATATATTAATATATATAAATATATACATATATATACATATACACATACGTATACATAAAATAATACATATACGTACATAATAGGGGGGGTACTGTTCCGGTCAGGCCGATGGGGTCCTGGGCTCGTCGCCGGTGGGAGCACGGCGGCGGAGGAGGCGGCGGCTGGCTGTGGCGGTGGCTGCAACGGCAGCAGCAGATATCAGCAGCAGCAGCAGCGGGGCTTGCGGAGGCTGCTGCGGTGTCAGTGGCGGTGGGGGTGGCGGTGCAGGGCGGGGGATCGGCGGAGGAGATGGTGGCGGAGAGGTTGGTAGTGGTGGTGGGGGTCTACGGTGGCGGTGGAGGTGGCTGGAGGCGGTCGGGATGGGGGTGGTGGTGTAGTCGGGGAGAGGGGTCGGGGCGCTGTGGAGGTGATGGCGGCGGCTGTGGTGGTCGGGTGTGGCAGGGGGTTGGTTGGAACGGTGGAGGAGGTGGCGGCGAGGCGTTTGGGGGTGGTGGCGGTGGTCGACGACGGCCGGAGGCGGTGGTGGAAGTGGTTCGGGTGGTGGTGGCTGTGGGGGTTGGTGTTGGTGGAGTTGGTTTGTAGGGGCTGCCGGCGGTGGTGCGGCCGGCTAGGGCGGGGCTCCGGTGGTCGGGGAGGAGGGAAGGGAGGTGGCGAGGGGTTGGGCAGGGGTCCGGTAGGCTGAGGGTGGCCGGAGAGGGTGTGGAGTGAGTTGGGAATGAGAGGGGGGGTCGGGTTATATAGGGTTAGGGGGAGTGGCATGGTTGTAATTAGGGGGAAGTTTAGGGGTGTTTTGGGTATTTTGGGTTTTTAGATTTTTATGCAGCCATTAGGATATTTATGTGGGTCCCACATGACACGTGTGCGGTCCACATTCACCAGCCAATGAGGTGATGCCACCTCACACTGGAAATTTGCATAAAAACCCCCGAAATTTCATAAATTGCAATTAGGTCCAAAAATAGGTATTTTGCGTAATTACGCAATTTGTCTGATAAATTACCCTGTTCCCAGAAAATACTAAAATGCTCATAATTGAGAGGGAAAAGCTGTAGGAGGGTCCTGAGGGGGTGGGGGTGATTCTGGGCAGGGGTAGGGCCTGGTTTCTTGGTGATACAGGTCATCGTATTTATTATTTAATAAATACTGCGCACGGTGTTCTATAATTTTTTAGAGGCAGGTAGGGCCATAATTTTACTACGGTGCCAATATACTAATTGTAGTATATTTAAAGTAGAATATTAACGTATTTTTGTCTGGGTAAAACAGGTGCCTGTTGGTCCTTAATCTCTAGGGGTACAGAGATATTTAAAGAGCAAGAAATAAAATAGGAATTAAATACAAACTTTTGTAACGATACTTGTGCGTCTCAAACGAAGCTCAAAATTAAGCATCTGGAAGTTGCACAAAAATCAAGAAATTAGTTTAATAAGTCTAGGGCAGGTAGGTGAATTTTGTTTGGAAATTACAGCTAGTGTAATGCTCTAATTAATTATTTGAAGTACAGGTGCACAAACAATAGGATATGTAAACAAAATAATTTTTAAAAAGTTACAGAAATTCTAATTAGCTAAAATAAATCCTAATTTACTGAAATCAGGTCGAGGGAGTTTACAGTTTTTGTGTTGGGATTAAGGCATGTACAACTTGCTTGGAGTATTTGACACATTGGTTTTCTTGCGTTTAATCCTATTAAAATTGTAGTTAGTTAGTTTCATACTATAAAACCCCTCGACCAAATTTACCTCTACTTAGTTTTGATAGAGAGACTAGGGTTAATTTAGAGCCAATTAGAATTAGAACACAGTATTTTAGATTTATTGTGCAATATTTGTATTCCTTAGTGCACCTTACCGTTGCTTCGATATTTGGAGCACTACACTAGCTTTTACCTTCAAACTAATTTTATACACTTTTCTTAGACGTGCTAACCTACCATTCTGATCTTTGTGTAACTTATAACTACTTTCTCTTGTGCTTTATTTTAGTCGCACAATATTCGTTACAAACGTCTGTTCTTAAATTCAATTAAATCCAACTTTGCATCTTTGTCCGTTCCAATCGAAATTGGAGACACAATCTCGATCCGTTCTGTCCAACCCAATTTATGATAATATTCTATTCTGAGATTACTGCGTCCATGACACTTGTGTCAAAACTAATTTTAATTCTATGTACTTTCAATTAATTAAAGAGCACAAATTACACTAATTTTAATTAAATTGGTGTAAGGACCCAACCTCACCCAAAACTAGACCCAACTCCAACCCAAACCCCCACTCACACCCTCAAGGTTCATACTAAACATCATACACCATTTTAGCCCACTATATCACACCAAACATGGTGTTTTGCCTCATCCAATCCTAAATTTCACTATTTGTGCAATTTCCCATTTGTTAAGGGACTTTTATGCAAATATGCAATGAGGTGTCCCTCTCCCATTGGACCCAACACATGAAGAACCTCACCCCCCCCCCTTCTTGACCGGTGCACCCTATTTTTTCCTCTATTTGTTGTACTTCCTACAACTTTCTCTCCTCACATCCTCACCTTCCATTTCAAAATCCCTCTAACCTAGCCATCCCTTCATCATGTTTAGGTTTTCCACCTCCCCAAAAATATCTCCCAATCGGCCCTAATCCCAAGGAGAGCCCCTCCTGTCTCTCTCCTACATATACTACACTCTCTCTCTCTAAAAACCATAGCAGCCACATACCAAAAAAAACCCTAAAGAAAACTACTACACCACCACCATCACCAACCCAACACCCGTTCCTCCGACCGCCTCCTCCTTCCCCGATCATCTAGCGCGTACTGCCCCGCCTCAGCCACCATCTCCTCCGCCTGTTCCCACCCCGTCGACGTCGACCCAGCAGCCATCACCACCACCTCCACCTCTGTTCATCATCACCATCATCATAACCTCACCTGACTCTTCTCCCCTCAAACCAACTCCCCTCCGCTCGTCTTCTCCCCCATAGCCACCGTCGACCTCGCCGTCTCCACCATCGTCACCCCACCTCACCGTCTCCACCACCAACAACAACCATCATCGCCACCACCGTCGTCTCCACCACTCCCCGACATCACCGACACGATCACCATCAACGACACCATCATCATCATCCCCAGTCACCCCCACTGCCACCACAATGATCCGGCCACCTCCACCACCGCCTTAGCCAGCAACCCCGGCTACCCCCTACCATCAGTAGGGGGTGGCACAACCACCCTGCCACCGTCGCTGCCGCTGCAGCTGCTGCCGGAGCTGCTGCTATTACGTGCTGCTGTGACCCGTACTGCCACTGTAGCCACCGTGGTTGTTGTACACGCCGATGTCCGGCCATTCTCAAGCAGCGAGCCGCGGACACACACACCCGGACACGAATCGGATAGGTATACGTACTTCCCTCTCTACGTCGTGTACGAATACGTCAATGTGTTTGAATTGTGTGTGTGTTTATTTATTAGAATAATATTAGTATTATTGAATACCTCATTGTGTTTAGGTGTACATGTGTAGGACAGTAATTAGAGTTTACCTTATAGTAATTATGATTAATTAATGTGAACACTGATTGACCAAGAGTTTAGACGACTAGCCTCGTGCACGTATGTTGATAATATGCTAGCTAGGACTTATAATTTAGTATATTACGTAATTAGTTTCGTAACATATTGTTGGTATTTTGTTGTCTTGATCTATATGGTAACTGAGGATATGACACGTGTACGTCTTAGCTGCGTGCACACGCGACCCTGTTAGTTGACCAGTCGTAACCCCCTGCGTTAGTTCCTGACTGCAGTGTAGTTATAATTCCCGTGCATGGAGACCTAGATAACTATCCACATCAGACATGTCCTAAAAATAAGTAGAATACTTGGTACCCATGTTTTAGAGGTGCGACTTAGCACCTACACGAATCTGAGCTGTAATTGTGATTGTAACATGTGAGAATTTATACCATAGAATGACTTGTAAAATGCTATGGGCTAGTAGACTAAGTGTACCCCTAACCCCCTTGACCCGTGACTAGTCAACCCTAGCCATCGTATTTAATTAAAATGTTTAATTGGTATCTGCGTAACTCGTGAAGTTGCATAAGTCGTACTTGTGTACGTAATTAGCATAGTGTAATATAGTGATTAATATTTATTGTCATTTATTCGTAGGCATCCAAGACGATACTACCTTGGCTGTTAGTTCTGGATCATTGCTTGTGCACACCAGAGTTCCAGGAAAGTATACCTTGCCTTGTTGTATTGTTTAAATTCAAATATTATTTAGCTGCATTTTTTTATTATTTTAATATTAACTGTGCGCGTCCGAGAAAGACTCGGGTGCAGTCAACGAAGGCGTTGACGTTAGGACTTGTGTCTAAACTAGTGTCTAGTGGACCCACCTAAAGTTGTGGACTTATCGATAGGACTCCCCAGGCCTTGACACATCACAGAGTGAGTTCATGTAGGGACGCGTGCTTCATGACTGACTGGCCATCAATATGAGCAGCACGTGTAACGGTGTTTAGCTTAGTTGTATATTTCTTTAGCAACTTGCATTGTAGTACGAGATGTCCACGTCGTGTTCGCGACTTGTACATTGGCATTGGGCGGGGAAGACAATTATTAGGCGTATAGGACAGATATTTGGCTGCCGTAGTTTCAGATTAAACTGTGGGGTCGTAAGCCTCAGTGTTACCCGGTTATGGGCCATATGTTACCCGGTTATGGGCTCAGGTTACCCGGTTATGGACGTATATGTTTGTCGATACATCCGACATAAGTTACTAGCTGCACGCTATTATGATCGGTGATGTAGTCAGCATATATTCCTGGCATCCAGTTTACAGCTAATGCCAGGTACTTAGCCTCTGGCTCGGCACTACGCTTTATACCTTTCACTTACCCATACGTACCAATGTTGTCTTCAAAGTGCATTTCACTTAGCTGGTTAGATCACCCACGAGTTTACACAATATTTACTTTATGGCATGTATTTTTGTATCTTGTTACGTTCCTCTGAGAACCTGGTTTCCTTCCAGATCCGGACGAGCACTAGTACCCAACCATCTATGGAGCAGGAGTAGGGACAAGATTCGTGACTGAGGACTTCGAGGCATTTCCAGAGGAGTTCCCATGATTTGGGTACGCAGCTGTTTTGGACTAGGGCATTCTTATCTAGTTAGTTGATACTCTAGTCTAGTTATCTTACTTCTTTCTGCACTTTTATTCTATTTCTGTATTTTAGTGGATTTGTCCCCATCAGACTTATTTGGATTGTATTTATGACATTCAGATTTCGTACTTATTTTCAGTATTTATTTCAGCACTTCTTATTTGTATTTTATGGATATGATTAGACATTTGCCTGATGTATGATAGTATTTTGGACTTGTTAGTATTTTAGGACAGCGTAGTACGCTTCGTCGGATCTATTAAATTGGGTAATCCCTCAGAGTCGTATTAGCTAGCCATTGCCACGTGGCCTAGTCCCGTGTATTTTGGGACTGGGGCGTGACATGGTTTCAGTGGTGGCCCATGCATGTCTCTGTTTATCGCTTATGATATGGTAACATGCCCAGCAAGCCTGCGATAGGATAGAAATTATTATATCTCATCCACCTTGATTACCGCATTTGAACCTCTTTTTGAATATCTGTATCCTGTTTGTTATTTTCGTACTCTTTTAATGAAGTTCTATCTCTTGCAGTGAGATAAACTTGCAGTAGACGCGAGGCATACGGTGCCATTGTGCCATCCACCACCGCGCAGAGAGTGGATACACCCCCTGGACTACCTGGAGAGCAGCCACCACCACAGGCCCCGCTGATCCCACAGGCCCCGCTGATACATTGGCTCCAGACTTCTCCTGACGACCAGACGCAGCAGCCCGAGGGCCAGACTTCTCAGACTGTCCCGACACACCACCTAGAGGGCCAGACTTCGAGGGCTACGCCGATGCCGCAGTCCGACAGGCCGACATCGGAGGAGACACCTACGACGCAGCCGGAGGTCCCATTGCCATCACCTCCACCCTTTCCACCTCAGATGCCACATCCAGAAGGACAGTCGCAGATGTTCCAGTTCTTTCAGACTATGATGCAGGCACAATGGCATTAGACCGAGACGTTGAGACAGAGCTTGATGGCAGTTCTAGAGAGGACACCTACCCCAGCACCCATACCAATACCTCTACCTGTTCAGACAGCTGGTACTGTTCGAGGATTTCGTCAGATGGGCCCGGATACTTTTTTGGGCAACGAGAATGCAGAGGAGATCTCCGATTGGGTCACCAACACGGAGATGCTACTGGAGGCTTCTCAGCTACATCCGGATCTTTAGATGACCGCAGTGAGGGCCTAACTGAAAGGCAACACCTATCACTGGTGGGACTCCATAGAGCGCAGCGTAGGCAAGACGCAGACGTGGGACCAGTTCTTAGAGTACTTCAATACGAAGTATTTCCCGGCTACGGTCAGGAATGCCTTATACTCCCAGTTCCTGCACCTGGAGTAAGGGAATATGACCGTAGATGCGTATGACGTGGAGTTTAGTCGACTTGGCAGATTTGGTGCCGCCTTGATACCCAACGATCTGGAGAAGGCCAGGAGATTCCATCATGGCATGACTTTCGAGCTGTAGAGATACAATACCACCCAGGCGAGGATCTCTTACGAGGAGGTTCTGTCAGAGGCTAGGATCCAGGAGGCTATTAGCAGAGGATCGAGACGTTCCAGTGTAGCTGCACTAGCTAAGGTACAACCAGGAGCAGGAGAACCAATCCGTCATCCAGGAGTGCAGACGCAACAAAAGATCGTGCCGTATCAGCAGAGAGAGCTACCGACATGTCACTTTTGTAGAAAGAAGGGACATTTTCAGAAATATTGCAAGCAAAAATTAGGACAGTGTTTGAGGTGCGGATCAAACCAATATCAAGCTCAGGAGTGTTCCCAGTATTTCGATAGAGCCCAGCAGATAGTGCAGAGGCCAACTCCACCAGTTCTAGGTATGTCCGTAGCATTGCTTGATAATTTATAGTTTATTATGTGTTTATTTTAATTTTGAGGACAAAATTCTTATAAGTTGAGTTGATTATAAAATCCCTCGACCAAATTTAGGTCTACTTAGTTTAGATAGAGAGACTAGGGTTAATTTTGAGCCAATTAGAATTAGAACACAGTATTTTAGATTTATTGAGCAATATTTTTATTCCTTAGTGCACCTTACCGTTGCTTCGATATTTGGAGCACTACACTAGCTTTTACCTTCAAACTAATTTCATACACTTTTTCTAGACGTGCCAACCTACCATTCTGACATTTGTGTAACTTATAAATATTCTCTCTTGTGCTTTATTTTAGTCGCACAATATTCGTTACAAACGTCCATTCTTAAATTAAAATAAATCCAACTTTGCATCTTTGTCCGTTCCAATCGAAATTGGAGACATAATCTCGATCCGTTCTGTCCAACCTAATTTATGACAATATTCTATTCTGAGACTACTGCGTCTATGATACTTGTGTTCCACCCAATTTTAATCCTATGTACTTCCAATTAATTAAAGAGCACCAATTATACTAATTTTAATTAAATTGGTGTAAGGATCCAACCTCACCCAAAACTAGATCCAACTCCAACCCAAACCCCCACTCACACCCTCAAGGTTCATACTAAACACTACACACCATTTTAACATACTACATCACACCAAACATTGTGTTTTGCCTCATCCAATCCCAAATTCTACTATTTGTGCAATTTCCTAATTGTTAAGGGACTTTTATGCAAATATGCAATAAGGTGTCCCCCTCCCATTGGACCCAACACATGAAGAACCTCACCCCCCCTTGACTGGTCCACCCTATTTTTTCCTCCATTTGTTGTACTTCCTACAACTTTTCCTCCTCACATCCTTACCCTCCATTTCAAAATCCCTCCATCCTAGCCATCCCTTCATCATGTTGAGGTTTCCCACCTCCCAAAAAATATCTCCCAGCCCGCCCTAATCCCAAGGAGAGCCCTCCCCCCCTCTCTCCTACATATACTACACTCTCTCTCTAAAAACCACAGCAGCCACATACTAAAGAAAACCCTAAAGAAAACTACTTCACCATCACCAACCCAACACCCGTTCCTCCGACCGCCTCCTACTTCCCCAATCATCCAGCGCGTACTGCCCCGCCTCAGCCACTATCACCTCCACCTGTTCCCACCCCATCGACGTTGACCCAGCAGCCATCACCACCACCTCCACCTCCATTCATCATCACCATCATCATAACCTCACCCGACTCTTCTTCCCTCGACCCGACTCCCCTCCGCTCGTCTCCTCCCCCATAGCCACCGTCGACCTCGCCGTCTCCACCACCGTCACCACTACCTCACCGTCTCCACCACCACCAACAACAATCACCGCCACCACCGTCGTCTCTACCACTCCCCGACATCACCGACCCGATCACCATCAACGACACCATCATCATCATTCCCAGTCACCCCCACCGCCACCACAGTGATTCGTCCACCTCACCACCGCCTTAGCCAGCAACCCCGGCCACCCCCTACCATCAGTAACCACCACCACGACCACCCTGCCACCGCCGCTGCCTCTGCAGCTGCAGCCGGAGCTGCTGCTATTACGTGCTGCTGTGACTCGCACTGCCAATGTAGCCGCCGTGGTTGCTGTACACGCCAGAGTCCGGCCATTCTCGAGTAGCGAGCCGCAGACACACCCCTCCGGACACAAATCGGATAGATATACGTACTTCCCTCTCTACATCGTGTACGAATACGTCAATGTGTTTGAATTATGTATGTGTTTATTTGAATAATATTAGTATTGTTGAATACCTTATTGTGTTTAGGTGTACATGTGTAGGACAGTAATTAGAGTTTAACTCATAGTAATTATGATTAATTAATGTGAACACTGATTGACCTAGAGTTTAGACGACTGGACTCGTGCACGTATGTTGATAATATGCTAGCTAGGACTTATAATTTAGTATATTATGTAATTAGTTTTGTAACATATTATTGGTATTTCGTTGTCTTGATCTACGCGGTAACTGAGGATATGACACGTGTACGTCTTAGCTACATGCACACGCGACCCTGTTAGTTGACCAGTAGTGACCCCCATGCGTCAGTTCCTGACTGCAGTGTAGTTATAATTCTCGTACATGGAGACCTAGATGACTACCCACATCAGACGTGTCTTGAAAATAAGTAGGATACCTAGTACCCATATGTTAGAGGTGCGATTTAGCACCTACACGAATCCGAGCTGTGACCGTGATTCTAACATGTGAGAATATATACCATAGAATGACTTATAAAATGCTGTGGGCTAGTAGACTAAGTGTACCCCTAAACCCCTTGACCCATGACTAGTCAACCTAGCCATCGTATTTAATTAAAACATTTAATTGGTATCTGCGTAACTCGTGACGTTGCGTAAGTCGTACTTGTGTACGTAATTAGCATTGTGTAATATAGTGATTAATATTTATTGTTATTTATTTGTAGGCATCCAAGACGATACTACCTTGGCTGTTGCTTCCGGATCATTGCTTGTGCATACCAGAGTTCTAGGCAAGTATACATTGCCTTATTGTACTGTTTAAATTCAAATATTATTTAGCTGCATGTTTTATTGTTTTAATATTAACTGTGCACGTCCGAGAAAGACTCGGGTGCAGTTAAAGAAGGCATTGACGTTAGGACTTGTGTCTGACCTAGTGTCTAGTGGACCCACCTAAAGTTGTAGAGTTATCGATATGACTCCCCAGGCCTTGACACATATCATTGCACGTCACAGAGTGAGTTCATGTAGGTACGCGTGCTTCATGACTGACTGGCCATCAGTATGAGCAGCATGTGTGACAGTATTTAGCTTAGTTGTATATTTCTTTAGCGACTTACATTATAGTACGAGATGTCCACGTCGTGTTCGCGACTTGTATATTGGCATTGGGCGAAAAAGATAATTAGTAGGCGTATGGGACAGACATTTGGCTGCCATAGTTTTAGAGTAAACTGCGGGGTCGTGAGCCTCAGTGTTACCCGGTTATAGGCTCAGGTTACCCGGTTATGGGCGTATATGCTTGTAGATACATCCGACAGAGGTTACTAGCTACACGCTATCATGATCGGTGATGTAGTCAGCATAAACTCCTGACATCCAGTTTACAGCTAATGCCAGGTACTGTAAACTCCCTCACCCAAAATAGATATTTTATGTATATTTATATTATTATATTTATTATAGATGTTGAATTTATTTAGAATATTCTCTTAGTTAATTAGAAAATAAATTTTTTTTAGTATATTTACTTATATAAATATTTATTTAGAATTATTTTAGGTTATTTTAGATTATTGGGATTTTTTCATAATTTTTAGTTAATTAAAAACTAGTAACACTAATTTTCTAGGACTTTGAAGAATTTATTTTATGTTCAAACTTAAATAAAAATATCCCAAACTTTTATTTTAGGTTCTAAATAATAAAATATATTTTCTATAATTTTTTGGGAAATTTCTGATTATTTTTAGAATTTATTTTGAGTTAATTATCAAAAACTGAATTAAAAACTATTTTCTGAAAAAGAAAACCCAAAAAGAAATTATTTCTGCCCAGTCAGCAAACAGGGGGCCCACCTGTCAGCCGCCCGCAGCAAACAGTGCCGGGCCTGCCTGTCAGTGACTGCGGGGCGGGCAGCGTTGGATGGCTGCCACGTGTCAAGATCTGAGCCGCGACTGCTTTCTCTCTCCTCTATATATATATTAGTTTAAGTTTATTTCTAGGGTTTTTCTTCAGCCGAATTTTGGAGAATTGCCATCTAGGGTTCCTTCATCTTCCAGAAGCCATTGCGCATAGCTCCGAACTCCAAATGAGGCCTAATTTTTTGTGTTAGAAAGATATTGAGGTTATCTTTCTGATTATATAATGTGTTTTACGAAATTATTATTATTAAATTCTAAAAAATTCGTAGAACACAGCATGTCCGAAAATAGATGTGTTTTGATGTTTTCGTGATTCCGGGAGAACCAGGAATCAGAATCATGAACCGTTTAAAGTTTCGGAAAGCTAATGTCGAGATCATTGACATATATTTTTTTAGAATTTATTTCGAAGTATTTTTATATTGTTAATTCTGTAGAACTTCTAGGGTAAAATTTAACCATCGGTGCACGATACGAAACTTGTATGTGCCATAATTTCCAAACGAATTTGAATTCGGATGAGCCATAAATTCCAGCATATTTTTGACGCTGAAATCTACAGGAATTCATGCATGAAAGTCAAGTTTGTGTCAGTTGACTTTTCGGTCAACAGATCACCTCGATTTGCGTGCCATGAGTCTCGAGTCGATAAAATTCAATTCCTCTGGACAAAATTTAGGCATTAACCTAAAATCAGAATAATAAGATTTTAGAGTAATTATTACAGAATTAAATAAATTAAAATAAATTATCTTTTGACGTGATAAATTTGTAATACATAGGCTATTTGGACTGTGACTTGGACTCTGATTCATACCAGCAGCAGGACCCCAGGCAAGATACCTTGCCAAATTATTTACAGTACTTTGTATGCTATTTATATTTCTTTTTATTTATTTCATTTCTGTATAGTTCTTGCATGTGTAGTTTTTCTCCAG
Source organism: Iris macrosiphon (assembly GCA_036927795.1). Taxonomy (NCBI): domain Eukaryota; kingdom Viridiplantae; phylum Streptophyta; class Magnoliopsida; order Asparagales; family Iridaceae; genus Iris; species Iris macrosiphon. Next base: position 210,892,700 of record JAYESA010000006.1, on the reverse strand, counting down.
TCATTACTATGTATTAGATATGTTGACACACACATGGCACCTAGTATCATGGGAGGACAATCATTAGGCGTATGGGCTTTTAACCACTCTGGTAAACCGTAGTATATAGCTCGCACTACGGGCGTGTGTCGCGCTGGTCGCTACCCCCGCGGTATGTCAATTTCTGGAGTCTCACTGGTCGCTACTCCCGCGGTATGTCGATTTCTGATGTCCATTGACGTGTGTATGAGTTGTGAGGTAGATCGAGTAGCCTACCCTTGCCCATACGTCAAAAAGTTGTCCTCATTTGCATTCATATAGATTGTCTTGTACAGCGTACTAATTTATTTTCAAATTATATGCATGCTTACTGTATTCAAGTTTGCTCGTATTTTCTGTATCTTGTTACGTCCCTCTGAGGACCTGGTCCGCTGCCAGGTGTATCTGTTCTTGAGTATTTGCAGGAGCATAGATTTGGATGGTTGTATATGCGTAGTGGATGTCTTCTCTTCGAGCCGTGATCGATAGCTAGTATACTTATATTGGGTTTGATTGTGTTGTACTTATATTGTATTTACCTTTCCTATTCGAGTTGGTAGTGGATTTGTTTCCATCCAACTATAATCCTTAGATACTTATGTTGAGATCTAGTTATATAGATGCTGGTCATTCATTTATATTGATTTTCTATGGATGAGATTTAGATTGTACCCTGTGACTTGTGACATATGTTTATACCACTTGTGGATTTTATATTCATAGTACAGCGTACGTATGGGTTTGGGTTCCATATATTAGAGTTGTCATATCCATGCGACTGGCATGCTTACGTGTTCCTAGTCCTACGTATTTTGGGACTGGGGCGTGACATGTTTTTGTGGTGGCCCATGCAGGTCGAGAGCATATTGTCTCGGTTACGTTATTGTACCGAACAAGCCTGCACCTAGGACTAGAGTATAGGATCTCATCCACAATTGACTACGACTCATCTTCCTCCTATCTGTTCTATTTGAACAATTGTATCCTGCTTGATTCATGTACTTCCCTAATAATTCTTTAAGTATAGCCTCCTGCTAGAATATAGGAACCCATGTTATTAGGATAATGATTATGGTAGCACACCTATTAAGAATACAACGGGAATATAGACACACCACTAAGTTTAGAATATCTAGTGAACCCTAGAATTTCTTTTCTATAGATTGGTTTACCATTACCCCTTGATGTATTATGAAGACTTGAGAGTAGTATAGACACTACTAGAGTTAGTTAGAAGTTTTACCATAATGTTTGAACCTAGTATAGAGGATACCCTAATAAGTACCAAGACCCCTTCTCGTAGACCTTAACAGGAGTTTCTACGGTATGCTTAAGACAATTATAGTATTAGTTTATTATTATAAGTTGGGTAGTATACCTCATAACCTAGCATCACATAGTCTTTTGCCCTATTATTGAAGTGTAACTGAATGACATTTGTCGTATGCTAGCGTAAGACGACAGTGTTTATTCAGACTATAGGACTTAGAGCCTCATACCCCAATTTAGTCGACTAACGACTTAGACAGGGAGTTAGTATGACAACTGTAGAGATTGTAGGGTCGTTTATTATTATTGCTTATGTTGTTTTTGCTTCTGCGAACTTGAATTAATTTGTACCTTCTTTCATCATAATCCAGCGTACTTATATTTTCTGTACTACCTTGATTTATGCTGCTATTATAGCCTAGTTTTTGCAAGTTTATTCTTTTATCGAGCTTGCTCATGGCATATGTATTATTGGGTGCACACAATGATACAATTGCCTAATCAGAATCGGTGTATTAAGGTCTAGCTAACCTTAGTGCGCTTGGTTCGCTCTTCGCATGACTACTTTACGTGGATTGAGATATATGGTAGTAGACGGATATACTTGCCCCTAGACATGTCTGACACATCGTATCGGTTATATAACTGTACTGATACGCGCATGTAAATAGGAAGTTACCAAAAAATAGGATTTCAATCCACAACTGTCCTGACAACTCTCTTTTCGAATTCATTAATCTCTTTGAACCTCGTACTCGTATTCTGTCACCTTCACCTTGAATTCTTTATTATTGCTCTCCGTCTTCCCCTATTTCGGAAAGACAAAATCTCGTGCTGATATAAGTTGACACTGATAGTACTAGATATACCCCCATAAGGCTAATCACATGACTTAGTGACACTTTTTTTATAATTGATTAAGGGTATATCATAGGTGATATGTTTGGTGTTAAAACTTTGATAATTGAATAGCATGAATAAATAAATTAAGGAATATTTTTCTTAAAGTATATAGCCTTCTGTGATAGATGGGTAAATTCTAAGTTGGGTAGCAGTGCATTGGCAACTCGAGAGGAATTTCTTTTAGATTGTGATCGAGTAAGATTAGATTGGGAGAGGTTCAAGCCATTTAATTTTGAAAATTTTAGAAGAATGACTAAGATGATGAGGATTAATGAATTTTAAAAATCTTGATATTGAGGACCCAATATTTATACCTTAAGTACATAATTTAAATTTTTGAGTATTGAAGGTAAAATCATCAATTTGAATTTGAAGGATAAATATATAATTTCAGACTTGAACATTGGTGGACTGCATTTAAATTATTTTTCAATTTGATGATTTAAATAAAAAAAAATTTGATGATTGGACTACCTATTTGAAATATTGAGGATGTGAATGGAATTTAAAAAGTTGAAAAAAAAATTTATAAGTGAAAATAGGAATAATATTGGACTCGAATTACTTCTAGAGGAGATTATGATACTTGGAGATCGTGAGGTAAAATTTGATATGGGTTATTTAAATCTTGAAGATATTATATAGATTCAATTTAAATTTGGATATTGATGAGTTGGAAAAGTGAGAAGAGATTACAGTAGGTTGAATTTTGATTTGAATAATGATTATCTTAATTTTGAAATGATCGCGATAGATTTGAATAAATTTTGTTATTTAAATTTTTGGAAGAGATTGCGATTGACGTACCTTATGTATGAATGTGAAGGATTTAACAAATTATGCCTTATTTTAATTTCGAGGACGAAATTGTTTTAAGTTGGGTAGATTATAAACTCCCTCACCCAAAATAGGTATTTTATGTATATTTATATTATTATATTTATTATAGATGTTGAATTTATTTAGAATATTCTCTTAGTTAATTAGAAAATAAATTTTTTTTAGTATATTTACTTATATAAATATTTATTTAGAATTATTTTAGATTATTTTAGATTATTGGGATTTTTTCATAATTTTTAGTTAATTAAAAACTAGTAACACTAATTTTCTAGGACTTTGAAGAATTTATTTTATGTTCAAACTTAAATAAAAATATCCCAAACTTTTATTTTAGGTTCTAAATAATAAAATATATTTTCTATAATTTTTTGGGAAATTTCTGATTATTTTTAGAATTTATTTTGAGTTAATTATCAAAAACTGAATTAAAAACTATTTTCTGAAAAAGAAAACCCAAAAAGAAATTATTTCTGCCCAGTCAGCAAACAGGGGGCTCACCTGTCAGCCGCCCGCAGCAAACAGTGTCGGGCCTGCCTGTCAGTGACTGCGGGGCGGGCAGCGTTGGATTCCGGGAGAACCAGCATGTCCGAAAATAGATTTGTTTTGATGTTTTCGTGATTCCGGGAGAACCAGGAATCAGAATCATGAACCGTTTAAAGTTTCGGAAAGCTAATGTCGAGATCATTGACATATGTTTTTTTCAGAATTTATTTCGAAGTATTTTTATATTGTTAATTCTGTAGAACTTCTAGGGTAAAATTTAACCATCGGTGCACGATACGAAACTTGTATGTGCCATAATTTCCAAACGAATTTGAATTCGGACGAGCCATAAATTCTAGCATATTTTTGACGCTGAAATCTATAGGAATTCATGCATGAAAGTCAAGTTTGTGTCAGTTGACTTTTCGGTCAACAGATCACCTCGATTTGCGTGCCATGAGTCTCGAGTCGATAAAATTCAATTCCTCTGGACAAAATTTAGGCATTAACCTAAAATCAGAATAATAAGATTTTAGAGTAATTATTACAGAATTAAATAAATTAAAATAAATTATCTTTTGACGTGATAAATTTGTAATACATAGGCTATTTGGACTGTGACTTGGACTCTGATTCATACCAGCAGCAGGACCCCAGGCAAGATACCTTGCCAAATTGTTTACAGTACTTTGTATGCTATTTATATTTCTTTTTATTTATTTCATTTCTGTATAGTTCTTGCATGTGTAGTTTTTCTCCAGTCATTACTATGTATTAGATATGTTGACACACACATGGCACCTAGTATCATGGGAGGACAATCATTAGGCGTATAGGCTTTTAACCACTCTGGTAAACTGTAGTATATAGCTCGCACTACGGGCGTGTGTCGCGCTGGTCGCTACCCCCGCGGTATGTCGATTTCTGGAGTCTCGCTGGTCGCTACCCCCGCGGTATGTCAATTTCTGATGTCCATTGACGTGTGTATGAGTTGTGAGGTAGATCGAGTAGCCTACCCTTGCCCATACGTCAAAAAGTTGTCCTCATTTGCATTCATATAGATTGTCTTGTACAGCGTACTTATTTATTTTCAAATTATATGCATGCTTACTGTATTCAAGTTGGCTCGTATTTTCTGTATCTTGTTACGTCCCTCTGAGGACCTGGTCCGCTGCCAGGTGTATCTATTCTTGAGTATTTGCAGGAGCACAGATTTGGATGGTTGTATATGCTTAGTGGATGTCTTCTCTTTGAGCCGTGATCGATAGCTAGTATACTTATATTGGGTTTGATTGTGTTGTACTTATATTGTATTTACCTTTCCTATTCGAGTTGGTAGTGGATTTGTTTCCATCCAACTATCATCCTTAGATACTTATGTTGAGATCTAGTTATATATATGCTGGTCATTCATTTATATTGATTTTCTATGGATGAGATTTAGATTGTACCCTGTGACTTGTGACATATGTTTATACCACTTGTGGATTTTATATTCATAGTACAGCGTACGTATGGGTTTGGGTTCCATATATTGGAGTTGCCATATCCATGCGGCTGGCAAGCTTACGTGTTCCTAGTCCTACGTATTTTGGGACTGGGGCGTGACAGGTACTTAGCCTCTGGCTCAACGCTATGCTTTATACCTTTCACCTACCCATACGTACCAAGGTTATCTTCAAAGTGTATTTTACTTAGCTGGTTTGATCACCCTTGAGTTTACACAGTATTTACTTTATGGCATGTATTTTTGTATCTTGTTACGTTCCTCTGAGGACCTGGTTCCCTTCCAGATCCGGACGAGCACTTGTACCTGACCATCTACGGAGCAGGAGTAGAGATAGGATTCGTGACGAGGACTTCGAGGCATTTCCAGAGGAGTTCCCGTGATTTAGGTACGTAGCTGTTTCGGACTAGAGCATTCTTATCTAGTTAGTTGATACTCTAGTCTAGTTATCTTACTTCTTTTTGCACTTTTATTCTATTGTTGTATTTCAGTGGGTTTGTCCCCATCAGACTTATTTGGATTCTATTTATGACATTCAGATTTCGCACTTATTTTTAGTATTTATTTCAGCACTTCTTATTTATATTCTGTGGATGAGATTAGACATTTACCTGATGTATGATAGTATTTTGGGCTTGTTAGCATTTTAGGACAGCGTAGTACGCTTCGTCAGATCCATTAAATTGGGTAATCCCTCAGAGTCGTATTAGCTGGTCATTGCCACATGGCCTGGTCCCGTGTATTTTGGGACTGGGGCGTGACACATACATTTATATCATTAATTTATGAATTTTGATGCATGAATTAGTGTGGTGGTGATAACCCAGCATAGATTTGACCTAGGTATCAAGGGTTTATGTAAACCCCCTGATTTTCAAGAATTTTAATTTTTGGATTTTTACATTTTTCTTGAATTTCTGAAATTTTCTGAGAATTTGCTCTAATTAAATTCAAGTATTTTAATTATTACAGGATTTTTTTAAATGTTAATAAATAATATTAAAATATTATAAAAATAATATTTTATGGTGTAAAATGAAAATATAGACATAGGGTAATTTTTCGGGAATTTATTGGACCCCGAAAGTATTTTAAAAGCCTTAAAAACTATTGATTTAATTAAACCCAAATTAACCGGTTCATTGAACTGAATTAAACCAATATTAAAAACCAAACCAAAACAAACTGAGACCTAACCCAGGCCCAACCCTTAACGGGTCGGATCCGGGTCATATCCGACCCGCTAAGCACCCGACCCGGCCCGCGACTTCTCCTCTCCCAGCCGTTCACCCGAGCCGCTTCGAACGGCCGCCGCCTCACCTCCGTAACCGCCGGCGACGCCTAATCTTCATCTCCCCTAACCGGATGGCCTCCTTCTCTCCCTCTCGACCGCCTATATAAATCCCCCGCTCCACCCGTCTTTCCCCTCCCTTCCCGTCGACCTGAACCCTAGCCCCAGCCGGCCATCGCCTCCGCCCGAAGCCGTCCCAGCCCGACGAGTTCAGCCCCTTGCCGGAACCCTAACCTGCTCCGCATCTCCCTCTTCCTTGCAGAACTATCCACCACCTAACCCTAGCCGTCCCCGCCTGAGACCAGCCGCAGAGCCGACCCCAGCGCTGCCAGCACCCCCACCTCCGCTCGACTTTTCCCCCCGGCCTCCTCCTCCAACCTCCTTGCCGACGAGAGCCCTTGGCCGCCTCCGCCGTGTCCGCATCCAGCAGCACCCTGACTCAATCCAGCCTCGGCGAGCTCAGCACTTCCCCGGCGAACCCTCCAGCGAGCGGCCGGCCAACAGCGACCCTCCGGCAGCTCGAATCTCAAACCCTAGTTTCTGTGCGTATCGGACACAGTGTCAGTTGGACACAGGACACAACTCGAGACACGAGGACACGAAGAATTCAGTTTTTTGGAACCCAGTTCAGGTACTCGTATCTCACTCCTCGTAGCTCTGATTTTGATTCCGTAAATTGCATCGCGTAGCCTGCATGACCCCCTCGGTGTCCGTGCAAACCGCTCGGGGCATCGCGTCCTGTAGTGATCGCACACCGCGATCCAAAAAACAGGAAAAATAATGCCCTGTTTCACCCCGGAACTGAGTACGCCCTGCCAAACGGGACGACTTGGTCATACGCGGTCTTTACCGATACGTGCGCATCGTTGATACGGACGTGTGGGATTTCGCAGAAGCTGATTCGGATGTGCGTGCACACCGAAATCAGTGCGTATCCGCGGACACCGTCCCGTATCCGACTTTTTTGTTTGTCGCTGTAACTTAGTGTACACACGTCGGATCGAGACGAAACTTGCGCCATCGGACTCGTAGCAATACGCTGGTCCTGTGAGCCAAGTTTGGTTCGATTCTGAGAACGTTGACAAAATCGTATGTCGTAGGCTCCACAGGCTCCACTCGACGGGCGATTTTGAGAACGGCTCATCGGAATCCAATTTCGGAAGTTCCGTTGGGTTCGTATCATCGTTCCTGACTTGTTGACACTAAGTTGGACTGATTTGGAGACCTTTGATCCTGATGCATTTTTTGGTGCAAAGCGACCCACATTTGGACCCCGCATTGACCCGAAAATGATGTTTTTGCCCTTGTCTCCAAATTGGACTCAAGGACAGGCATTTCTAGCTGATTAATATTTTCTGAATCTGATAGTGTTATTTATTTCAGCAACCGGAGTACTGCTTGCAAGTCCTGCTACTAACAGAGCTACAATTGGAGCTGGAAACTCAAGTAAGTGTACCTTGCCAACTTGCAGTCTTTGTTACATATTCCTTGGCTTATATATATATTTTGCATGCTTGACCTAGGACCGTGTGACTTACTTAGCGTCCGATTATAGTCGGGTGCCAACACCGTATGCGGGTTGTGTAAAGTCAAAAAGAAATGGATACCGAAACCCTTTGTATTCTCGTACTTGCATCATCAAGTACGTATACCCAGGACACTTGACACTATACATGTTGACAGAATCTTTCTGAGATATTCAAGGTGATTCTGTGTAGGATACAGGATGGACATGGACATTATATTCTTAGATTATGACTAGTTGCATTAGCTCTGATCTCACGTGACATGGACATAAGACGTTATGAACATGAGACGTGCGATTACATTGGGTGGGGAGAGACACACAGGCTACAGGCTGATATATATATATATAACCCCTATTATTGCGGTGCTTAAGACTCTAAGCCCGAGCTTGGCCCACTACTAGTTATTTACTGCTACCGGCTCCCCGGCACTGAGCTTGTAGCAGTCTCAGCCTGAGTACTAGTGATGCTCTCAGTTGCATTTTCACATAGATGGTTATGTAGTTACCCTGCTTATTTCATTTACTATTCCACTGCATTATTTTGGCTTGTATTATTTGTACCTTGCTATGTCCCCTGAGGACCTGGAATGGATTATGTCCCCAGGTTTAGCAGAGGAGATCCACTCTGAGGTTTACAGGACAGGTGCTTTAGTAGAAGCAGGTTCAGGAGCAGGCATTGGAGAAGAACCAGGAACCAAGGACTAGGTGATTGCCATGGATTTCTCTGAGTATATGTTCTTCCATACTCAGTCAGTGATGTTATTTACTTTCTTGTTTAAAGAACAATTGTATCAGACTTGATTATCGAGTTGTTCCCCGAATACTCTATTTGTAACTTGATGTTGATGACTTATTTCCTTTTGTTGATTTGCTTTATTCTTCTGTGGATGAGATTAGTTTTAACATGTTGTTTTAGTAGACCCGGACTGTTGTAATACAGCTTAAGCATGCCCCGATGGATCCATTAAATTGGGTTTGTCCATCGGTTTGTGCTGCTGGCCATTGCCACGTGTCTAGTCCCTCGTTATTTTGGGACTGGGGCGTGACATGGTTTTTGTGGTGGCCCATGTAGGTCAACGATAAAATTGTTCAGTTTCAACTTAGGGACCGAACAGGCCTGCAATAAGAATAGGATAAAAAATTTAGGATCTCATCCACTTGCTTGAAAACGTTCTTGATATCTGTGTCGGATTCAAATAAAATTTTTGACTTGCATCCTGCCTTGATTCTTGTGTGTTTCTTATAGTTTATTTTAGTTACAGAATTATGGATACACAAGCCGGCGACGAGACTCATCCAGCAGCACCACAAGATGTTGTGGTTAACCACGAAGATGAAGTGATACTAGTGGATGAAGGTCAAACATCACAACAACTCAGTCCAGCAAGACCGAATGCGTCGAGAATCCCGGAAGATGACGTTCCACCATCAACACAGCTTGCTCCTCCGATGCCTACCGTTCCACAAGGGCAGGCTATAGACGAACAACAACTGTTTCGAATGTTCTACGCGATGATGCAATCCCATCAGAAGGTTCAACAAGAAGATCAGCAAAACCAAGTGGAGAAGTTCATCGACAGATTTAGCTCGGAGTTACGGAGATTAATCAGTTCAAATGCACCTACCTTAGACGTGAACGTTCTTGCTGCAACATGACCCATGGAGTGCAACACAAGGATTGAGTCCAGTCAGAAGAGGCCATATGCAACAGCACCAGAGCAAGCACAACAAGATAGAGTTACAAAGCGACCACAGCTGAATCCACCACTTGTACTAGTCCTCCCTACTTGTCACTATTGTGGCAAACTAGGCCATCTCGCTAAAGAATGCCGACGCAGACTGTGACGATGTTTAGCTTGCGGATCCAAAAAGCATTCGGTAAGGGATTGCCCTGAACGTCGAGAGAAAGCAGTGATGATTCAACAACCAGCCGCATCAGCACCAGCCGAAGCACCACAGAAAGAAATTGCAAAGAAGTCTCAACAGCAACAACCCTCAGAAGCATCTCCGTAATTATTGCCTATCTGTCAAAATTATCGCAAGAGAGGCCACATTGAGAACGAGTGCAGACGTAAATTGGGATTATGCTTGATTTGCGCGTCCAACCAACACTTAGCCAAAGATTGTCCTCAACATCGAAAGAGAGCACTGATGATAAACAGACAAGCGTTACCAGCACAGAAGTCAGCCTCTCCAGCATTGGAAGCACCGCCAACGGAATTTGAAGGAGTTCTACCACCAGCCCCAGGAGAAAATCAGCTGAGGCCACCCTTGGCACCACAAGCCGCACTCTTCCAGCAAGTCCAACAGCAGCTGAGAAATCATCTGCGAGGAAGTGGACAAGCTCCAGTGATGACTCTAGAGGAAGCACAGATTCATGGAGTAGCTATTACGGGTAAGTTTTTTATTTTTATTTTTTTATATAGTTTCCTGCTTCTAGATTGCTTTAGTTCGTGCCTGCTGGTTCGTGACCCTAAAATTCACCTAAAAATTTAAATTGCTAATAATAGATAACCTAGTAATTTTGAACTTGATAAATAACCTAGAATGTTAATCTAATATGTTTTAAACCAGTGTTAACCTAGTAATTATTTTGAACTTGCCAATAGGGTAGAATGTTTATAAATGTTAACCTGATAAGTTTTTAAAAAGGATAAAACTGGTTTTCTATAATGTAATCTTCTAAATTTCCTTCAATTGGGAAATTTCATAACTTTTAATGCTTAGGAAAGTAATTTCCTAGGTGTTACGCTAAAACCTTGATTCTCCTTGATTTGGATGTGCTTCGAATAAATTTTGCAACTGTGACATCTCTATTGACCGGTTATTCTTTGATTGCGAGGACGCAATCCTCTTAAGGGGGGTAGATTGTAAACCCCCTGATTTTCAAGAATTTTAATTTTTGGATTTTTACATTTTTCTGGAATTTCTGGAATTTTCTGAGAATTTGCTCTAATTAAATTCAAGTGTTTTAATTATTACAGGATTTTTTTAAATGTTAATAAATAATATTAAAATATTATGAAAATAATATTTTATGGTGTAAAATGAAAATATAGACATAGGATAATTTTTCGGGAATTTATTGGACCCCGAAAGTATTTTAAAAGCCTTAAAAACTATTGATTTAATTAAACCCAAATTAACCGGTTCATTGAACCGAATTAAACCAATATTAAAAACCAAACCAAAACAAACTGAGACCTAACCCAGGCCAAACCCTTAACGGGTCGGATCCGGGTCAGATCCGACCCGCTAAGCACCCGACCCGGCCCGCGACTTCTCCTCTCCCAGCCGTTCACCCGCGCCGCTCGGAACGGCCGCCGCCTCACCTTCGTAACCGCCGGCGACGCCTAACCTTCATCTCCCCTAACCGGATGGCATCCTCCTCTCCCTCTCGACCGCCTATATAAATCCCCCGCTCCACCCGTCTTTCCCCTCCCTTCCCGTCGACCTGAACCCTAGCCCTAGCCGGCCATCGCCTCCACCCAAAGCCGCCCCAGCCCGACGAGTTCAGCCCCTTGCCGGAACCCTAACCCGCTCCGCATCTCCCTCTTCCTTGCAGAACTCTCCACCACCTCACCCTAGCCGTCCCAGCCCGAGACCAGCCGCAGAGCCGACCCCAGCGCTGCCAGCTCCCCCGACCTCCGCTCGACTTTTCCCCCTGGCCTCCTCCTCCAACCTCCTTGCCGACGAGAGCCCTTGGCCGCCTCCGTCGTGTCCGCCTCCAGCAGCACCCTGACTCGACCCAGCCTCGGCGAGCTCAGCACTTCCCCGGCGAACCCTCCAGCGAGCGGCCGGCCAACAGCGACCCTCCGGCAGCTCGAATCTCAAACCCTAGTTTCTGTGCGTGTCGGACACAGTGTCAGTTGGACACAGGACACAACTCGAGACACGAGGACACGAAGAATTCAGTTTTCTGGAACCCAGTTCAGGTACTCGTATCTCACTCCTCGTAGCTCTGATTTCGATTCCGTAAATTGCATCGCGTAGCCTGAATGACCCCCTCGGTGCCCGTGCAAACCGCTCGGGGCATCGCGTCCTGTGGTGATCGCACACCGCGATCCAAAAAACAGGAAAAATAACGTCCTGTTTTATCCCGAAACTGAGTACGCTCCGCCAAACGGGACGACTTGGTCACATACAGTCTTTACCGATACGTGCGCGTCGTTGATAAGGACGTGTGGGATTTCGCAGAAGCTGATTCGGATGTGCGTGCACACCGGAATCAGTGCGTATCCACGGACACCGTCCCGTATCCAACTTTTTCTGTTTGTCGCTGTAACTTAGTGTACACACGTCGGATCAAGACGAAACTTGCGCCATCGGACTCGTAGCAATACGCTGGTCCTGTAAGCCAAGTTTGGTTCGATTCTGAGAACGTTGACAAAATCGTGTGTCGTGGGCTCCACAGGCTCCACTCGACGGGCGATTTTGAGAACGGCTCATCGGAATCCAATTCCGGAAGTTCCGTTGGGTTCGTATCATCGTTCCTGACCTGTTGACACTAAGTTGGACTGATTTGGAGACCTTTGACCCTGACGCATTTTTCGGTGCAAAGCGGCCCACATTTGGACCCCGCATTGACCCGAAAATGACGTTTTTGTCCTTGTCTCCAAATTGGACTCAAGGACAGGCGTTTCTAGCTGATTAATATTTTTTGAATCTGATAGTGTTATTTATTTCAGCAACCGGAGTACTGCTTGCAAGTCCTGCTACTGACAGAGCTACAATTGGAGCTGGAAACTCAGGCAAGTGTACCTTGCCAACTTGCAGTCTTTGTTACATATTCCTTGGCTTATATATATTTTTTGCATGCTTGACCTAGGACCGTGTGACTTACTTAGCGTCCGATTATAGTCGAGTGCCAACACACTACGCGGGTTGTGTAAAGTCAAAAAAAAATGGATACCGAAACCCTTTGTATTCTCGTACTTGCATCATCAAGTACGTATACCCAGGACACTTGACACTATACATGTTGACAGAATCTTTCTGAGATATTCAAGGTGATTCTGTGTAGGATACAGGATGGACATAGATATTATATTCTTAGATTATGACTTGTTACATTAGCTCTGATCTTACGTGACATGGACATAAGACGTTATGAACATGAGACGTGCGATTACATTGGGTGGGGAGAGACACACAGGCTACAGGCTGATATATATATATATAACCCCTATTATTGCGGTGCTCAAGACTCTAAGCCCGAGCTTGGCCCACTACTAGTCCTTTACTGCTACCGGCTCTCCGGCACAGAGCTTGTAGCAGTCTCAGCCTGAGTACTAGTGATGCTCTCAGTTGCATTTTCACATAGATGGTTATGTAGTTACCCTGCTTATTTCATTTACTATTCCACTGCATTATTTTGGCTTGTATTATTTGTACCTTGCTATGTCCCCTGAGGACCTGGAATGGATTATGTCCCCAGGTTTAGCAGAGGAGATCCACTCTGAGGTTTACAGGACAGGTGCTTTAGTAGAAGCAGGTTCAGGAGCAGGCATTGGAGAAGAACCAGGAACCAAGGACTAGGTGATTGCCATGGATTTCTCTGAGTATATGTTCTTCCATACTCAGTCAGTAATGTTATTTACTTTCTTGTTTAAAGAACAATTGTATCAGACTTGATTATCGAGTTGTTCCCCGAATACTCTATTTGTAACTTGATGTTGATGACTTATTTCCTTTTGTTGATTTACTTTATTCTTCTGTGGATGAGATTAGTTTTAACATGTTGTTTTAGTAGATCCGGACTGTTGTAATACAGCTTAAGCATGCCCCGATGGATCCATTAAATTGGATTTGTCCATCGGTTTGTGCTGCTGGCCATTGCCACATGTCTAGTCCCTCGTTATTTTGGGACTGGGGCGTGACAGTTTAGCTAAAACCTAGGATACTAGGTTATAACATATGTTTTAAGTGTGATACATAATATAGAAACCTAGCCCTTGCTCATAAATATTGTAGGGAACCCCTACTTAGCTACACAACGTTCTTAGACACGTTTTGAACATAATATGATATATTTTTGACACTTAAATACCTAACTCGAGCAATTGTCTATATAGTACCCCGCTCCACGATGGAACTATATAGTTCGAGATATCGGTTTGCTGGCTCAAGAGAAAGTCTTTCAAAAGAGCTCCATGTTGGAACACAAGATATTTAATCTTGGTGAGTGGGCAAAACTTCATTCTCTGATTCTTTCACGCCTAATAAAGAATCCGATTTTATAAATGCTTGTTGTTAAGAAGATTATTGTTCGTAAAAGAAAAATGATAGTTTATGACTCTATATGCTTAATAAGAGAACTTGTATGCTTGTCAATAGAAGAACCTTGCCATGCTAATTTAAGAGTAGAGTATTGCATGCTTAATTACACTGTTATTGTCATTCAGCAAAGTAATGCTTTGCTAATAAGAAGAGTAAGAATATGCTTGAAAATGTACCCAAATTGAATTGCTAAGGTAAGAGTAGAACTACATGCTTAGTTAAAGAGATAGAAGAACTGTTACCATACTTTCTTAAATAGAGATTGTTTGCATATTTCATTTATCGTACTGCAACGATAGAACTGTATGATATGCTTGTACTAAAACAAAGAGATGATATGGCTTGTTTGTACAGAGATAAGAGGAGACTAATGGTATGCCCTGAGGAATGATCCTTGTGATCTAGTGGGGTGTGGCTATTAGAAAGGGAAGGAGCTAGGCTATTAGATAAGAGAAGACTAATAGTGCGTCCATAGAGGAGACTAATAGTGCTCCCTGAGGAACGGTCCTTGTGATCTAGTGGGGTGTGTCTATTAGAAAGGGAAGGAGCTAGGCTATTAGATAAGAGGAGACTAATAATACGCCTTAAGGAACGGTCCTTGTGATCTAGTAGGGTGTGGCTATTAGAAAGGGAAAGAGTTATTGAACCTATTGATTGATTGAAAAGAAGAGAATAGATTGAAAGGTTTTCTTGTTCATGAATCATGTGCATCATAGAGTTTTTATCTGAACCTATATATGTTTATGCAAATTATTGCTAACTTGTATATTTATTGCATGGATAACCATTCGACGAAGGGTAAGAATCACTGAAAAAGTGAATATTTTCTATTAATCATGTTTCCTATCATATGATGCTCTGAGAATGATCTAGTCTATAAGAATTGTTACTATCCTACTTATATGAAATACGGTTATAATTGTTCCTTAAAGAAGAAAAAATGCTAAGTGATAAGTTGCTAGATGTCCCTTAGAGATAATGAATATGGCTCACGAAATACGCTACGCACATCAAGATAGAAGTAAATTCAATATCATACATGAATTGTTCCCACTGTATGCAAGATTTGAATAATTATTTTTCAAAGAAGTCTAATCTGACTCTGCTCCTGAACTGCATGAAATAAACATAGGTAAAAAGTAGCAAGATCACTAATAATACAATATTTTATCACATGATTACTTAGTGATATTTCATATAGTGTTATTTTTGTTCCTCACCAGTGCTTTCCCAAAAGTGCTGACCTTCCCACTAGCCTGTTCGTAGATACTGGATTATCCGAATAAGCGATAGCAGATACTCATCCTCAGGATCCAGAGATCAGGAGTTGATGCCATGAGATGTATCAAGATATTTTGAGATAATTTTGTATAAAAGGATGTAATATATGGAACGATGTCATTGTATTCTATATTATGCTCAGGGAGATGTAAGCTAATTGGCAATGTATTTGTAAACCTTGTAATCATTTTAATTATTAATAAAGAGATTATTTTCTTATACCATTGTGTTCATTTACTTTTTGGCATATTGTGTCGTTGCTTCAAACTTTGAATAGCTTATGTTGTAATTGTTCAAGTCTTGGCCTTGTGCAAGCGCAACTTAGGCTTGTACGACATCACGCCCACGCTAGGATGTTCGGTCCCCCGGGATCGGGATATGACAGTCTGTATAGTTTTAATACAGACAAAATAATGTCAGTATATTATATGGTTTTTATTATTTTCCAGCAAGTTCAGTATCATGTTATGTAAGGCAGAATAATATACTATCATTATACTATGTGGCATATTTATTTTCCAGTTTACTATTCTATAAGACAGAACATTATACTGCTTTTATATTGTCTTATAGTACAAGGCTAAAGAATACCATATTTCCTTGGGGTTTTATTTTCTGTTTGTAAGCCCCATCAAATAATTTTAGGGTTTTCTTGAATTAGTGAGATATTAGGGCTAATTAGGTCACAATTAGGATTAATATATCATTGGTTAATAATACATATTCTTTATTCGTATCATTTGATACTCTTTACTGTGGCTTTAATATTTTGAGCACTACACTAGCATTTTTCTTACAAAACACCCAACACCATACTTCCCTCAAACTAATTCAAACACCAAATGCCAACCCTCACAAACACCCATGTGACTCATACAAAACACCACACATTCATCCCCCTCTCTACAACATACCAAACATCATTTTCACACACATCCAATCCTCTATTTTTCTCTTGGAAACCCAAAACAGTTATTCCCTCAAAAAAGCTAAACCCCAACCTCTCTTTATTTTTCCACACCATGTTTTATATCCCCAAAATAGGGGTAAAACTGAACCGCCTTACTATTATATGTTTGGTGATCATACATCTTGTAACTTGTTGCTTGCTTGAGATTGAGACACCTAGGACTCTTGACCCAGGAATGCCTGTTGGATTGTAGAGTAAAACCCTCACATGTCTAGACAGTCGTGATCGTATCTCGGGGTATTGAGTACCCTGGTGTACGTAGCTAGATTTGTCCGCCTCCGCTATCTAGTATTCTGGTTCTGGGTGTAAAAAATAGACTAGTAAACCATAGTTATGATAAACAGTGTTGGCGCATCTTTCAATCGTCGATTGAAATGGTTCTGGGAGAGATGGATCGAAAGCAGAGGCCGCTAAGGTTGAAGAACTGACCTAACAAGAGTTACACGACCTGACCCTTAGTCGATGTCGGTTAGCTAAGAATCCCAAAAGGATTGTAATTAGAACAGTTATATTGAGTTATGGTACATATAGTGGTTATAAGAGAAGAATAATAAGAGAAGTATTATGTAGAATAATTGAAGAAGGGCGAGGATGGAATTGTAAGAAATTTTGATTTGAAGAAGGGCGAGGATGGAATAATAAGAGGAGTATTATGTCTGACCCCTTATCCAACATTCTCTTTCGACGCAGTCTCAGTAGTTCCAATGTTTTCGTCCTGTGTAGCCCAAGTCCAAGAAGATTGGCAGAACTAGCATTGGGCTAAAGCAACAGTCCTGTAGCGAAGGCATGATAAGCAGTCTTGCATGACTTTGGAGTAGATCTTGGCCGATGGCGGTCATGTTATAGATAATATCCCGAGCTTTCCTTCATCCTTGTTTAGTCCTAGGGTTCCCGTCGGCGGCCTTGTATTTTACCTATATCCGGAATACAACGATCGGCTTGACACATTTGACGAGTGAAGACGAGTTTATCCTACTTTTTTGCCTCCGTATCTCATGATACGTGATAGCTATCATATATCTTGACTACGAAGGTGCATCCTGGACCAGAGTCAATCTTTGGTTGAGTCGTTAGTACCGACGTATCTCGAGACTTGACCCTTGTCCACTTTGTGAGTCAGCATAGGCAGGCGAGGACGGATCCCTACTTAGCTGATGTCACGTCTTGATTTTGCAGAATCAAAATTCGTCAATGGACGTGATGCCATGCAAACATAAATTTTACTTGTACAAGGGAAACACCAAACGATCGATAGAACATCTAAGATACAAATTTATTGCAACAAAAATATTGAGCAGAAAAGTTAAATCGACACATTATATACAAAATAAATTCTCTTTATCGATAATATTAGGAAATTTCAACGGCTCGAAACGAAAGAACAACTAGATTACAATCATTCTCTCTTTCTCTTTCAATATAATGAAACATGTCATAAGGCTTATAACTCAAGAACTTTACAAACAACGATGTCTCATACATTATGTCATTTAAATACACAAAAGCTAACATCTCCAATCACAATGCTTCAAGTTGCCAACTGTGTTCCAACGTTTTAGCACGTCAATTCCAAAGGGCGTTCATTTTTTTTAAGAAAATGACATTCCAAGAAGTATTTTCGTTTTCCATATACAATTTTTTCAAAGTTAGTTTTTTTTAGTACTATTTCATATCACTTTGATGCTTTTACGACTTTGTTTATTTGTTTATATTTTAAATAGTAAGCCAAGGCCTACCCTCGGGAGTTAAGATCCATCTCGGTCCAGTTAGGGCCGACTCTACCTGGGTCTGAAGAAAATTTGGTATTTTGATTCAACATTTGATTTGGACCAGAGTATTAGATTGAACCCGATCAAACTCGGTCAGAACCATGTCTGGTTGGCTTGGACCCAGCCCACCATACACGTGAACATATAACTAATCTACTAAGAACTCTAGAAAAAAAAAAATATTGCTTCAATGAAACTATTTTTAATAAAATTAGATGAAATAAAAAAATATGCGAAAAATTACCTAGAGAGAGTCGCATGCCAAAAGAATTTTCCAACGAATATGGCAAAATTCCAGCGGGAGGAGGGGGGGAGGGGGAGGGGTTCACCAAGCTAGCAGGGGAGGTGGGGGAACATTGGTTTTTTTTTTTTTTTTTAAATGCTCCACCCCAATTGCTAGCACCGACCCACCTCCCCCAATTTTTTTTTTTTTTTGCTGAAATTCAGTCAACAATGATGGCAAAAATTGGACATTTTTCAAGTTTTGTCAACACCACTAGCGAAATTTCAGCATTTTTTTACGGACGGGTGAAATTCTGCCAACGAAGATGGCGAAAATCACACAAGTCCAATTTTTGCCAACAAAGATGTCGGAACGTATTTTTTCAGATAATTTTTTATTTATTTTTTCGTTTTACCTAATTTTATTAAAAATAATTTCGTTAGAACAAATTTTCTAAAATAATAAAAAATATTAAATTCATTCGAGGAAAGAAAATTATTGTAGAGAAGTAATTAAACAACCTAGCTACAAAAATAGTAGAGACGATGCAAATAGTAGTGGTGCAACTCGGACGGGTTGGGTCGGGCTTGAGCTCAACCCGAGCCCAACCCGATGAATCATAAGTCTAGTCCGAGCCCACGTCTGACCCGACCTCGGGTTCAACATATGTAGCCCAAGACCAAGTCCGGAGGATCGGGTTGGACTCGGATTGGGTCGGATTTATTGGACTCTAATATGATATTTAAAATAATTTTAAACAAGAGTAATATTAAATACATAATCAAATAGAAATTAAGTCATAATCATTACAAAATACAAACTTAAATGAAATTTAGGATAAGAAATCGAAGAGTTTAGACGAAAAAATTAACGAAAATTTTCACCGAGAGCAACGAAATTTTACTAAATTACAAGAAAAGCATCAAAGTTTTAAAATTTACGAAGAAAGCATCAGAACGCCTATCCAAAGGACATTTATATTAAAAAATTAAAAATATATATAAAACGTCATTCAGATCGGCGTTTTTAAACTTTACATTTAACTCCGTTATCCTCTCTCTCATTTTCCGTCAGAGCACCAAAACGACGAAAAAAAATATATTAAAATAAAGAAAACGTTCATTGGAAGGACGTTTTCCATGGATAAAACGTCCTTCCGATGGACGTTTTCTATATTTTAATATATATTTTTTACTCTCCTCTCCTCTCTCTCTCTCTCTCTCTCTCTCTCCATCCTCTCACTCACCCTCCTCTCTCTCTCTCTCTCTCTCTCTCTCTCTCTCTCTCTCTCTCCTCTTTCTCTCTCTCACTCTCCTTTCGTTCCTCCCTCTCTTTCAATGGGTTTAGTTTTATTTTGGTTTAGTTCTTTTTACAAAAATTTGTTGTAGTAATAAATTAGAAAAAAAAAAATTTAACATCCAAAAATTTAAACAATAGGTAAGAAATTTCGTAAAAAAATTAGAAAAAATATAATTCTTTATCGTAAAAAAATGTTGTCTAACGTCTACCATCGAAACGAGGTACAGCTTGTGCCAAAACAATCGTATCGAAAAGTATTATGGATAAACGGTTTTACCGTTTAACGGACGTCTCAAAATTTCAGAATGGTAAAAAAATGATGTTTTGACCTCGGAATTTGACTTTAATTAATTTTATTTATTTTGGATTTTTTTTCCAGTATTTTCATGTTAACGAGTAAAAAAAAAACTAATAGTTTGGTTTGGTTTTATTTGGTTTAGTTAATTTTGTCAAACTTTAAAGGGCTAGTTCTTTTTAAATAGAGATTAGTTTAAAAAAATAATAATAAATAGAATGAGAGACCAGGGAGAGAGAGAGAGAGAAGGGGGGGAGAGGGTAGAGGAGAGGAGAGGGGAGGAGAGAGAGAGAGAGAGAAAAGAGAGTGAAGTGAGAGAGAGAGAGAGAGAGAGAGAGAGAGAGAGTAAAATATATATATATATAGAAAACGCCCATTGGAAGGACATTTTTATGGAGAAAACGTCCTTCCAATAGACGTTTTCTATATTTTTTATTTTTTTTTACTCTCTCTCTCTCACTCACCCTCCTCTCACTCTCCTCCCCCTCTCTCTCACTCGCCCTCCTCTCACTTTCCTCCCTCTCTCTCTGTCACTCTCTCCTCTCCTCTCCTCTCCTCTACCTTCTCTCTCTGCCCCCCCCGGTCTCTCATTCTATTTTTTTTTTGAAACTAATCATTATTTAAAAAGAACTAGCCCTTTAAAGTTTGGCAAAATTAACTAAACCAAACCAAACTATTAGTTTTTTTTTTTACTCGTTAACATCGAAATATCGAAAGAAAATTCGAAATTCAAATTAATGAGAGTAAAATTTGGAGGTCAAAACATCATTTTTTTACGATTATAAAATTTTGAGACGTCCGTCAAACGATGAAACCGTTTATCCCATAATACTTTTCGATACGATCATTTTGGCACAAGCTGTACCTTGTTTCGATAGTAGACGGTAGACAACATTTCTAACGACAAAAAAATTTATTTTTTCTAATTTTCTTACAAAATTTCTTACCTATTGTTTAAATTTTGGGATGTTCAATTTTATTTTTTCTAATTTATTTAAAAAAATTATTACTACAACATTTTTTTTAAAAATAACTAAACCAAAATAAAACTAAACCCATTGAAAGAGAGGGAGGAACGAAAGGAGAGTAAGAGAGAGAGAGGAAAGAGAGGAGAGTGACAGAGAGAGAGAGAGAAGGGAGAGTGAGAGAGAGGGGGGGAGGGTGAGATGAAGGTGAGAGAGAGAGAGAGAGAGAGAGAGGAGAGTAAAAAATATATATTAAGATATAAAAAATTGACGGAGAATGAGAGAGTGGGTAACGAAGTTAAATGTAAAGTTTAAAAACGTCGATTCGAAGGACGTTTTATATATTTTTAAAATTTTTTGAATATAAAACGTCCTTTGGATAGGCGTTCTGATACTTTCTTCATAAATTTTAGAACTTCGATGCTTTTTTTGAAATTTAGTAAAATTTCGATGTTCTAGATAAAAAATTTCAAAGAATTTAGAATTTAAACTTTTATATATATATATATATATATATATATATATATATATATATTTTGATCGTATTCAAATATTTTAATATTTTAATCCGATTTCAAATTCGAATCTAAGTTTCTTCAATCGTAACACAATTCATTAATAAATTTATCCGATCGGAGTGCCGTCCGAGTTGTACTCTTAGCAAATAGAGCGAGGTTGAAGGGACATAATATCAACACCCCAAAGATTTTATAATTTTATTCATACTCAGCAAGTCAAGGGCAAAAACGACAGCTCATCCCACGATTTTCCTTTTCATCATCTAACAAATAGGACGCGTGACGCCGTTCATTGTCTCCCATACGTAATGTCATATTTACCCTCACCTTTTCCTGCTGGTTCGGTTCCTTTCGTACTGTTTCGTCAACTTTCAAACACATCCTTCTCTCTCATTTATTATTTTTGGAATTTTATATGTATATCCTTTCCAACAATTCACTTTTACTTGTATATCCCTATAAAAACTCATAATACACCCTTTGGGATTATTTAGCTTAACTAGAATACTAAATACTAGTATAATTTAATTTTATAAACAAAAAATTACGAACCACTAAAGAAATGATAATTGCCTTTTCTTTTTCCTCTCACATATGAGATAATAAATTGAAAAATACAATTTCTATTGATTACTTGGTTCTAGTTTTAACATTTTAACACGTGTATTTGGTCTTAAAAAACATTAGAGACATTGACAAATATTGAAGGGTATATTTGCAATGCAAACCTTATAATGGTTTACATACAAACTTGTACCTTCCAGAGAGTACATTTGCAAGAGAGCCTTAATATTTTGCACAAAAGTGTTGCTTCTCAAGTCAGCAAATAGTCAAACAAGTCCAGTAACTCGAATACTCTGACCACTTTACCCCGACCTACTCAACCTTGTCAGTGTCTAACAACCCTCCAAAAAGCAAGGCCAGAAATGACATTCCCTCCACCAAAATTACCATAAAGTCACATGTCAAGAAGAGATTCCGGTTCCGGGTGGTCCCCACTTCACACTCTACCCAGCCTGTCCTGACAGCTCTCCACGTGTGTATTCTTCCTCCCCTCTCCCCCTGTTTTATAAAACACATCCCCATAACCAAAACACAGTTCTAGACCAAAAGAAGCAGCATACGCTTTCCATTCCCATGGAGTCTCCGATCTACGTCCGCCTACTCCTAACCGTCCTCTTGATCTCCGTCTCGACAACAGCGCAAGCTCAGTCAATGGCGGCGACAACAACGACGACGATCAACTCCAATTCCGTGCTCGTCGCGCTGCTCGACTCGCAGTACACCGAGCTCGCCGAGCTGGTGGAGAAGGCCCTCCTCCTGCAGACGCTCGAGCAGGCCGTGGGCTCCAACAACCTGACCATCTTCGCCCCCAGGAACGAGGCTCTGGAGCGCGACCTCGACCCCGAGTTCAAGCGCTTCCTCCTCGAGCCCGGCAACCTCCGCTCCCTCCAGACCCTCCTCCTCTTCCACGTCGTCCCCGCTCGTCTCCGCTCCGCGAGCATCAAGAACTCCTCGTCGTTCCGAGCGCTTTCCGGCGACGAAATCGACCTCACCGACCGGAAAATAGTGCATCCGGACGCGGTCGTCCGCCCCGACGGAGTCATCCACGGCATTTCGAGGCTGCTCGTCCCCGTGTCGGTCCAGGAGGCCTTCAACAACAGAAGAAGCCTCGCCGCCATCTCCGCGGTCCTCCCGACGGGGGCGCCGGAGGTGGACCCCCGCACGCACCGCCTCCGGAGGCCGGCGCCGCCGGCCCCGGCGGGCGCCCCCCCGGCGCTCCCGATCTACGACGCTGTCGCGCCGGGCCCCTCCATCGCGCCGGCCCCCGCGCCCGGCCCCGGCGCGGGGAAGCGGCACTTCGACGGGGAGTCGCAGGTGAAGGACTTCATCCAGACGCTGGTCCTATACGGAGGCTACAACGAGCTGGCCGACATTCTCGTGAACCTGACCTCGCTCGCGACGGAGATGGGGAGGCTGGTGTCGGAGGGGTACGTGCTGACGGTGCTGGCGCCGAACGACGAGGCGATGGGGAGGCTGACGGCGGAGCAGCTGGGGGAGCCCGGGGCGGCGGAGGAGATAGTCTACTACCACCTGGTGCCGGAGTACCAGACGGAGGAGAGCATGTACAACGCGGTGAGGCGGTTCGGGAAGCTGAGGTACGACACGCTGAGGGTGCCGAGCAAGGTCACGGCGAGGGAGGCCGACGGCTCGGTGAAGTTCGGGCAGGGGGAGGGGTCCGCGTACCTGTTCGACCCGGATATCTACACCGACGGGCGGATATCGGTGCAGGGGATCGACGCCGTGCTGTTCCCGCTTGAGGAGGAGACGACGACGGTGCCGTCGGCGAAGAAGAAGACTGCGGCGGCAGAGGAGAAGACAGCGGTGGCGCCGAGAAGAGGTTAGTTGCCATGTTTCTTTTATTTTTTTGCAATGCACTTTAGATTCCAGTTTAGATTTTGCATTTAGGTCTCCGAATCATGACATTGGAAAAAGGAAAGTTAATTAGAGGGAAAGTAATTTCCTCCATTGCCGAGGAAGAGTTGTCGTTTCCTGATTTGGTAGTAGACCCAAACACCAAATTTTTTAATGGAAATTATAATTTTCCCAAAAAAAAAAAAAAAAAAAAAAAAAGGGGTAAAGAATTGATTTTCTTTGCTTTTCTTTCAGCGAATCAAAGGAGGTCTTAGGTTTTATTTCACATTTCTTGGATCAAAATGCACTTAAGGAAACATTGATTTCGGTGCTAAATGCGAGCTGCCAAATGGTTCGGACTTCTTTGGGAGCTGTTAAATGTTAGTCAAATTGTCTGTTACGAATTTTATTGGATAAAATGTATTATCCATTTCCGAACTCGAATGGTTTGGGAACTCAAATGGAGAATTCGGAAGCAGTGGCCAACAAGTATTCCGGAAATATACCCATTTGAAGAACAAATGAATAAAACGTGTATGTATAGAACTTGGATGCAATGCAAACTAGTCCTTGGACAGTCGTGAGTTTGGTTGTCGGTAGTTTAGACTCACCGGAGGTGATGTAACTCGTTCTAGTTTAGATTTGGGAGGGGGTGAGGATACCGAGGGGTGGTTTTTATGGAGATATGTGGTGAAGTGTGTGGAGCACGTGATTGAGATGAAATTTTGTCGGTGGAGGTAAAAGAATGAGGAGTCCTCGACTCTCTTTGCTTTGCTTGCACTTGGGTTTTGTTCAATTAAGTACTTTATTTTTTCACATATTAGGTTCCTGTTATTAATAACTGTTCTTGTGTGTTAAAATATTATTTATATATAAATATTTTAATTTAACTCCTAAAATGCTATTCGATCCACAATGTTTTATGTTTTTAGTGGGACGGCAGATATTTTCAAATTAGCCAAATATAGGTGTAGACATATTAATGAAATTTTTTCTTCTTTTCTTCGTCTTGGGAAATTCACTTAAGCAACCGGAGAAAATGAGTATTGGTATCATTTACAAAGAGTAATGAAAGAGCAACAACATTTAGAGAAGATTTTAATATTTAAAAAAAAAAAGAATTCAGGTGGGTGTTGTCAGTTTGGTTTATCTCTAATGGCTAGTTTACAACCCGTTTGAAATGGAAAATGTTCAATTTCAAATGTGACGTGAGCGATTGACATATTTTCTTTTCAGCCATTTTGTGTAGTGAAAACGGCAAACACTAGTAACAAAACAACTTTCAATTACCATTTTGATCAAGATGTCGACAGAAACGACAAATGTTTCGTTTTAAACGGTACCAAATTGGAGTGGTTAACTTCGGTTTGAAATGAAATATTTGTCGTTTCTGTCAACATTTTGGCCAAAACGATAAATATTACCTTGTTTGGTGTTTCCTGCGTTTTCACAGTACACAGCAAACGACATGCTGTACACACACATAAGAGTGTCCATTTGACAGTCTATCGTTCAAAATGAACGATCAAATGGAAACCAAAGAAGTCCTAAGATGCGACCTAGACGTTCTTCTCCTACTATCTGTAGTGCAGATTTGTATGAGCGGCAACAATCGCGTAGCATTAGATTAGCAACAGGAGATCCAAAATTTCTGCTTGGGTTTATTCTAATGTGGCAATCAAGTATTCTCGTAAATCAACTATTTCTGTTACGTCGAAAGGAAAATTTTGCTAAAACTTTATTTTTCTTTTCACCTCCTTAAAATAAATTAATAGTTTAGCTTTTGTCGAGTCAGTTTGCAATTATGGAAAAATATCTTCTGGTTTGGTCCATACTAATTTCCAGTCACTAGATTCGACATTGTGGGTCACTAGGAAACTCATCACTGCTCCTGAGTCCTGAGCTAGCTGGAATCAGCTGTCTAATTGACAATATGATCATATGTATGAAATTGTTGGTAGACTTTCTTTCAGTTGTATCATTGTAGAAAGTCCTCAGCAAAGTAAATTATCCTAATTAACGTTCAAATAATATTTTTGTTTCTTGCTTGGCGCCTTCACATTCGTGCCTTCATTAGTAAGATATCAACTTTAAGAAAGACTTGCTAAAAGTTGGTACGTGAAGTGGTTTGCTTAATAATTAGGACTAATGACTCTTCCACAAACGTGATCGCATCGTTAAAGTGTATTCCTACTACTAATAATAATGCAGTCGTGATAGGGTTATTATTTTGGTTGTTATAGAATAAAGTCACTAACTAACGCCTTTGCTTAACTATTATTTTCTGCAGGGAAATTATTGGAAGTGGCATGCCATATGCTCGGAACCTTCGGCCAGAGAACAAAATTCACCACTTGCCAAGAGAGAGAGAGAGAGAGAGAGAGAGAGAGAGAGGGGAGAGGGAAATAAAAGAAAAAAGAATGAAAGAAATAAAAGGGTGATGCGCTCATGATTATATGTTTGTTTTTGTTAATACTTTGCGTAGAGATCACTTGAGAGAGAGATCATATGTACCAGTTGTATAGCAGTAGCAATGTTTTTGTTGGTTGTACATGGTCCTCACATTTATTGTTTATTGCCAATATTGAGAATATTTTGCAATAAGAAGCATTGCACCATATCCTGTTTTTATTTAGTTTTTTACAACTTAGGTTTAATTTTATGAGGTGCTGGTATTTGGTTAGCAATCATTGAATTGATTGAACATTAGTTAAGGTTTGTTTAGTGAAGCATTTCCTTTTAGGTGGAATGTGTTTGTCAACCAAAGATTTAAAGGGAAGGGATGATGTATCAAAAGTTGTTGGAAGAGCTCGAGTATATGTTAACATGATGGTGGAGCTCAACTTTCAATAAGTACCTCTCAGGTCCGTGATGGTGGAGCTTTAACTTTCAATCAAGTACCTCTCAGGTCCGTGTTTCTGGAAGTGAGAAAAGGCATCGCAGAGAACGACGTCGTGTCATGTTTTGTCCAGAAAAAGGATGGTTGTCTGTCCACTTATACTGTGTGTTGGGAATCTATCTAATTTGATGAATTTTGAAGGTTAGATCAAATATTTGATTTTGATATAATTTACAAATTTATATTAAATATAAAATTTAATTAGATTTAAAATTTGTATCAATATTTATTTTGATCATATTTGGACATCCATAATTGGTGTTGGATTATTTTAGGTGGAATATGATTCTTATTTTAAGGTTTTCTATTTAGGAAATTCTATTATGATCTAAAATATGATTTCTCATCATATAAATATAGGAGGAGGGAGAAGGCAAAAAGGATAGCACAAGTTAGAGATTCAGGGTGTAGCATCCACAAGAAATCTAAGAGAAAGTCCGTGCTTTGCTCTTAGGATTTCGTCATCCAAAACAGAAGGAAGAAGAGATCTAATCGAGAAGTCATCAACTTTGGTTAGAAAATTTGTTAGTGGTTGGTAAACAATTTCAATTGTAATATCTTTCTTTTCTTCTTGAGTGTGGTGAAGGGGTAGAAACTATTAGGACAAATGGTTCAACATTGATTTTGTCAATCTTGTAATTTCACCTGAGTTATAAAGGTTGGAATTTGTTCAGGTGACGTAGTTACCATCATATACTTGTTTTTATCTGTGCTTTGTGTTCGTTAGACAGAGGTTGGTTATCTCATGTGGGTTGACCTAAAGTTTTCACTGCGGGCACTCTCAGACACGGTGTCGGAACGCTTGCAGGACGTGTCTGATTTCCAACATCTGGTATCAGAACCCTGGTCTGATAGTTTGATACCAACATTTGGTATCAAAGCTACTGGTTTTGGTTCTGGCACCTATGACTACGGAGCAGATGAACACTCGTATGATCACCCTCATAGGGGAGAATTGGTTGATTTGGAAGCCAATGATGGAAGATCTACTCTGGTGCAAGGACTTGTATGGTTCGTTGGAGGGCGACAACACTAAGCCATCAGACAAAGCTGCTGAAGACTAGAAACAACTGGATCGGAAGGCCATTGGATTCATCCGCCAATGGCTGGACTACTTGGAATTTCATCACGTGTCCATGGAGAGTTCGGCAAAAGTATTGTGGGAGAAGCTGCATTCGATGTACGAAAGGAAGACGGTTGGTAACAAGGGATTTCTAATTCGCCAACTCGTCAACTCGAAGTACACGAAGGGTATCCCAGTGGACAATATCTGAACGAGGTTCATGGTATTATCAATCAGCTGTCTGCGATGAAGATGATGATGGATGATGAGCTTCAGGCCCTTTTGCTTTTGAGTTCTCTACCGGAAAGCTGGAAGACGCTGGTGGGGTCGGTGAGCAACTCCGCGCCTGGTGGAGTTGTCACGATGGAGGCAGTCAAAAGCAGTTTGTTGAACAAGGAGATCCGGCGTAAGCTAGTGGAATCATCGCAGGAGTCCGCTCTGGTGGCTTCCTACGGGGAGGAAAGACCCAAGTCACAGGTGAGAACAGGGGGAAGTTCTCGGAATATTGCGACCGTGTACCGCAAGGAGGGCTGTTATCACTGTGGCGAAAGTAGTCATATTAAGAGGAACTGCATGAATCTCAAAGCTGAAAAGGCCAAAGGCACGGATGATCAGGAGGATCTCACGACTATGGGAGATCTCATCATCGCAACAACAGACGCAGAGGAACCATGTGGCATGTGTCATGATGGCGATTGGGTCATGGACACAGGAGCATCGTATCACGTCACTCCATATATGAGGATCTTTACGTCATACCACGGTGGCAGGTTTGGACGTGTGAAGATGGACAACAAGGGGACGACTGCAGTTGTAGGCATCGGTGATATGCACTTGACAACGGAGCTTTGTGAGAGCTCGCTCTCAAGGATGTGCGACATGTACCGAGTTTGTGCTACAACTTAATTTTGGTAGGGAGGCTGGTGGATGATGTTATCGCAGTTTATTTGGGGACAAAGATTGGATACTTACGAAGGGTTCCCAACATTTGGCTCGAGGAGATTATGTTGTGGCATGTACAGGCTCAAGCCGCTGAGTTGTACAGGCATGCCACAGACATCAGATGGAGGCTCGAGGGATATACGACAGGAGTTGGATCGTCAAAAACTTGCTAAGGAGGGGCTTCGAGATACTTTGAGGATTACGGAGGATCCGGTTCGTCGAGATAAAGCGATAAATGGTGAAGAGCCAAAGATTGAGGGTCAGTATGTCGGTCCGATGACAACTAGCTGGTCTATTGGTGGGGGTTGCTTCACGGATCCGATTTTTGCGACAGGTGGTTTGCCAAAGCTTTACGGAGCGATATTGGTTTCAGCAGTTCGAGGCCAGGGAGCAGATCAAAGTTTGCAACAAACTCAATCTGAGGCGGAGCATCACCATTCACACAGTTTCGGGGGAGCTGTGGGCCATCGACGACATGCACAGTGCGTAATATTCTGCTCGAGGACGCAAGTGTATGGGGGGCTTCAAGTTCAGACATGAAGGTGGACAGATTCAGGAGTTCGAATCTCAGGAGAATCGCACCGTCGGCTTGGTTGGGCCAGCCAAGGGTGAAGAAGCTTGTCGGAACGTTAACACATTTCAGTGGAAGACGAAAGTCGGGGACAGGCAGCCAAAACTCATGGTGAGGCTGATAATCAGGGACTTTTGTTTCAGTCGTGTCATTGATGTCGGCAGGATCCTAGTGGTACAAAAGGTGCTACGCATGGCAGCATATGTTAACGTGACGGTCGAGGAGTTGGAGACGAAGAAAGATGCAAAGCAACTCGGGGGATAGGAGATCGGTAGCATAGGGGAGCAGGAACTCTATCGCAGGATGACATACATGGAGTCCAGTTGAGAAGCCATGGGGTCAACACCCTCTCATCAGACTGGAGGGAGAGATTTTTGTGGTCCAGTCTAGATTTTATAAATTTTGGAGCCCAAATATGGTCGAAGATTTGATTTGATGTAATTTAGAAATCTACATTAAATGTAAGATTTGATTAGATTTTAAATTTGTATCAAATATTTAATTTGACTATATTTGGATGTTCATAATTGGTGTTGGACTATTTTAGGTGGAATATGATTCTTATTTTAAGGTTTTCTATTTAGAAAATCCTATTATGACCTAAAATAGGATTTTCTATCCTATAAATATAGGAGGAGGATGGAGGCACAAATGATAGCACAAGTTGGAGATTCGGGGTGCTCGTCTACAGAAAATCTAAGAAAAAGTTCGTACTTTGCTCTTAGGACTTCGTCATCCAAGACAGAAGGAAGAAGAGATCTAATCGAGGAATCGTCAACTTTGGTTAGGAAAATTGCTACAGGTTGATAAGAAATTTCAATTATAATCTTTTTTTTTCTTGAGTATGGTGAGTGGGTTGAATCTATTTGGACAAATAGTTCAATATTGATTTTGTCAATCTTATAATTTTACCTGAGTTATAAAGGTCGAAATTTGTCTAGGTGACGTAGTCACCTCCATATACTTGTCTTTATCTGTGCTTAGTGTTCGTTAGACAGGGGATAGTGTTCATTAGACAGTGGATGGTTATCTCAGGTGGGTTGGTATAAAGTTTCTGTTGTGGGCACTCTCAGACACGGTGTCGGAACGCTTGCAGGGCGTGTCCGATTCCCAACAGGGGTGGGGTTGGGGTAGTTTGAATGAGAGGAAAATTTAAAAGAGAATGGAAGGAAAGGAACATTAACTTTACTTCTTGTTTGGATGACAAAAAAGTAAGAAGAGAAAAAATAAAAAGTTAACTTTTTGTTTGTTTGTGGGATATAGATAAAATTACTAATTTGTCCTTGACTTTCTCAATATCTTTAAAATAATAAAATTAATAGCAGTTAAACTCATACGTGAGTTTTTTTATGAGATGTCAAATATGTTTGTAGATTAAATTAATATTTACATAGAATTTAAAATTAAATTTTGTTTATATTTATATTTTTTAGTCTTAGAATAATGCAATTATGTATAAAAATTTAAACAATAAATAAATCAAAATGCAAAATCTTATATTAGAATTAAGATTTAAATAATAAAATATTATCTTTAAAATAATCAAATTAATAGCAGTTAAACTCATACGTTAGTTTTTATTTTTAATTTTGAGATGTCTCATATGTGAGTTGTAGATTAAATTAATATTTGCTTAGAATTTAAAAATTAACTTCTTGTTTATATTTAAATTTTTATTCTTAAAGATAATGCAGTAATGTATAGGAATTTAACTAATAAATAAATTAAAATATAAAATCTTATGTTAGAATTAAGATTTAAATAAAGAAATATTATCTTTACAATAATTAAATTAATAGCAGTTAAACTCCTACATGAGTTTTTTTTAGATCTCTTATATGTGAGTTGTAGATTAAATTAATATTTGCTTAGGATTTAAAATTTAACTTTTTTGTTTATATTTATGTTTTTATTGTTAGAGATAATGCAATAATGTATAGGAATTTAACTAATAAATAAATCAAAATACAAAATCTTATATTAGAATTAAGATTTAAATAATAAAATATTATCTTTAAAATAATCAAATTAATAACATTTAAACTCATATGTGAGTTTTTTTTAAAATAATAAAATATTATCTTTATAATAATCAAATTAATAGTCGTTAAACTCATACGATTAGTTTTTTTTAGATGTCTCATACTTGAGTTACGATTAGTTTTTTTAGATGTCACATACGTGAGTTGTAGATTAAATTAAGATTTGCTTAGGATTTAAAAATTATTTAACTCATACAGGAGTTATAGACTAGCCTATCAAAGGATTTCAGCAAATGGTAATGAATAAACCACAATTTAACCCATACACAACAGAAAATTAATAAGACTATCAAACAAATTACATTTTAAACGGAAGTTGTAGATTAACCTATTAACGAGAATTTTAGTTTAAACAAAAGATAACAAAGTCAATCATCAAAATAATAATAATAATATAACAGATAGCATCAATACCAATATCTCTCATAGTAAGTTCAATGTCTCAAAATAAGTTCAAAATTCGATCTCCTCCTTTGCATCTTCATCTTCATTCCTTAAGATTAAGTTCATCAACACTTCAGACCGCATAGGAGGGGGAGTGCCAAAAAATGATCTAGCAGCAGTATTGTTATTAATAAGGAACAAATATGCATCTAATTGCATATTATGAGGCATTCCTAGATCTTGGACTGCAGAATATATTTTTTCTTTATTATAAAACTGTGGCCTCCCATTTTTAACTACATAAACAGCCCTTTTGGCAATCACATTACTATCTTTCATAATTGTATTTTCTACCTTCCTGTAATACACATGCAACCTTATTCATGCTCTCGGTCATATATTCAAATTGTTTCTCCAATGCCTCAATCATTGAGGCCTTGCGTTTTTTACCCTTTGAAGATTGACCTACTTCGGGTGAAGGTGTTGAAGAAAAATGAGTTGAAGATTGACTGATATTGTTTGTATTCTCCATAGAGACATTGTTTGCACAACTAAATTTATTATTGAAACATTGTTTGCACAACTAAATTTATTATTGAACACAAATTAAGCTGTCATCATTCAAATCAAAATTACCCTCCATTTGCCACCTCATTACCTTCTCATTTGCACTCTTAGCTTTATCACCATTGGCTCGATCCTCTCCATAAATATCATAGAGTTTCCCATAATTTTTTACAGGTTTATTCATCCACTTACTTGCAGATAGTTTCGCCTATAATAAGAAAATTAAACTTCATGAGTAAATATTTATAATTCAAATAATATATGTATTTTTAATTAAAATTTAGTAAAACACAAAATTTGTAGTAAAGTGATATACCTGAATAAGAGCCATCCAAACCTCATGTAATTCTCCAAACATGCAATTTTGTACATTCCATGCAAAACCACTCAACCCATGAAATAAATCCTTACATTCAACAATTTTTTTTCTTCAAAGTCTTCACACGATTTTTGACATGCACTTTTTCCAACCTTGGACCCAAAACAGGAGTCAATACTTGTATTATATTATTATAGGCTTGTGTAGTGAAGGTCCCATCATGCATATTGCCACTTATTTTTTCATCCAATAATGCATCTGCCAGCAAATCATCAAACTCCTCAGTCTATATGAAATTGTTACTCGATTTATTTGACGCATCAATGTCGATTTCTTTCATATGAGTCTTCGACAGTGTATATTACATATGCATCAATAAAACATATACATCAATAAAATAAGCACTCATGCATAACCATGATACATAAAATTAAATTAAAAAAGTTGGAATTGAAATATCTAATCTCAATACTTTCAAATAACAAATCTCAAGCTAGCAAATAAGTAGTTGTTTAACACAATTAAATTGTAGGCAACTATTAATCATAATTATTCCATATGTGGGTTGCAATGTTGTCTCTCTGTATTGCACCTAGTCTTGATTCTTCATCTATTACAGTTGAAAATTCTCTAAAGTTCACTTTTTGTCCATTTTATATTTCACGGTCAACTTATTTATCAAATGTTCATCTGGATCTACACCCATCAAAAAGTTGTGCAATATGCAACATGCTAATATAATATGTCACCACCACATTTCCAGAATATGGGTATTTTTGACTTTTCCTATTTCTTATTATTATTGTGATTATTGGCATTTCAAATTATTCTTGAGTGATAAATTATTTTTCAAAACTAGTATTTATATTTTTGGATCACTTTTATTCCAATAATTAGTATGGTTACATATGTTATATTCTTTTATATAATTAATGGTTACTTGTTAGCCATTAGTTAGATTAGTTGTTAGTAACCCTAGTGGACCTAACCAACTTGACATGACAAACCATCTAATTACTTATGACTAACCCAAATAGACCTATTTGCTAGACTAGTGCCTTAATTAAGGGTTTCGATTTAATCACCTTTTAGGAAGAGAAGTTTCTACCCTAATTTTTTTTCCATTATAACTTAAGGGCCTAATGGAAATTTTATATTAGATAACCCTAACCCTAAACAAGGTGGCCGACCCTATATAGTATGTTGCTCCTCTTCTTCTTCCTCCATTCATTCAAAGAAAACCCTAATTTGGAGCTTCCCTTCAATCCCTCCATTCCACCATCAAATCTCCACTAAATTAACCCCAACCCATCACATTCCCTTCCCCAAGGAGTTTAGAATCCATTGGAAGCAAGAGTTTTGGAAGAGGAGCCCTTGGAGCTAGAGTTGGAGTTTTTGGTGCTTCTTGAGACTTTGCATTGGAAATCCATCTCCCAATAGGTAAATCTGAGAATAAACCTTATAGATTTCAATTAAGTAGTATAATTAGTCATTTAGAATCTACCCTTGTATTAGGACTACCCATAGGGAGAAGCTTGGGCTTCATTGGATCAATTTAGAGTTTTCTACATTGAGTTTTGTGCCATTTTTGGAAAAAATTCGAGAATGGCACACCAAGTATTTGTCATTAGGTTAAGTGGGTCTAATTTTATTTGTTAGAGTATATTTAGGCTAGCTACGTGTCTACAATTGGATACGAGTAGGCTGTATCATAAGGTTTGTGATACGGGGGTGATTTGAGAGTTTTTCCTTCGATACGGGTACCACACACATGTAGATTTTGCCATGACACAAGAAATGAGTTGTTATCACTTAGAATAGGCTCTAGTGGCTAATTAGAATTTGTGAGTGTGCTTCGGGTCGAGTTTGGATCCATTTAGGGCGCGTATCATGGGCGTATCCCAATGTATTGTGATACGCACGCCAAGTGTTTGATAAAATGACCAAATGGCCACTCATAGCTCTAAATTCAGTTTTGGTATTTTATATTGGTTGTATATACATATAGACATATGTAGACATTTATATGTGAGAGGCTCGAGTGTGCATTGATTCCTGGATGTGTAGGGGGGAGTCTCGAGTGTCAGGTCTGTGCTTGATGTGCAATTATGTAGGGTTGATTAGAGCAGTAGTAGGAAGTAGAAGAGAGCATTGTAGGTGCTGTAAATGTGTGATTTCAGTATGAGTGTGTTGTGATGTGAGGTTAAGTGATTAGAACTGTGATACTTGGTTAGTATCAACTGCATGTGTGTGGTATGGTTCATTTAGTGTGTGGTGTTATATATTGGTTGTTAGTGTTGTGTTGTAGAAGTGTGTATGTGTATACTTGGTGTGTCAATGAGGGAATAGAGAACGAGGAACTGTGGTGCTCGAATTAGGCATGAGTACAGGAAATAGTAACAACAAGATATAGGGGGGAGATGAATTCAAACTTCAATCACCTTAGCCCACTTCATGTGTCAAGGGATTAAGAATGGTTGGCTCAGATATGGTGTGAATCGTGTAAAGTGGGTTATGGAGGTTAGTGTATCTTGAGGGGTTCAAATTGTGTTCACATGAGATGTTGGCTTGGTATCAGGCTAGTCAGACCTGAGTAAAGTTAGTAGAACAAGAGAAACAACATCAGTTAGAAAAAAAAAATAGTGGCAGCAGTAGTTGCAAATAAGAAGTGAATAGCAGCAGAATAAAGCCATAGCAGCAGCACATGAAGCTTGTGGTCGAGTTTCAAGTATCTTGCAGCAGAGGTAAGGGAGAATTTGAGATAGGCAGAAACAATGGATGACCCATGAGTACAGATGTGTGTGAGTGTGTGTTAGTGGTAAGCATAGGCATGGGGGGCAGAGTAATCAGAGGTTTAAAGAAGCATATGAAATTGTATAAAAGTATATTGGTGGAAGGTCAGGTATCGGAGCATGGATACAGGAAGTTCCTGCAACAAAATTATGTGTATAGTTGGACCCAGGTTTTGAAACGCTAACTGGGTATAGAAGTGTAGCAGATGTGTATACCTGTAAATGTGTTGGAGTGTGATTGAAGAGGAAAGAGTCAACAGCAGCAGTGGGTGCTGTGTGAATGCAGTTGAGGGAGGACTGCAGGGATTACATTGCCTCGTTTGAGGATAACACATCAGGCAATGTAGTTGCCTGCATCAGGTTTTGAAGTGGGAAGGATTATTAGCAGCAATTAAGACAGCAATGTGTTCAATAATTAGATTGAAGTGAAGAGCAACAGTATTAGTAGAAGTAGAGTGATGAGCACGAGTGTGTGTATCATTAAAATATGGAAAAAATACTAGTGTTCAGTGTATTATGGTGCACTGCAGTGAGGGTGGGTCCATATTGGTAGTGGCCAGTGTGCCTTAGGTGCTTAAGAGCACAGGGTTGGGTATAACATTAATAGAGTGTGAGGTCAGTCCAGTTTAGGACTGTCCATAGTTGATTTAGCCTGAAAGACAATCACTGGAGATGAGTGTTGAGTTACCGTAGATATGTGTTGTTAGGAGGGTAAGGTTTAGACCAATATATTAATGTTAGTAGGTTAAGAGCTAAGATAGGGTACCATGTTGGGTGTATGGGTATCCTAGTGTCTCAGTACACTCATGAGGATACTGAGTGGCAGTTTGGGTCAGAGCTAAGCATGAGGTTGGGCTTAAGTAGTAGTAGTGTGTATAGTATCAGGAGTAGTTGTGTGTATAGTATCAGGTTATCATGAGACCATGTATTAGTCTAGGTATTTGTCAGCTGAGTGTTAGGTAATGTTGAGAAGTAAGTTAGTATAGGTGAGTTGTGATACCAAGGTATCATGATACTAAGGTAATCGAGTCTAGCTAAGGTATTTGGTATTACCATGAAATATTTTCTAGGTATATGGGTTATAGACTAAAATACTAGAAGTTAGAATTATAATGGAGTCATATATATAATATATGATATGTAATATAATGTAATGGTTAGTAAAATTATATAGCTAGTATACCTAGTATTAGCTAATATACCTTAGATAACTGTAAGGTATTAATTTGTATGACCTAGTATACTTAGAATACCTTTGTATTAGGTAGTATAGCTTGTTTATTAAGATAATAACTAGTTTGACCTAGAAGACCTACTTTAGCAAGGTATTAACCTATTTTGACTAGTATGACCTAGTAATGGCCTAGAAATTATATTTTGACTCATTTTAGCTTATTTATCGCTTTATTACACCAAGTGACATGATATAGGATTTTATATATAGGTCTGTGTGACACCAGCTCGAACACCGAGTCATACCATTTGCTCAGGACCACATGCGAGTACATTCTCTGTTAGTTTTCGTTATTTGATCATTTCTATGATTCTGGTTTATAGTATTATTTTACCCGATTCCTCGACACTATGGATACACGGATTAGTATTATCTGGATTCACTCTCTGCAATATGTATATTATATTTGTCTGGCCTCTACTTCTGAACTCACTACTGGCATCACATCAGGACTCACCTACTAGCATCACTTATTTTATCTGGTTGGACTCATATTTGGTTTGTGTATCGGGAATAGATTCATTTATACTAGTCGGGGCGAAAAAATACACGAGTAGACATGTAAACATTCCCAAAATCTAGAATTACTCCCTCTGATCTAATCTGGAATGATAGCAGCCGCACACCAAGTGTGCGATGAGCAGTACTTACCCCTAACCGTTTACATGTCAAAAGCGATATTTCAAAACATACTAGTTTAGTGCTTTCTTGCTGGATTCACATGATACTTGCTGGACACACACCTTATTTATCTAGTTCAGTTCTCATTTATTCACAGTCTTATTTACTATATTTTTTTTCTTGATTTACGATGCTTATCTTCCCTTGCGTCATAAATTAACTGACTATATTTTTTTCTCTGATCCTTCTTTTTCTTGTTCATCATGTATTACTTACTATAACTGTTTTATAGTCTTTGTCAATTAATTGGAATTGCTAACAGAGGTATACTTCGCTCCATCCTAATTGGATATATTTTTCAGATGAATCTTTAGATGGGGAATGGTGTCCCACCTACTATGGAGCAGAGGAGGAAATAGCTACCATGGGCCCTGATACTCGAGAGTGATTCCTAGGAGATTTGGTTGCTCTTTATGGCATGGTGTTAGATTCATTTTAGAACTATGTATTGTTAAATTGAGACTTGGATATTGTTATATTGGAGACTCTGTCATTGTATTTGAGATTTGAATATTGATGTTGTATTTAGAAGTTGTTGATGTTTAGACTTTGAATTTTGATAGATGTAAACCCCCTGAATTTTCAAAATTTTAAAAACTGGATTTTTCACAATTTTCTGGAATTTTCTGGGAATTTTCTGTAAATTAAAAATAGGGTTTTAATTATTCAATGATTTTTAAATAATAATAAATGATATTAAAATATTATGAAAATAATATTTTTGGATGTAAAATGAAAAACTGGACTTAGGGCAATTTTTTGGAATTTATCGGACCCCGGACCTATTTTTAAATGCCTAAAAACTATTTTAATTAATTAATTAATTATTTAATAATTAATTTACTGTTTTAATTATTATTTATTATTATTATTAATTTTATTATTTTTATTATTCGGCCTTGGGCCCGGCCCGGCCCAGTGGGCCGAGCCCATTACGACCAGCCCAGCCCAACCTCACCCTAGCGGGTCGGGCGGGTCCGCTCACCCGGATCCGCGCCCGACCCGAACCCGCTACCGGTCACCCCTGTCCCTCCGACTTCCCCCACGACCCGAAAAACCCGCCGCCCGCCGCGTTCTCCGGCGACGCGGCCGGAGAACCCCCCCCACGTCGCCTCCCCTCCGATTCTCCCGCCCACGACGCCCCGGCCGGCCCTCCCTCAGCCCCCTATATATACCCTACTCCGCCACCCTCTTCTTCCCCCAAACCCTAACCCTAACTCTACCCCGTCCGGCGATCCCCGTCCGGCAACCCCGACCCCCTGCGACCCCCGGCCTCCTCTGAAACCCGCCGTCCACCGTGAGCCGCCCCAGTGAGTTCCCCCCCAGCCACCGTGAGCCGCCGACTCCTCTTCCTCGAACCCGTCCAGCCGTCCAGCGTCGACTCCGGCGACTCCGGTCAGCGCCGCCCCGGCCGGCAGAGCCTCGAGCCTCCCCGAGCAGCGTCGACCCTCCGCCGACCTCGGCCAGCTGCCGGACACAGTCCCCCAGCCAGCAGGACACGCAGACACGGCTCCGACTCAGGATTCGGACACGAACTCGCGTGTCGGACAACTCGAAACCCCGGTTTTTCGAGTCCCTTCAGGTACTCATAACTTCCTGCTCGTAACCCCGATTTCGATTCCGTAAATTCCTACGTGAAGCCTGTATAACCCTCTCGGAGCCCGGATAAACTGTTCGGGGCATCGCGTCCTGTGGTGATCGCACACCGCGATCCAAAAACAGGAAAAACCCAGACCCTGTTTCACCCCGGAACCGAGTCTGCCCCGCCAAACGGGACGACTTGGTCGTGCGCGGTCTTCACAGACACGAGCGCCTCGTCGATACGGACGTGTGGGATTTTGCGGAAGCTGATTCGGGTGTGCGTGCACACCGGAATCAACGCGTATCCGCGGACATCGTCCCGTATCCGCCTTTTCTGCAATTCACCCTAACTTTGTGTACACACGTCGGATCGAGATGAAACTTGCGCCATCGGACTCGTAGCAATACGCTGGTCCTGTGGGTCAAGTTTGGTTCGATTCTGAGAACGTTGACGAAATCGCGTGTCGTGGGCCCCACAGGCCCCGCTCGACGGGCGATTTCGTGATCGGCTCATCGGAAATCAAATCTGAAAGTTCCGTTGGGTTCGTATCAGCGTTCCTGACCTGTTGACACTAAGTTTGGTGAATTTGGAGACCGTTGACCCTGACGCATTTTTCGGTGCAAAGCGGGCCCACCGGTGGACCCTGTTTTGGCCCGAAACTGCCGTTTTTGCCCTTGTCTTCAAATTGGACCCAAGGACAGGCGTTTCTAGCTGATTGATATTTTTTGGATCTGATGGTGATGTTTGTTTCAGCAATCGGAGTACCGTCTGCCATTCCAGCTGAAGTCAGAGCCGTAAACATAGCCGGAACCACAGGCAAGTGTACCTTGCCAAACGCTGCAACTTGCTATATATTTTCTTGGTTAATTTTGCATCAGTGAGAACATAGAGCTTGTAAATTCTCAGTAATTTCTGTTATAGTATTTTACTGGAATTCTGGTAGATCCATATGTAACTTGTTTTAACTGCTTAACCTAGGAAACGTGTGACGTTCTTAGTGTCCGATCATAGTCGGGTGCCAACCCCGTACGCGGTGTTGGGTACATCCTTAGAGATGGAAAATCGATACCTTTATTCTCGTACTTGTCCTATCAAGTACACCAGAACCCAGGATACTTGACACTATTTCATGAGACAGAGTCTTCCTGAGACATTCGAGGTGATTCTGTATAGGATGCATGTTTTATGACATAGACTTTACATTCTTAGGCATTTGATTCATAGCTATCAGACTTGCTGCATTAGTTATAATCGTGCGTGATATGGACATGAGACATCGTGGACATGAGACGTGGGATTACATTGGGTGGGGAGAGACACACAGACTACAGGCTGATATTATATATAAAACATAGTATATAACATAGTGTAGTTCATAGTTATTGCCGCTACCGGCTCCCCGACACAGAGCTTGTAGTGGCTTCAGCCTGAGTTCTAGTGCTGCTCTCATATTGCATATCACTTAGCTGGTTACATAGCTTACCCTCTTGTTTAATTAACTGCTGCACTGTATTTATTTGGCTTGTATTTTCTGTACCTTGCTGTCCCCTGAGGACCTGGATCCGGATTATGTCCCCAGGTACAGCTGAAGAGAACTACCCAGAGGTGTACGGTACAGGAGCACTCCTTGGAGCAGAACCGGGAACAGAGGACGAAGTAGTGGCCGAAGATTTCACCTGAGCACCGGCTTCAGCTACACAGTATTTTCATTTTCAGCATTTCAATTCCTGTCTATTTTTCCTTGAATGTAACAGAATAATTCTCGAATTTGTTCCCGAGATAACCTTATTTGATATTGCATACTTATTTCTATTGTATTTATTTCCTGGCAATTAATCTGTGTTATTTCTGTGGATGAGATTAGAATTACCTGAGACTTGTAACATATTACTGCTAGACTACAGCTTAAGCATGCCCTGATGGATCCATTAAATTGGGTTGTCCATCGGTGCGTGCTGCTGGCCATTGCTCACGTGCTCAGTCCCTCGTCATTTTGGGACTGGGGCGTGACATGGTTTTTGTGGTGGCCCATGCAGGTCTACGACTAAATTGTTCGGTTTCAACTTAGGGACCGAACAGGCCTGCAATAAAGAATAGGATAGATTTTTAGGATCTCATCCACTTGCTTGAATCGTTTTTGATATCTGTATCGTATTCGAACTAATTTTGACTTGCATCTTGCCTTGATTCCTGTGCGCCTCTTATTGGTTATTTTGGATGCAGGGAAATGGACCCACAAGAATGCAATGAGACTCCCGTCGGAACACCACAAGCTACAGGTGTCACCTATGACGACGAAGTGACACCAGTCGGAGGAGTTCCCTCAACTCAACAAAGCCAGCAGGCAGGTCAACCTACCTCCCGATTCCGACGCGATGATATTCCACCGCCGCCGCAGTTCGTTCCACCAACGCCCGTACTCCCACAAGGACAGCCAATTGACGGGCAGCAGATATTCCAAATGATCTACGCGATGATGCAAGCTCAGCAACAAGTCCAACACGAGGCTCAGCGTCGCGAAGCTAACTTCTGTAGGGACAGCATCGTAACTGTACTGGAGCAGGCCAACCTACCAGCTCGACGGCCATCTACAGGCTCCATCACTGACTTCCGCCAACTAAAGCCCCGCACTTTTTCTGGAAAAGAGGAGCCCACAGAAGTGCATGAGTGGCTCACCAACATAAGGCATCAACTTGAAGCAGCCGAGCTCCTCCGGGAACGCTGGATGACTGCTGTCCGAATGCAGTTGACAGGCAACGCGCACCACTGGTGGTTGTCTGAGGAGGCACGACTCGGACCAGACCGAGTCACTTGGAAAGAGTTCTCCAGACTCTTCCAAGAGATATACATTCCGGCTATCGCTCGATCAGAACTGCGGGACAAATTCAATCGCCTCACTCAGGACTCTATGAGGGTGGAAGAATACAACGCAGAATTCATTCGTCTGAGCCGCTTTGCCCCAACCCTGATCCCGACCGAGGAAGAGAAGGCCGAGAAATTCTTCGACGGACTGAACATTGAGCTGCAAAAACTAATTGGGTCCGTCGCACCAACATCATACTCGGACGTTCTCGCTGCAGCCCGACGCATGGAACGCGTCACCAGGAGAGAGTCTCGCCTCAAGCGGCCAATCACCTCAGCACCAGACAGATCATCACCGGGAGAATCTGCAAAGAGATCTCACACGAACCAGCCACCCAGGGCAGCTTCGCAGACCCTTCCTACCTGTCACTACTGTGGCAAGCTAGGTCATGTCGAGAAGGACTGCAGACGCAAGTTGGAATTGTGCCTGATTTGCGGCACCAATCAGCACATAGCCAAGGACTGTCCACAGCATCGAGATGGAGCACCAAGGGCAAACCAACCAGCTTCACCAGCACCGAGGCCACCTCTGGCACCTCAAGCAGCACTCTTCCAGCAAGCCCAGCAGCAGCAGAGGAATCCACCTCAAGGACGAGGGCAAGCTTATGCGATGACTGTACAGGACGCTGATGCGAGTAAGTGATTCGTAGTTATCCGTTTTTGTCTTGTGTAGTTCGTGCCTCTTGGTTCGTGACCTCAGCCCCAACCTAGTAATTTGCAACTTGTTAATAACAACCTGGTATTCATAAAAGTTATAGTTTTAACTAGATTTTCCTGGAAAGTGTAAACTTTCGATTTTAGGGAAATGGTATTTCCCTAAGTATCTTGTGATGTGTTTTCAAACGATGCTTGCGACCGCGTCATCTCTGTTGATCGCTTATTCTTTTGATTGCGAGGACGCAATCCTCTTAAGGGGAGTAGATTGTAAACCCCCTGAATTTTCAAAATTTTAAAAACTGGATTTTTCACAATTTTCTGGAATTTTCTGGGATTTTTCTGTAAATTAAAAATAGGGTTTTAATTATTCAATGATTTTTAAATGATAATAAATGATATTAAAATATTATAAAAATAATATTTTTGGATATAAAATGAAAAACTGGACTTAGGGCAATTTTTCTGGAATTTATCGGACCCCGGGCCTATTTTTAAATGCCTAAAAACTATTTTAATTAATTAATTAATTATTTAATAATTAATTTACTGTTTTAATTATTATTTATTATTATTATTAATTTTATTATTTTTATTATTCGGCCTTGGGCCCGGCCCGGCCCAGTGGGCCGAACCCATTACGACCAGCCCAGCCCAACCTCACCCTAGCGGGTCGGGCGGGTCCGCTCACCCGGATCCGCGCCCGACCCGAACCCGCTACCGGTCACCCCTGTCCCCCCGACTTCCCCCACGACCCGAAAAACCCGCCGCCCGCCGCGTTCTCCGGCGATGCGGCCGGAGAACCCCCCCCACGTCGCCTCCCCTCCGATTCTCCCGCCCACGACGCCCCGGCCGGCCCTCCCTCAGCCCCCTATATATACCCTACTCCGCCACCCTCTTCTTCCCCCAAACCCTAACCCTAACTCTACCCCGTCCGGCGATCCCCGTCCGGCAACCCCGACCCCCTGCGACCCCCGGCCTCCTCTGAAACCCGCCGT
The DNA here is from genome assembly GCA_036927795.1 of Iris macrosiphon. Classification (NCBI taxonomy): domain Eukaryota; kingdom Viridiplantae; phylum Streptophyta; class Magnoliopsida; order Asparagales; family Iridaceae; genus Iris; species Iris macrosiphon. The sequence continues at coordinate 210,849,254 of JAYESA010000006.1, read as the reverse complement.
CCACCGTGAGCCGCCCCAGTGAGTTCCCCCCCAGCCACCTTGAGCCGCCGACTCCTCTTCCTCGAACCCGTCCAGCCGTCCAGCGCCGACTCCGGCGACTCCGGTCAGCGCCGCCCCGGCTGGCAGAGCCTCGAGCCTCCCCGAGCAGCGTCGACCCTCCGCCGACCTCGGCCAGCTGCCGGACACAGTCCCCCAGCCAGCAGGACACGCGGACACGGCTCCGACTCAGGATTCGGACACGAACTCGCGTGTCGGACAACTCGAAACCCCGGTTTTTCGAGTCCCTTCAGGTACTCATAACTTCCTGCTCGTAACCCCGATTTCGATTCCGTAAATTCCTACGCGAAGCCTGTATGACCCTCTCGGAGCCCGGATAAACTGTTCGGGGCATCGCGTCCTGTGGTGATCGCACACCGCGATCCAAAAACAGGAAAAACCCAAACCCTGTTTCACCCCGGAACCGAGTCCGCCCCGCCAAACGGGACGACTTGGTCGCGCGCGGTCTTCACAGACACGAGCGTCTCGTCGATACGGACGTGTGGAATTTCGCGGAAGCTGATTCGGGTGTGCGTGCACACCGAAATCAACGCGTATCCGCGGACATCGCCCCGTATCTGCCTTTTCTGCAATTCACCATAACTTTGCGTACACACGTCGGATCGAGACGAAACTTGTGCCATCGGACTCGTAGCGATACGCTGGTCCTGTGGGTCAAATTTGGTTCGATTCTGAGAACGTTGACGAAATCGCGTGTCGTGGGCCCCACAGGCCCCGCTCGACGGGCGATTTCGTGATCGGCTCATCGGAATTCAAATCTGAAAGTTCCGTTGGGTTCGTATCAGCGTTCCTGACCTGTTGACACTAAGTTTGGTGAATTTGGAGACCGTTGACCCTGACACGTTTTTCGGTGCAAAGCGGGCCCACCGGTGGACCCCGTTTTGGCCCGAAACTGCCGTTTTTGCCCTTGTCTCCAAATTGGACCCAAGGACAGGCGTTTCTAGCTGATTGATATTTTTTGGATCTGATGGTGATGTTTGTTTCAGCAATCGGAGTACCGTCTGCCATTCCAGCTGAAGTCAGAGCCGTAAACATAGCCGGAACCACAGGCAAGTGTACCTTGCCAAACGCTGCAGCTTGCTATATATTTTCTTGGTTAATTTTGCATCAGTGAGAACATAGAGCTTGTAAATTCTCAGTAATTTCTGTTATAGTATTTTACTGGAATTCTGGTAGATCCATATGTAACTTGTTTTAACTGCTTAACCTAGGAAACGTGTGACGTGCTTAGTGTCCGATCATAGTCGGGTGCCAACCCCGTACGCGGTGTTGGGTACGTCCTTAGAGATGGAAAATCGATACCCTTATTCTCGTACTTGTCCTATCAAGTACACCAGAATCCAGGACACTTGACACTATTTCATGAGACAGAGTCTTCCTGAGACATTCGAGGTGATTCTGTATAGGATGCATGTTTTATGACATAGACTTTACATTCTTAGGCATTTGATTCATAGCTATCAGACTTGCTGCATTAGTTATAATCGTGCGTGACATGGACATGAGGCATCGTGGACATGAGACGTGAGATTACATTGGGTGGGGAGAGACACACAGACTACAGGCTGATATTATATATAAAACATAGTATATAACATAGTGTAGTTCATAGTTATTGCCGCTACCGGCTCCCCGACACAGAGCTTGTAGTGGCTTCAGCCTGAGTTCTAGTGCTGCTCTCATATTGCATATCACTTAGCTGGTTACATAGCTTACCCTCTTGTTTAATTAACTGCTGCACTGTATTTATTTGGCTTGTATTTTCTGTACCTTGCTGTCCCCTGAGGACCTGGATCCGGATTATGTCCCCAGGTACAGCTGAAGAGAACTACCCAGAGGTGTACGGTACAGGAGCACTCCTTGGAGCAGAACCGGAAACAGAGGACGAAGTAGTGGCCGAAGATTTTACCTGAGCACCGGCTTCAGCTACACAGTATTTTCATTTTCAGCATTTCAATTCCTGTCTATTTTTCCTTGAATGTAACAGAATAATTCTCGGATTTGTTCCCGAGATAACCTTATTTGATATTGCATACTTATTTCTATTGCATTTATTTCCTGGCAATTAATCTGTGTTATTTCTGTGGATGAGATTAGAATTACCTGAGACTTGTAACATATTACTGCTAGACTACAGCTTAAGCATGCCCTGATGGATCCATTAAATTGGGTTGTCCATCGGTGCGTGCTGCTGGCCATTGCTCACGTGCTCAGTCCCTCGTCATTTTGGGACTGGGGCGTGACAATAGATCTCTTTGATATCTTATCGTGCTTTAGATTGTGATTGAGTATTTAGTATTACCATTATATTTATTGCCCTCCTTTTAGAGTTGAGATATTGTGACATGTTCATTATATACTTACTGTGTGAGATTGATAATTAGCGATCTAGACAACGTTCTACCGCCGATGCTGCGGCGTAGGCTGAAAGTTGTTCACTACTCGTGCCCTCATTCCGGGTGCGAGTCGTGACATAATCTTTGAAGTGATTTGTACTGAATAATATGATTCGTTCCCACTAGCAATGATAGGAAATCTCTTCTTCAAAATGCCAAATTCCCTTTCAATGACATTGCAGAGTAATGAATGCCTTAAGTTGAATAACTCTTTACCATTTTCAGGACCGCGAGAAGATTATTCTTTCAAATGGTATTGAACACCTCTATATGGCGTGATCAATCCACTTTTTAGCATAAATCCTGTATCAACCAAGAAGAATTTTCCTAACAAAGTAATTTAAGTTTATTAAAATAATACCATAATATTTCTACATTGGTTGCTAAATTTGTTGACACTAACGTGGAGGTATTATGAGTTTATCTTGTCTAATAAGAGCATTTTTTATTATTCTGGAGTCTGATGCAGTCTCTTCCCAACCAGGTAAGACATAAGTGAATCTCATATCAAAGGAACAAGCTGCCAAAACATTTTGGGTTGGCCAATCCTTTCTACCGCAAAACCTAGGTGCATCTGCTCGTGAAACTTTTATACGAACATGTATCCCATCTATTGCTCCAATACAGTCCTGTATTTTTAAATGACATATAGTTATTAAGTTTTAAAATAATTAAATTATTTATTTATATTCGAATGAACTTAACATACCTTGAAATATGGGTAAAATCTAGAACTTTGTAGGATTTAAGGGGCAACATCAATCCCAGAAGGTTTTTTGAGAAATGGACACTTCAAGGATATGATAGCTCTTAATATGTTATGGAAGTGATAAATTATTGTCTCACTTGAGCGACGAAAGTAGCATCTGATTGCATGATATTTCCAATTTTGTCCTAATACATGAAGAAACTTGGCTACCTGCTCTTCTATAGTTTCTCGAAAAAATCTTTTAATGGCCTCGTCGAGCGTAATTTATCACATAGTGTAATAAAACCAAAATGGTTCATCCGCAAAATATCTCGACATATCCTCTCATTTTCCATTAAATGCGATATTACTTGTCGTCGAACATTTGATCTCTCAACCACATCATTTCTTACATACATATCCCCAATTGGCTTAAGAGATTGCCATATTACTAATAAATTTGCAATATTGCATATAAGCTGGACAACAGCACTACGACGTCTTTGCTCCCACCTTTCAACCATTCCCCAATGTTCCCTCATTCGGACATATAAAAATTCTATTAATTCTCCAGATTTTGGATCCATCTCTGAATCTAAAAAAATTTTACATGAAAAATAATTAAGACAAAAAAAAGCCTAGCGACGAAATACTAAAAATCGCTAAGTTTCTGACTAATCACAAATTGTATCAGAAATAGTCGCTTTTTCGTTGCTAAGTTAGTCACTGACATAGCGACATAAATATCCGTCACTAGTCAATCGTTGAATATTCGTCTATAATTCTGTCGTTGATTAGTCGCTCAAGCGACGGATCCGATGGGAAATAAACAACGACATTTGCAGTAGGGATGGAAATTTACGATCGATATTTCGTCACTATTATTGTTTAGCGACCAAAAATAGCTATATATCGCCAAAAATTCCTGCCGTTATTTTGTTGTATTTTTGTAGTGCTGATATTGTCATTAATGCTATTTCGGAGACAAATACCGACGATCATCTGCTAATTATGAATATTGAAAAACACCGTCATATTGTTTGCACAGGTGGAGGAAAATATTACGTTTTTTCGTCACTATTTTGCTGTATTTTTGTAGTGCTAATATTGTTATTGATGCTATTTCGGAGGCAAATATCTATGATCATCCGCTTGTTATGAATGTTGAAAAACACATTCATGTTGTGGTGGAGAAAAAGATTAGTTTTCCTACTTAAAATAGGAGTCTTGTTTGCAAAAGTCAATTTCTTGCCTAGTTGTGTTTTTCTTTCCCATTTGACAAAAACTTTCGAGGGGCAAAAGATGATATGATTTACTAACATGATCCATCCATTTCTTTTTTCTCTCTCCTTTTCGTATAACAAGTCGTGGACCAAAAAGACCAACAATTAGACTTTTAAGGTTAAACTAATAAGTAACCTATAACTTCACAAACAAGGGCGAGGCCAGAAAATTTTGGAAGAGGAAACAGAGAGCAAAAAAATTTCATCAAAAAAAAGAAATTCTTAGCATGTGTAAAAAAAAAAAAAATACATTTTCAATAATAAAACTATAGGAGGATTCGAACCCTGCCCACTTCAACCCAACACATAAACATAATCACTACACCGCATAATTTTCCTTTTACCTAGTAAATGTTGTTTTTATTTTTAGTCCGGGCTATAGTCCGGGTCAGTCCAACTTATGTTCCGCCAGTGTTCATAAACCGATATGTTCTTTGTTTGCATCTATATTTACCCAAAGAGAAAATTTGAGTTGTTCTCCACTTTATTTACCATAATTCAATTCAAGATGTACCCCATTGTTTTATTATATATAATGTATAATTTTTTTTCACTTCTTTAAAAAAACTAACCGTCAATTTCGTTGACCGTTAATTTTTGATCGAAATATCATTTTCCTCTTCTCAGTATAAGGAGGGAGACCGGTAATAATGATAATTTGTTAGAGGTATTTCAGTCAAAAATTAATGGTTAGCAAAATTGATCGTTAGTTTTTGACGAAAGTAAAAAATATTTTATATTATGGTAAAATAGTAGAATATATTTTGAGTTAGGATAAATAAAGTAGTGTGCAATTCAAATTTTTTCTTACCCAATTAATATGGCATTCCATGCACTGCACTTCAACATCCGCATTCCAACCTAAGCTTGAAATTTTATGAGAATCATTTAATGCTTTCTAGTCCTCCACTGATAGCATTAATATAGTAGTAACTAAGACAAGGCCCGGCCCTGAACAAATGTACCGAGTGCATTTGTTCTGGACTCCATATTTATCGAAATCCCAAATTAAGATATAAATTATTAGATATAAAAAAATAATTATGATATAGTATTAACATAAAATAATTATGATACAGTAGTTAATATAAAATAATTGTGATGTACTGGTTGACATATTAGTTTGACACTTTAGAGATATTTAGCTCAAATCTTGATAATAAGAATAATTTAATTTTTTTAATTATTTTTTTATATTATATACGAGAGTCTATTTTAAAATTTTGTCTGGAACCCAGGAGCCCATGAGCTCAGGACTGAGCCTGATTAAACTCATGCTTCCCCTAGGTGGGGTTTCGATGAAGGTTTTGTATTTTTAGCAATTTATTTTTCCTTTATTTTTTATGGAAATGTAATTCAACATTTTTATACATGTCAGAGTGAAAAAATGTATTCTGAAAAATCCATTTTTTTTATGTTTGTTTCAGTAATAAAAATCCTATTCTTTTGGTTTTTCATAATACCCTTTTATTAATTTTATGGTGCTACTATTACCTAAATTCAGTTGGTGTTATTGAGGGTATTACCGTAAAAAAAGTGCAATTAATGCACCAAACCAACATTTCCAGAATAACAAAACTATTTTTAAAGGGAGCCTTGGGTTTTATTTCTCCATAGGTGTGAGAAACTGAAGCCTTCCTCTTCTTTTCAAATTTCTAATTTTAGACTTACCAAACTTGAGGATGCATGGGCTCTTTTCCACACTTAAAAAGTGTTAGCAAGCCAAGAGGCTCTCCAAATTTTAAACATGTTCTAGCAAGTGAATAGTAACTCAACCGGACCCGCCAACAACGAAAAACAAAAAGTACAAAGAGGAAAAAGAGAGTGGTTAATTTAGAGTATAAATTTGACGTTATTTAGAATGTGTCATCGTGTGCCAATATTAAGCGAATTAATACTCAAAAAATAATAATTTATAGAATTTTTTAAAAAATTGAAGAATGGTATGAAGGTCCACATCCAAAACATATTCCCCAACCTCTAAAACACATATAGCACCTTAGTACTATCTTGAACATTGATTTATATATTAATGAGTTCATGAATGGTGATGGCAAGACTTGGTACAAAGATAATTGAAGAAAATTCTTTACATCAATTCAATTAACATAATTATTAAAATAATTTCTCTTTTTCCATGATCATTTTCTTGTTCGAAAATTTTCATCCAAAGCATTCAAATTTAGATAAATTCTATCAAAAGTACCGAAGTTTAAAAAATTATAAAAATATATCATAAAAACGTTTTATATTTTTTAATATTATATTTTTATCATCTATTTTTTTTCTTTAATAACGTCTAACGAAGAAAAAAACGAAAAAAATAATAATAATAAAATAGAAAACGTTATTAGAAAGGACGTTTTCTTTTTTCTTTTCTTTTTTCCGTCTATCTGAAGTCTCTCACTCACTCACTCACTCACTCTCTGTTATATTTATATTTATTTTACCAATAATAAATTTACTGTTAATAACATAATAAAACAAAATTAGGATATTTTAAATAACAGAATACTTTAACAAATTTTAAGGATAAAAATTTGAAATATTTTAAAATTTTGATACATATCGACAACTGAGTTAATTTATTTTAATATTTTTTTAAATTTTAAATTTTCGATACAGTAAATTTTCTGTTAATTTATTTTAATTTTATTTCATTAAAATATATTTTCTTAAATAAAACAGAAAATTAACAAAATAAATTGGCCTCCCACCAATTAACAAAAAGACAGAATCTTTTTTGTTATTTTCGTTAAAATAAATTAACCAATTAATAAAATATATTAAATTAACAAATAAATTGGCCTAGGAGGGAGGAGAATAGAGGAGAGAGGAGAGAGGAGGGGAGGGGAGGAAAGAGAGAGAGAGAGAGAGAGAGGAGAGGAGAGGAGAGGAGAGGAGAGAGAGAGAGAGGGGAGCGGGAGAGGAGGGAGCGGAGAGGAGAGGAGGAGAGGAGGAGAGAGGAGAGGAGAGGAGAAGAGAGAGAGAGAGAGAAAGAGAGAGAGAGAGGGGTGCGGGAGAGGAGGAGAGAGGAGAGCGGAGAGGAGAGGAGAGAGAGGGAAAAAACGTTCTTCCAAAGGGCGTTTTTCTTGTATTAAATTTTTTTTTTTCGGCTGTTAACGAAAGTTAACTTTTTACTGACGGAAAGTATAAAATGCTCTGCTGATAATTTTAAAAAATTAAATGCTTTTTTTTAAAATATTTTATATTATAATGTTCTGATTGAAATTTTTCGTTATTGAAACCCCACGTTCAGTACTAAAGCGAATCATATATATATGTTTCATATTTTCATGTGCAGTTACTTTATTGCCGGTTTATTACTGTGCAATATATGTTCGTCATATAACATGTAACTATCGATTCTTCCACGAGTCCCTTTCGACCCTGTTTCTGGTACGAAATCAGGAATCCAGATGAAACAAATTCTGACTCAAGGACTCCTCAGACTATTCTCCAAACAATGGATTTTGTTAAAGTAAAGTAGTATCTACTATGAATCATATGATCAAAAGATTATTAGATAGACTTAATTAAAATTTAATATATTCAACTATTCGAAATATTCAAATTAACACCTACCTACAACTTTGATAGGTACTAGCTTAATATTATATCTAAACTAATATTTTCAACTTGATTTTCAAAATTTTTGTTTATTCCTAAACTACTCTTCCTCCCACCCCCTCCTCCCTCCTCCCACACCGGCGACTGATGCTCCGGCAGCCACCCCCTCCCCCCTCTCGGGACGTCGGCGCTGGAGATGGGGGAGGGGGGAGAGGGTCTCCGGGGAGGGGAGGGGACGGAGATCGCCGGAGAGAGGAGAGGACGGAGAGAGAGAGAGTGGAGAGGAATAACTTAATTTTTTTTTTTTTAGTATATTAAGTTAGTATCTATTAAAGTTGAGGATATCAATTTGAACATTTTGGATAGTTAAGAATATCAAATTATAATTTAGCCTATTAGATATTGTAATATACTACATAAAGTAGTTTAGCACAATGAATGGACAACGATCAGGAATGTATCATCCATCATCTGAATGTTTATGGGATCTTTACTGAATAAATGTGTGAAAGACCGCAGATTTTATCGTCTATTAGGCCATTTCTAACCCAATTCCTTGAGGACAAATTCTCTCCAACCAATTCTCAATTTAAGATTATTTTTTTTTTCAATTTTTTGAGGAAAGAGTGATTTGATCTTCAAATTTGGGAGAAGAGAGAAAGAATTCTCAAATTTGAGAATCCACTATTTATGTTTATTTTATCTTATAACTTTTAATTTATAAATATAATAATATAATTATAATATCATTGTTGAGCTATTCCAATAGAGTCTAATATTAAATATATTTATTATTAATAATTTTTTTACTTCGTATAATTTTACATAATTTTGGATCATGTAAAAAAGTTCAAATAATTCTATTTTTTTAGAAATTTTGATATATAAATAATGTATAATAATATAGTGTATATGATTATATTAAAACAAGTATAAAAAAATTATGTATAATAGTTGTTTATTGTTTTGATGATAGATAGGTCGGAGTGTAAGATTCTGAGGATGGAATAATAAAAGAATATTTTGTTTTGAGTTCGAAAATTAGAAAATTTACTGTAGCGATAATAAATTTATATTAATTAAATATAGTGATAGAACTTTGGTAAATTTAGAAATTACGATAGGAATCACCAGTTGGGTTGACGAAAATTTGGAGAACTTGAGTTGGCGAAAATTCGACCAAAATCTAATGTTTAAAAAAAAACAAAAAAAACAAAAAAAAACAAAAAATCATATTTTCGCCAACGGAGTTAGCGAAAATTTGGTTAGGTTGGTTCGGTTCGGTTTATTGGTTTGTGCGGTTCGGTTTGGCCTCGGTTTAGTGGTTGCTTCGGTTCGATTTGGCGAAAATACATTATTTTTTGTTTTTGTAGGTTTATTTTCTAGGTATGTTAATAGTAACTATGTCATAGTAACGTTCATATTGTAATGTTCATATTTTAACGTACAAATTTTTACAACGGCTCAATTTTTATTGAAATAGAACAAAGTTACATTTAAATAAAGTTCGTACTAATATAACAATTTCATCGACCTCTCTTGGCTAATTCTCGATAGTTCGGACGATCAATCTCTCTTAGATTGAGTCGGTCCCTCTTTTCTCGTGTATTCTCCGGGACCGCGTCATCACCACCTCCTTGACTGTCCTCCACTTGAGATGACATAGGTGCTGATGGAGTTGTCAAGATATAGGAATAGGTGGTAACGCCGGGGGCTCCCAAATTTTTGCCAACTCAGTTGACGAAAATCTGTCTATTCCCGTCCAAAAGTCGAATTTTTGCCAACCCAGTTGGCGAAAATCAAGTTCTCCAAAATTTTGCCAACTCGGTTGGCAATATGTATCGAAATTTCAAAATTTTCCAAATTTCAATCGTTATATTTAATTAATATAAATTTATTATCGGTAAAGTAAATTTTCTGTAAAAAAATCAAAAATAAAATTACCGAAAGTAAAATTAGGAGGTCGAAACATCGTTTTTTTGCGATTCTAAAATTTTTAGAAGTCCGTCAAACTGTGAAACGGTTTATCCCGAAATACTTTTCCATACGGTCATTTTGGTACAAACTGGACCTTGTTTCGATCTCACAATCAAAAGTTATGATACTTTAAAGTTTTATATTTTATATTTTTGCCTGTAACATGTACGTCTTACTTCGGATGAAAATTCTCTCTACACGAATTGTGTTACTTTTGTCGAAAACATACAAATTGACCTATTGTTTGACGAAAAACGATTTTAAAACAAATAGTTATGGCCGTTCGAAGTCTGCTTGACGGTAGATTTTTTTTTTGGTTCAATGATAACATATTTTATTTTGTGTTTGAAATAAACAAATGAAGAGGAGGTTTATACGAAACCTTTTTCTTTTGCTTACAAACAAGAAAAAAGTACAATTAATCCTATACGAGGATGTTAAGTACAATAAATAATTCTGGGAAAGTATTGCTATAGGAGTCTGATCTGCGGTCGATCACTTTGTCCCTTGGACCACACGATGATGAAGAAGTGCTGTAGAAGAAGAAGAAGAAGATTCAAAGGTTGCAATTGGGATTGAATTCTCATTGCCAAAGTTGTCAACAAAAACTCTATGTCTGTGCTCTCTTTTCTCTCTGATCTCTGATTGAGCCCTCTCTGCCCTCTAATCGCTGCCTTTTTCCCTATGATCGGGGGTCTCTATTTATAGAGATCAGTCAAATAACTGTCCAGTTGGCGTATAAGGCCAAACTGTGAAAAAAATTGCATCTTTTACACTACGGTTATAATAACTGCTACCCACGTTCAAATAATCTTCTGAATCTGCGTATGACACGTGTCCCATTATGAGGTAACGCGTATAACTGCTTTCCGAAGATCACGACATGCAAGTCATGTAGGTAACTGCCCCTGCGTAAAGATGGTTGGCGTAAAAGCCAAATAACTGTCTTGTTGGCGTAAAAGCCAAATAGCTGTCTTGTTGGCGTAAAAGCCAAATAGCTGTCTTGTTGGCGTAAAGGCCAAATAGCTGTCTTGTTGGCGTAAAAGCCAAACAGCTGTCTTGTTGGCGTAAAAGGCCAAACTCTGCGTAAAACTTGATAATTCATGAATAATAGATAACCAACGTAAAATAGCCAATTATCCATCACGACTGAGGTTTTGAGCGTATTCTGGGCTAAGTAGCCTTATCACGTACCTTTGCAAATATGGCCGAGTTTGGCGTATTTCGAGGAGATAGCATACGACGTACTCCTATAGTTGAAAATAGCCTGGTTGGCGTAAAATGCAAGGATGGTGATGTGAGCGTATTAGTCACAGTTTTAACTTTCCCAATCAATTACCCATCACGACTGAGGTCTTGAGCATATTCTGGGCTAAATAGGCTTATCACGTACCTTTGCAAATATGGCCGAGTTGGCGTATTTCGAGGAGATAGCATACAGCGTACTCCTATAGTTGAAAATAGCCTAGCTGGCGTAAGATGCAAGGATGGTGATGTGAGCGTATTAGTCACAGTTTTAGCTCTCCCAGTCATGACAAAATCTAAAGAATAGAACCAAATCTCGTGCATTAAATGCAGAGATATGCCTCCATCTCGTGCATTAAATGCAGAGATATGCCTCGAGCTCTGTACGAGAAACAGCTTTTGACGTGGCGTCTGATTTCGTCTCATCTTGAGCGTAAAAACTTATTTCTGCCCATGTAGAATAGGCAGTGTATTCTTTGAATGCGTAAAAATGACTTGTATCAAGAATATGTCACTAAACGACAACATGGGTCTCTGTGCAAAATTATCATCACAGCCGTCCTCTCGATCATTGTGTAGTACTTTTGTCAGGTGCCAGGTTCACTGATTTGTCTGACAAATTCATCCGAGGAATACGAAGAGTTCCTCGTACAACTTTACGCCGCATTAAAAACAAACGTATTTTGAACTTTACGCAGGAGGGTAAATCAACCTTTTACGCGGAACAGTCTTGAGGCGCTGCTTTACGCGGGCAGCTCTGAAGCTCTACTTTACGCCAAACAGCCTTGAAGGTCTGTTTTACGCGTACAGCTCTGAAGCCATATTTTACGCCACACAGTCTTGAAGCTCTGTTTTAGGCGGGCAGGGACTTTATGTATTTGGGGGTTTTGACTGTATAATACGCGTACGATTCTCCAGCATATTTCATGCTTCTACAAGACCCCCTTCAAAGTTTTTAAATTGCTCGTAATTTGAAATACTTTGAATGAAGCATGAAATGGTCAAATTTGACTCTTGTACTTGGCTTTTTCGAACGTAAAATCCAATTTATCAAGATATACGCGTATTCTGCTAACTGATCTGTCCCGCGTGATTTAAGATACGCGTAAAATTGTAGATCCGCAGCTTCTGAGCGTAAAATCATGGATTTGTAGCTTCTGAGCGTAAAATCATAGATCTATAGCTTCTGAGCATAGCTTCTGAGCGTAAAATCGTAGATCTGTAGCTCCTGAGCATAAAATCGTAGATCCTTGCTCTACGCGTAAAAATCTGAGCATAAAATATTGGATTTGTTACACCGCGTGACTATCTGTCTTCCTTTTCAAATGATCGGCTGACGTGGTCCCAAATCATAACCGACTATTAAAAATCAGATTTGGTTAAGGATTCGGAGAGTCACTTGAACTCTATAAATATGCCTAGGTCATGAGAGAGAAAAAAACCCTTCATCTTTTTCTGCAAAACCCTTCGTCTCTTTCTGAAAACTCTTCGTCTCTTTCTGAAAAAAGGACCTCAGATTCGCCATGGCACCAAAACAGACCTCCACCGCTAAGGGAAAGAAAGCCGCTTCATCATCTCGCTCCACTTCTCAAGCACGAGCGAATCCTACTAGGCCAATCGAGCCTCGTTCTGAACGAAGTGCTCCGCCGTCTAGCTGTGCACTGGGCATCACAAGTAAAACTTCGAGAGAAATAAAAACCCTCTGCACACGTTGTACGTGTATGCGCAAATACGCCTACATTCTTAATGTGTCAGCGTAAAACTCCATATTTTTGCAGTCTGGCGTAAAAACTCAGACTGTCAAATTTTGGCGTATACTGCAAACCTTGCATTTTACGCACTGGAAGTAAATTCCAGCGTAAAACTCAAATTTTTGTAGTCTGGCGTAAAAAACTCAGACTGTTAAGTTTTGGCGTATACTGCAAACCTTGAGTTTTACGCACCGGAAGTAAATTCCAGCATAAAACCCAGATTTTTGCAGTCTGGCGTAAAAAACTCAGACTATCAAATTTTAGTGTATACTGCAAGAGTGTAGCACCTTACGTTTTACGCGCTAAAAGTAAATTCCAGCGTAAAACTGACTTATTCTCTTGCTTTTTGCAGTGGACCTACAGATCCCTCCTCTGGCTGAAGTAATGGGCTCTGCTGCTGGAATGTTGAATTCCAACTACTTGGAAGACTTGTCCCACGTGACTTTCCCCATCTCTGGAAACGAGTATCCTCAAGAAAGGGGAACTTTGATCTCGGCCCAAGGAGAAAGAATGTTACTGAGTATGATCATTGGGGAACCCTTGACATACATAGATGGGACTGAATATAAGAAACCAGTTTTCTTATTTGGGGATGTTATTGATAAGCAATCCCAAACGAAGCCCAAGAAGGAAGACTGGGTATTCTCTACTGAGGGCACGGTTATGTACCTGCCAAAGATGTCCAGGGACTATCCTATTTCTGCATTCTTTCATGCCACACATCCCAGAAGGATGTCATGGACTCTGACTCCTGATCTTCATGGCCAGCCAGGGAAGATCTTTTATAAGAAAGGATTAACCCAAGGATCCTTTGTAAGTAGTCCCTCCGACCCTGTTACGCCCTTTAGAGGATTACTACCAGGCAGCGTCCCTAGTGGGGACTCCTCTTTGATACAGCCATTTCAAATGGCAACTTTCTGTAATGAATTCATGGAGTAGGGAGGAGTATATCCCAGGGTTAACCCTCGCACATGTGGATGGCTTAACCCCCAGAATCTTCGATGGGCCAATTTGACTACATGGGCCCTGAAGCGCTTTCAAGTGGAGCTAGAAAGTATTAACTTACTTGAGGCTGTCAGTGCTACTAGTGTTGGGCTGCCTATCAACCCCAATTTGTTCTTGGCTTTGATGGAGCTATATAACTCGCTAACTGGGACTTTCGCCACTCCGATAGGTGAGTTGGGCCTAGCCCTTCATGAGATGGCAGATATCTCAAAGCTGCCAATGGAAGACATTCCTTATGAAGAGTACGTCCCCACCAATAGAGAGTTGAAGGATACCAACCCTCGGGTAGTGGCTGTATACCAAGAACTGAAGAGCAACTATCTTGCATGCACTACCTTCTACAGAGAGCCTTCTGACTTAGCCCATATTAACAAATGGGTATCCTACCTCTTCTTCCATCAGGCTAGAAACGCCAAGCAGGACAATGTTGTAGATAGCAAAGACAAACCTTTGAACCCTCTGAGCATTCTTAATGCCAACACAATCGATGATCTCATTGAAGATGCAGAGGCTCCAGATTATGTTCTGAATGAAGAGATAGGGGGTTATCCTGCAGGAACCAAAGCCTACAGTTATATGAGGCATTGCCGAAAGCCTCTGTCAAGAGAAGCTCAACTGGCTGGCTTCCTTTCTATTTGGCTACGCCGATGGGTGGTTCCTGGCATCGCTTCTGCGGATAACATTCATCGCAACACCTTATGGCCCGCAGTGCATTTGGTATTTGGAGCAAGATTGGGCCTGCTCCCTGCCATGGTATGCAGGATACAAGTTGGCCTGAGGGCTATTACTGATGGGCTGTTGGCCGATACTACACAGCATGAAGGATATCCCAGAGTAGAATTGCCATTCTTATATCTGATGGGATGGTTAATCCTTCACAACACCAGAGTGATGTCTCACGGATCTGTCAGTGGTTCGGGCAATAACTTCTTGTTGAATTATAAGAATTCTTTTTGGAATGTGACTAGTGTCATAGATTGTCGACTAGCACTAAATTTTGCCAACAGTTGGAAATTCTTCTACACCGTCCCCCCCCCGTACATATCAATCAACAAGGGACTAAACTTCAGGATGTAGGTCAGGGGAAGACTATTCTTTCTCCTGAAGTCTTTTACTAGTCGGTCTGTATTAGACCTTCCCACCCGCTGTACAGAAGTGAGGACCACTGCTACTTGGAGCCTTATCTGCCTAGCCGTTTCGCCAGGCAATTTGGATATGATCAATTGCACGTAGGAAATCCCATCACCAGCTTCAAATTCAAATGTGGACTTATTGATGGAGCTAGAGGATGACGTTATTTCATCATGGGTTGTACTGGAGCAACCTTTGCTGTTCCCGCGACCTCTCTCTCCATGGAGTTGTGCATTCTTCATTCATACGCACAGTTTTATGTGTCCATCAATACCTTCCATCATGATTTTGACGTATATGGAAGTTTTAGAATGCCCTCCCATAAGTCCACTAGAAGAGAGGAGATACCATCTGTCTTCTCTGATGAAGGTGATGAAGCTACTGGTGCAGATGATTATTTGTTGATTTTACCGAGAGGCGTAATAGCTCCGCCAGCAGAGCCTCTCATAATTTCTAATAAACGAAAGGCTTCTACTCTGAAAGAGCCTCCCCCCCCCCCCGCAAGAAGAAGCAGACTACCAGAGGTCCTAAAAAGACTTCCACCAAGGGGGCCTCTTCCAGGAGTGAGCCTATTGTTTCCCCTGCTAGGGATGATTCTTCGATTAGGGATCCTTCGCCTTTTAAAGAAGGAGCCTCCACAGTCCCAGCTGAAAGTGGTGGAGATTCTTTGCCCGTGACTGCTGCCACTACCATCGTTACTGGTGGTGCTTCTATATCGCATTCGAGGCCGAGCTCACCAATAATCAATATACCTTTTACAAGACAAATAATGGGACTAGCCCCTCCTTCATCTGTAAGTATTTCAAGCGAGATTCCACCCGATGAACCTCAAGTATATCTGGGTGATGACTGGGATGACGAACCTCAAGCGTCAGTTGATGTACCCTCTTCTCCAGGTATGACAGCTTGTTTAGCATCATTAAGAAATGATTTAGCTATACAGGCTGCAGACGCAGTATACATGCCATCGGCCATGGGTAAATGTTATCTTCATGCTTTTTTCAGGAAAATTTAACATCAAATTGATATTAACTTTCTCTTATCTTATTTTCAGGCGAAGACATTTCTGGGGAGGGCGGAGCTGAAACAACCTCTGATTTTGTTGCGGATCTAGTTAATGAAACGGCGGAGACCATCGTCGAAGAAGCATACCTTGAAGCCGTTGATCTTTCATCCGCAGCATTCTCAGATATAATCCCGCCAGTAGCAGTTCAAATAATATCAGAGGTGGATGAACCCACCATCTCGACTGTGCCTCCTTCGTCGAGCATGCCAGCGACTTTAACTATTGTTGGTGTCTCTTCTTTTGTCGCACCATTTGTTGAAGCAACGACTGTGGCAACATCCTCTGCAGTCATTCCAGAAAGGAGATTTACCGATATGGCGGCCACTCCCAGCGTACATTCGATCTTTGCTATGCTAGTTGAACAATACACTAGCATATTCTACCTCACTTTGAAAGAATTGATATCCATGGTGCTGGAGAAGAATCTAGGCTTTGATGCTCTGAAGACGTCCTCCAAGCTCACTATAGCGCCGATTAGAAATTTCAATGACGCTGAAAGAGCTAATGCGCTAGAGTAAATGGTTAATGGTTTAGAATAACCCATTAACGAATATTTGCAACTATCCCGAGGCAGCATCAATGACTTGGTTCAAGCTGAATACGACTCACTAACTGCAAAATTTGCTCAGAAGACAGAAACTCTAAACAAATTTATCCAGGAACATCAACAAGAGATGGAGAAAGAGCAAGCAGTATTGGTGGAGAGTATTCCTCAGCTAGTTCAGTGCCGTACGAAATATGAGGGATATGAAGTGAGGGTTCAAGAATTGGAAGCTGAACTTGCTCAAACCAGAGAGAGGCTTCTCAAAGCATCGCTAGTTCGTGATGTCTTAGAGGGCCAAGTGAATACAGCTCAACATAACTTGACCCATGTGGGTGTCATTCATGCAAGTTTTGTTGATTCTCTATCCGAACTATCCCTCTTGAGCAATGACGAAGCAAGGCTGGAACTGGCTCGTACAAACATTTTAAACTCCAGGAATGAGAGGATGGCTGCTTTGGCGCAACAGATCCGCGATTTAACTGCTCCTCCCCAATGATGTACTTTTTTGCTTCTCCTGTAATTTCTCAGAGATAATAAAGATACATTTTTTGACTTTGTGGACCCATCACTTTAGAATATAAATAATAGGCTAAGATGAAAGTGATATCAGAGGTAAGATGAACATGATATACTTTCGGTAAGGTTTAGCTGAATGTAAATCTATTCAGAGGTAATATGAACCTGATAGAATATAATCCAACTAAATTTGTATACAAAATACTATCAGAGGTAATATGAACATGATAGGTTTACAAATTAGTTAAGCATAGGTCATATGAACCTGATAGAATATGATTCAGCTAACCTTTATACGTAGTATCGCCAGAATGAGATCTTCATCATACTCCGTTAAGCAAAGGAGATCAAGTATAGTACTTCTTCAGGAATTTGCCGTTGATAGGAGCCATTATCAAATTTCTATTAGGCTTGGCTAATCTGTAAGCGCCATTTGAAAATTTTGTTTCAACAACATAAGGGCCCTCCCATTTCTTTACGATTGTTTGTGCGAACTTTGGTCATCGTACCAGAGGTAATATGGACGTAGTACAATACCGTATTTGTTAAGGACATCCCACTGGGGGATCCTTGGTGGACCTATTATTTGTTGCGCACATTTAGTGCAAATAATAAGTTCGAAACAAGCCCAATCAAAGCAAATATGGACGTGATAGGTTTGTGGCTAGTAAAGACATCCCGCTGGGGGAGATTTTTGTGGACCCATTACTTTTTTGCGCATGTTAGTGCAAGTAATAGGTTTGAGACAAGTCCTGACAGAGGTAATATAGACGTGACAATTTTTGTGGACCCACTACTTTTTGTGCATGTTAGTGCAAGTAATAGGTTTGAGACAAGTCCTGTCAGAGGTAATATAGTCGTGACAGTTTTTTGTGGACCCACTACTTTTTTGTGCACGTTAGTGCAAGTAATAGGTTTGAGACAAGTCCTGCCAGAGGTATTATAGACGCGGTAAAATATGACTCTGTGGGGATACTGGAGGGACATATTCCAGCGGTAATATGAACATGAACTGACTTTTTCTCTGCTGGGGAGAATGAGGATAGTTCAGAGGCAATATGGATTTGAAAAATTCGTTTCCATTGCGGGCATCCCACCGGGGGGGTTTTGTGGACCTATTACTTCTTGTGCACGAGAGTGCAAGTAATAAGTTTAAGACAAGCCTTGCCAGAGATAATATGGACGTGGCAGTTTTCGTGGAACTAACATCACTGGCATACTTAAAGTTAAGTACGGGTACTAAGTTGAGATGACAACCGATAACAGAGGTAATATCGACATAAAAATCGATAGCCAAAACTCGGAAGGTTTGCTCAGAGGTAATATGAACATGACAAACTCAGCCTGAGAGAAATATTATGACAGTAGTTCAGAGGTAATATGGACGTAAACTAATGTCCAAAAAATTCATTGAGGAGTGATTTGTTGAGTGTGGTCTATCCAAACATGAAGATAGACCAAAGGATTATTCCGCTGGGGAGATTGATGGAACGATAGCTCAGAGGTAATATGAACATGGCTAGCGTCTAACGAGATTGGTTTGAATAGTCATTGCAGGAGTGTGCGAGTAGACCTAAGGATTGCTCCGCTGGGGGGGGATTTTGAGGATCCATCATCCATTGCGTATCCGGAACTTTTGGATACGGATGATGGCTCTTTACAAGAATTTGTAACGAAGAAGAAAATGTTGCACATAGGCACTTGCTGGGGATGCCAAATTGCTGAACATATCTATACAGAGGTCATATAAACATGATAGAATATGATTCTCGATCTTCGACGATCGAGAAAATATTGCACATAGGCACTTGTTGGGGATGAAGAACCAAGAGTTGATTTGTACATCTGGGTTGTGGACTTATTACCCATGGCATCCCTTAAGTACAGATAATAAGCTGAAACGACTAGCACTATCAAGGGTTATGCGAACGTGATAGTAGGAAGTCGAAGAGAAGAACTTCACTCAGAGGTAATGTGGACATGAAAAAGTTCTGAAAATATCTTACTCAGAGGTAATGTGGACATGGTAAGATATGACTCAGTGGGGATAAAGAAAAATAGGGCAGAGGTAATATGGGAATGACCATTTTTGTGGTGATAGATTTACTCTGCTGGAGAAAGTGGAGAGACGTAGTTCAGAGGTAATATGGACGTGAACTGATCGATAGCAACAACCTGGGAGGTTTGCTCAAAGGTTACTTGGACATGGCAAACTCAGCTGGGGGAAAAACAGTTTGGACGTGAACCCATGTCCGAAAACTTCACTGGGGAGTGATTTGCTGAGTGGGGATAGACCTGAAGGTTGCTCATCTGGGAAGATTTTAGGAACTCATCATCCGGTACTTTTTGAGGGGACAAATTGCCACGTTAGAGTGAGATCAATTTGCAGTGACCGTCTTCTCGTTTATAAATGCAATGTGATGACTTTGGCGTCGATCAACTCCTGGATTTTCCTTTTCAGTATATAACATGCCTTCGTGGGGTGATGAATGTACCAATGAAAGAGACAATATTCTGGGTCATCGACCTTGCCAGCCTTTTCAGGGTATCTGATGTTGGGTAGCCGAAGTTTGTTTTCCTTCATCAATATATTAAATATTTTAATGATGTCATCCTCATTGAAAGAGAAAGTCCCCTTTGGCTTTCGGGCTCCCGCTACCTGAGTCGTACGATCCTTAGGGAAGATGTTCATAGTTGCTTCATCTTCGGACTCAGAGGGAATCTACCCCCAGCTTTGGATGCTGCTCTGTTTTGTCGAGGGAGACTACCCCCAGACATGTCGTCGTCTGGTTCTTCTTCTTGCAATGACGAAGAGTAGTTCAATCGGTCGAAAACTGATCGTTTTGCTTCAGAACAGCAACGGTTAATTATAACCTTACGACTATTACAACAATGTTCTCTAGGAGGTGTAATAGACGTATTAGGAGATCCCCTGTCTTTGCGTTTCTGGATCAAGAAATCACGCAAATCAGGGAGATTACAAGAAGAAGAAGAAGGCTTATTCTGCCTTTTTACATCAGTAGGAATGTGTAAATTAGGGACCATAACCCTTTTCCTACCATAGGACTACAGCAGTTCACCCATGTGAGTGGCATATGATCCATCATCTGTCTGAGGAGCGTATCTTTCCGTGAAACGAGTCTTCTTTATGCGGACAGACCTATCCTGGCATAATTTGGATTTTGGCACAGGTTCGCATAAAACAGGAAAAGTCCTCGTAATCTGTAAAATGGGTATTTTCTTCCCTTGTGGGCGTAGAAGCCTAGAGGTTGGAAGATTCGCCACTTGTTTTCCCTTGATGTGATCAAAGGGTACATCTGCCTCATCATATACGGGAGATATAATTTTACACACAGGGCATGTTTGAAATTTCTGGATTGGCACTGAGGCATTGCCAGAAATTTTGTCTATCATGTCACAAACGGGAGACGAAGGTTTACGCGCAGGGCGCGTTTGAAACTTCTGGATTGGCCCTGAGGCATTGCTAGAAGTCCTGTCTACCACGTTACAAACGAGAGACAAAGTTTTGCCCACATGGCGTGTTTGAGACTTCTGGATTGGCACTGAGGCATTGCCAGAAGTCTCGTCTACCACGTTACAAACGATAGACAAATTTTTGCGCGCAGGGCGTGTCTGAGGCTTCTGGATTGGCACTGAGGCATTGCCAGAAGTCTTGTCTACCACGTCACAGACGGGAGATAAATTTTTACGCACAGGACGTGTAGGCTGTGTTGTCACAACCTTGTTGATCAGAGAATGAGAGCTTGCAGGAAGGGTAGAGAACGTCTTAGGCATCCATACTTTACGCAGCTTCCTGTTGTTCTGGACATAGGGGGAATGAGAGCTGCCCCCTGTACGAAGCATGTCTTCATAAGCAGATTGGTCGAACTGGACGACCAAAGTCTTCTTCGTCGATCCGATGGATACAGCATCGTGTTGAGCAATTGCTTTCTCGTTAAAGGAGAAAGTCTTCCCCAGCAGAGTCACCATTTTGTTTGAAATAAACAAATGAAGAGGTGGTTTATACGAAACCTTTTTCTTTTGCTTACAAACAAGAAAAGAGTACAATTAATCATATACGAGGATGCTAAGTACAATAAAATGGTTCTGGGAAAGTATTGCTATAGGAGTCTGATCTGCGGTCGATCACTTTGTCCCTTGGACCACACGATGATGAAAAAATATTGTAGAAGAAGAAGAAGCTTCAAAGGTTGCAAGTGAGATTGAATTCTCGTTGCCAAAGTTGTCAACCAAAACTCTCTGTCTGTGCTCTCTTTTCTCTCTGATCTCTGATTGAGCCCTCTCTGCCCTCTAATCGCTGCCTTTTTTTTTCTGTGATCGGGGGTCTCTATTTATAGAGATCAGTCAAATAACTGTCCAGTTGGCGTATAAGGCCAAACTGTGAAGAAAGTTGTATCTTTTACGCTGCGCTTATAATAACTACTACCCACGTTCAAATAATCTTCTGAATCTGCGTATGACACGTGTCCCATTATGAGGTAACGCGTATAACTTCTTTCCAAAGATCATAACATGCAAGCCACGTGTAGTGCCTCAAATCCCGATCCGACCGGGATGTGCACTACGTAATTGGGCTTGTAGCTAGTCTGTCTGAGTCGTAGCTTAGATCTTCGGCATCTTCTTGCCACGGACGAAATGCGATGATCCTTTCCAACTCATGGAAAGGGCTCTATTGAAACGAGTCCAATAGTTTTCGTATTTGGTTGCATGGTTTTCTTGATTGCCGCTTTGGGATTTTGATTTGGTGTTGCTTTCGATTTGCTTGGTTTTCGCTGCTGGTTTTATCGTTTGGAGCTTTGATTCTTGGGGAGTTCGGCAAGGAAGGATAGGCAAGAATTCTAATTGGTGCTCGTGCTGTGCAGGTCCGCGTAACTGACGTTTGATCGTCGCTAGGCGGGATTCGTGTTTCAGCTACCTTTTCCTTAACCAGTGAGTGGTTTGGACCCTTCTTTCCTACTTCTTCACGCCCACATCTCTAATGTTTCAAACGTTCACTCGATGATGCCCGGTTGGACGCCTAGGAAATCCTCGCCACAATGCATGCCAGCCACTAAGAAAGGAACATGGGATTTGTAGACTAATTTACTATATGCTTGCACACCTTATAATTTGAGTTGTTTATAAAGGGAATTGGTTGTTGGTGGCGGCCTAGTGCCTCGGACGGAGTTTGGACCTATGAGATACCAAAATCGGAACACCGCATTGAGAAAATATGAACTGTTGCATGAGATATATATTGCTGCTTTACTTCTTTGTTTATTTCGATGCATTGTATGATAATATGAATTGTTCATGCATTTGCATGGTCTGGGACAACTTGTGCACAAGGTTTGGCATTTCCTCGAAACGGCTTTCCGGGGCACTGGAGCCGTATCGATCCGGAGGGAAATATTTGATTCGTGCTCGTCACGATGGATTGCGGGACCTCCAGCAAGGCTTGCTACCCGGGCTGATAGGGCGCACCGCTAATGCTTGAAATATGTCCCTAAGGTGTCGATCACACCAATGACCGCATAGAATAGAACACATGCTAATTTATTGTCTTGTGCAGATAGTAAGTATACTTGTGTTTCGTTGCAGGGAAGGCGTGCATCGGTTGAGTAAGCAATCGATGCACTGGTTTGATTCAATGCTATTTTCATTCCTATCAAAACATGCAACTGATATGAATTGAATTCACTTGCTTCTTTATAGAAGTCATCTTAATGCATGCTCGCCCCTAATAAGCTAGTGTCGATTTAGTCGAGTGGGTTCATCCCGCTCACCAGTACAAGTTGAGTACTGACCCACGTTGAAGGGCAACTATTTCAGGCACTCAGACGGTGCAACGCTAGTAGATAGACGAGGAGGCGTTAGGAGCACCTCTATTTTGAAGTATAGTTGGAGTCAGATCATTTTGGAGGCTTGGACTTTCAACCTATACAAGGGCGTAATGTATGAACGACGTGGACTATCTGATGGAGCGCGCCCTGCCTTTTGAGTTATCTTTTTGTAATGCAAATCAAGTAGCCGAGAGGCACATCAATGTAAACTCTATGTAATTACTCTAAATTATCAATGAAAAATCATGTTTCTTCCTGCACTTGTGTTCAAATCTCTGTGAATGTGTTTTCTAAATTGTGTTTCAAAATGGGTTCCTATAACTGCAAGTTCTTGCCTTGTACGAGCGCAACTCCAGGCTCGTACGGCATCACGCCCCAGCAAGGACGAATCGGTTCCGTGAAGGATCCAGCGAGGACGAATGACCCTTTCGGGATCGGGGCATGACATATTGGTATCAGAGCCTAGGCTGTACTTCCATGGGATTTCAAAGATTATATAGGAGTTTGATGCGCCTCTCAATTGAGTTGCGTTCGGCGTCCGTTGCATGAGATGAGTCGCCTATACAATGAGCCCATAGATACAAAAATCTATCGTTTTTGGAGTGTTAACAAGCTACTCTCTTTTGTAGCCATGGCAAAGAAGAACACTGCAACTGCCAGCAGTGCTCAACCCATTCAGAGCGATCCAGCAAGCTCTGGAGAATCTAGAGGAGCGGGTTCGAACGGAATGACGGAACGGCTTATGCATCTCATGGAGGTGCAGCAACAACAAGCTGTTACACAACAGGCGCAATTTGCTTCCCAGCAGAAGCAAATAGATACCATGATGCAACTGATTGCATCCTTGGTACCAAGCAACGGGACTGCCACTGTGACTCCTTCCCCACCGCCGGCCGTGGCGGTAGAGGATGAGTCCGAAGAAACACAGCCTTCAGCGAAGAACTCCTGTCGAGCAGCTGAGTTTACAAAAATGCATCCCCCTACGTTCAACGGACGAGCGGAGCCGGACGTGGTGATGGGGTGGATTGCTAAGCTGGAAGGACTCTTCAACCTGGTTGGCATCAGGGGATCCAAGCGAGTGGCTTGTGCATCGGTTCAGCTGGAACTGCGTGCGCATGATTGGTGGGAAGCCACGAAGCAAGGGATTTATGATGCCAATCCCAACTGTAAAATTACTTGGGAAATGTTCAAATCTGCCTTCATTGAACAATATATTCCCCGAGCCGTGCGTCAACAAAAGGAAGACGACTTCAGTAATCTGGTGCAAGGAAGTTTGTCTGTTGACGATTACGACTCAGTATTCGCTAAACTGGCTAAGTTTGCAGGGCACTTCTTGCCTAATCAGCAGGCGTGGTGCTATCGATTTCAGAAGGGTTTGAATGATGATTTGCGTAGGGACGTCATCAACCAAAAATGCCAAACATACAGGGAATGTTACGAAGCGGCTCTGAACAGCGAACGGATCTTTGGGCGCCGTCTCCCAAAGGCCGAGGTGCAAACCCCCCGTACCAATAACAATAAACGTCCTCATAAAACGGGAGGGTCTGGAGCACACAAGCGTTCGCATACGTCTAATAATAGGGGCCAATCCCAATCACTGAACTGCAGCCGGTGCGGCAAATCAGGGCATAAAGTGAATGAATATCGGGTTCAAGGATGTTTCAAATGTGGTCGCCTGGGTCACAAACAGTTTAACTGCCGAGAGGGCAAGCCGAATCAGAACAACGGGAATCAAAACAAGGGGCCTCCAGCAAGTGATGCCAATGCTGTGCCAGTCAATCCACAACGCCAGGGTGCTCAAGGCCGAGTCTATGCACTGACTCGGGATGAGGCAACTGTATCTGAAACTGTCGTAACAGGTACTTTACTTTTCAGAGATTTGCCCGCTAGAGTCTTATTCGATTCAGGTGCTACGCATAGTTTCATATCTGCTGATTTTACTGTTGAGCATAAATTAGCTTCTACTCCTTTAAATATGAACCTTTGCGTAAGTACCCCTTCGGGAGTCGATATGCCCGCCCATGCGATCTGTAGGGATGGTTACATTTGCATCGGAGGAAGGAAGCTTTCCTTAGATGTCATTGTACTAGACATCAAGGATTATGATATTATTCTCGGTATGGACTGGTTGGGTGCTTGCCATACAACAATCGAGTGCGCGGAGAAGCGAGTCGTATTCCGTCTACCCGACGAGGCAGACTTCTACTATTCGTGCAGCGCTGCACCGAAGACGGCAATGGTGATATCAGTAATTTCGGCTAGGCGTATGTTGCATTCGGGCTGTTAAGGGTACTTAGCTTCTGTTCGAGCCACCCGGCGGGAATGTGTAGATGCAGCTCAGGCTGAAGTCATTGCAGATTTCCTCGACGTGTTCCCAGACGAGCTGCCTGGAATGCCTCCTGATCGTGAGATCGAATTCAGCATTGACACTTTTCCGGATTCGCGACCGATATCAAAGGCACCTTATCGCATGGCCCCAGCAGAGCTTAAGGAACTTAAAGTTCAGTTGCAAGATCTGTTGGACCGAGGATACATTCGTCCAAGCGTTTCTCCGTGGGGCGCTCCGGTGCTGTTCGTGAAAAAGAAGGATGGATTCATGCGGCTGTGTATTGACTACCGAGAGCTGAATAAGGCGACCGTACGGAATCAGTACCCATTGCCAAGAATAGATGACTTGTTTGATCAGTTGCAAGGTGCAAGAGTTTTCTCTAAAGTTGATCTCAGGTCAGGGTATCACCAGTTGAAAATCAAATCAGAGGATATTCAAAAATCTGCTTTCAGAACCCGTTACGGACACTATGAGTTCCTCGTGATGTCGTTCGGTTTGACGAACGCCCCTGCAGCTTTCATGGATCTGATGAACCGCGTGTTTCGGCCGTTTGTGGATAAGTTTGTAGTCGTGTTCATAGACGACATACTAATCTATTCCAAACGAGGCGGAGCACAAGGAACACCTGAAGATCGTGCTGCAGACATTACGAGACCATCAGTTGTTCACTAAGCTCAGCAAGTGTGAGTTCTGGTTGAACAGCGTAGCATTCCTTGGTCATGTCATCTCGGCCGAAGGCGTCGCCGTAGACCCGAAGAAAATAGAGGCGGTGGTGGACTGGAAACAACCTACGTCAGCTAGCGAAGTTTGAAGCTTTCTGGGCCTTGCGGGATACTACCGTAGGTTCGTGAAGGATTTTTCTAAACTGGCCTCGCCGATGACTCGCCTTACTCAGAAAGGGATTGCATACGAATGGGGTGATGACTGCGAAGCCAACTTTCGGGAACTTAAGCGGCGTCTTGTTTCAGCTCCGATTCTTGCACTTGCAGATGGGGTAGAAGAGTTTCAGATATACAGCGACGCTTCAGGACTCGGCTTAGGGTGTGTGCTCATGCAGAGGGACAAGGTAATATCGTACGCCTCCAGGCAACTGAAGCCGCACGAGAAAAACTACCCGACACATGATCTGGAATTGGCGGCAATTGTGTTTGCTCTGAAGTTGTGAAGGCATTATCTTTATGGTGTTGCTTGCAAAATCTTTACCGATCACAAGAGCCTCAAGTACCTATTCACCCAGCGGGAATTGAACCTCCGGCAGCGGCGTTGGCTAGAACTGATTAAGGACTATGACCTAACGATCGCGTATACACCGGGCAAGGGAAACGTCGTTGCTGATGCTCTGAGTCGGAAGCACGTGGGCTCGTTATCTATAGACAACCGTTTACTTCGAGATCTTGAGGCGATGGGCATCGAATTTCGAGTTCGGCATCAAGGAGTGCAGCTGGCACCACTCCATCTTGAACTGGGTTTACGTGGTAGAATCAAATCAGCTCAGGAGGGCGATCAGTTCTTAGCGAAGGTGCGCGGATTGATCTCGGCGGGGAAGACGTCTGACTTTGTGGCAGGCGAAGATGGGTCCTTACAGATGAAAGGAAGGCTATGTGTTCCTAGCGACCCAGAACTCCGAAGGGAAATTATGGCGGAAGCACACTACGCGAAGTATTCTTTACATCCGGGGAGCACTAAGATGTACAAGGACTTGCGCGGGACCTTCTGGTGGCACGGTATGAAGCGGGATGTGGCGACCTTTGTGTCACAATGCATGGCCTGTCAACAGGTTAAAGCTGAACATCAGAGGCCCGGCGGGGAGCTTCAGAACCTCGCTATTCCCGAGTGGAAATGGGACAACATCACTATGGATTTTATTGTAGGATTTCCGAAGACGCCACGGGGGCATGATGCGATTTGGGTCATAGTTGATCGTTTGACCAAATCAGCCCACTTTCTTCCCATAAAAGTTACTTGGAGCGTCGATCGGTTAGCACAAATTTACATAGATGAGATTGTCCGATTACACGGAGTACCTGCCTCAATCGTCTCTGACCGTGACGGACGCTTCTTATCTCGTTTCTGGACTAGTCTACAAGCTGCTTTGGGGACCAAGCTACAGTTCAGTACCGCATATCACCCGCAGACTGACGGACAGACAGAGAGGACAAATCAGATACTTGAAGATATGTTACGGCTGTGTGCTATTGATTTAAAGACTAGTTGGGACACGCATCTTCCATTGGCAGAGTTTGCGTACAACAACAGCTACCAATCAAGCATCCAGATGGCACCGTACGAAGCACTATATGGGCGAAGGTGTCGATCTCCAATCTGTTGGGACGAAGTCGGCGAGCGGCAGGTACTCGGGCCAGAGCTGGTAGAGCAGGCAGTTGAAAAAGTTCGCTTGATTCGGGAAAGACTCCGCACAGCACAGAGCCGACAGAAAAGTTATGCTGATGCTCATAGAAGGCCTTTGGAATTCTTGGTCGGGGATCATGTCTTCTTGAAAGTGACGCCGATGCGAGGTATGATGCGTTTCGGCGTGAAGGGCAAACTGAGTCCCCGGTTTGTAGGCCCCTTTGAGATACTGGAACGAGTTGCAGCTGTGGCATACAGGATAGCACTACCTCCCGCCTTGGCAGAAGTGCATGACGTATTCCACGTTTCCCAGCTCCGGAAGTATGTGCATGACCCTAGTCATGTGGTTAGCTTCGAACAATTGGAATTGCGCACGGATTTGTCATACTCAGAGGAGCCGGCGCAGATTCTGGATCGTAAGGAAAAAGTACTTCGCAACCGTACGATGTCCTTGGTTCGCGTGCTGTGGCAGAACCATTCTGTTGGGGAATCAACGTGGGAGTTAGAATCAGAGATGAAGGAGAAGTATCCTTCATTGTTCATTCAGTCGGAGGTAGGGCCTTGTTCTTACGTTTCGGGTCGGCCTTGTTCTTAAGTTTCGGGTCGAAACTTTTTCTTAGTGGTATATTATGTAGTGCCTCAAATCCCGATCCGACTGGGATGTGCACTACGTAATTGGGCTTGTGGCTAGTCTGTCTGAGTCGTAGCTTAGATCTTCGGCATCTTCTTGCCACGGACGAAATGCGATGATCCTTTCCAACTCATGGAAAGGGCTCTATTGAAACGAGTCCAATAGTTTTCGTATTTGGTTGCTTGGTTTTCTTGATTGCCGCTTTGGGATTTTGATTTGGTGTTTCTTTCGATTTGCTTGGTTTTCGCTGCTGGTTTATCGTTTGGAGCTTTGATTCTTGGGGAGTTCGGCAAGGAAGGATAGGCAAGAATTCTAATTGGTGCTCGTGCTGTGCAGGTCCGCGTAACTGACGTTTGATCGTCGCTAGGCGGGATTCGTGTTTCAGCTACCTTTTCCTTAACCAGTGAGTGGTTTGGACCCTTCTTTCCTACTTCTTCACGCCCACATCTCTAATGTTTCAAACGTTCACTCGATGATGCCCGGTTGGACGCCTAGGAAATCCTCGCCACAATGCATGCCAGCCACTAAGAAAGGAACATGGGATTTGTAGACTAATTTACTATATGCTTGCACACCTTATAATTTGAGTTGTTTATAAAGGGAATTGGTTGTTGGTGGCGGCCTAGTGCCTCGGACGGAGTTTGGACCTATGAGATACCAAAATCGGAACACCGCATTGAGAAAATATGAACTGTTGCATGAGATATATATTGCTGCTTTACTTCTTTGTTTATTTCGATGCATTGTATGATAATATGAATTGTTCATGCATTTGCATGGTCTGGGACAACTTGTGCACAAGGTTTGGCATTTCCTCGAAACGGCTTTCCGGGGCACTGGAACCGTATCGATCCGGAGGGAAATATTTGATTCGTGCTCGTCACGATGCATTGCGGGACCTCCAGCAGGGCTTGCTACCCGGGCTGATAGGGCGCACCGCTAATGCTTGAAATATGTCCCTAAGGTATCGATCACACCAATGACCGCATAGAATAGAACACATGCTAATTTATTGTCTTGTGCAGATGGTAAGTATACTTGTGTTTCGTTGCAGGGAAGGCGTGCATCGGTTGAGTAAGCAATCGATGCACTGGTTTGATTCAATGCTATTTTCATTCCTATCAAAACATGCAACTGATATGAATTGAATTCACTTGCTTCTTTATAGAAGTCATCTTAATGCATGCTCGCCCTAATAAGCTAATGTCGATTTAGTCGAGTGGGTTCATCCCGCTCACCAGTACAAGTTGAGTACTGACCCACGTTGTGGGCAACTATTTCAGGCACTCAGACGGTGCAACGCTAGTGGATAGACGATGAGGCGTTAGGAGCACCTCTATTTTGAAGTATAGTTGGAGTCAGATCATTTTGGAGGCTTGGACTTTCAACCTATACAAGGGCGTAATGTATGAACGACGTGGACTATCTGATGGAGCGCGCCCTGCCTTTTGAGTTATCTTTTTGTAATGCAAATCAAGTAGCCGAGAGGCGCATCAATGTAAACTCTATGTAATTACTCTGAATTATCAATGAAAAAGCATGTTTCTTCCTGCACTTGTGTTCAAATCTCTGTGAATGTGTTTTCTAAATTGTGTTTCAAAATGGGTTCCTATAACTGCAAGTTCTTGCCTTGTACGAGCGCAACTCCAGGCTCGTACGGCATCACGCCCCAGCGAGGACGAATCGGTTCCGTGAAGGATCCAGCGAGGACGAATGACCCTTTCGGGATCGGGGCGTGACACCACGTAGGTAACTGCCCCTGCGTAAAGATGGTTGGCGTAAAAGCCAAATAACTGTCTTGTTGACGTAAAAGCCAAATAGCTGTCTTGTTGACGTAAAAGCCAAATAGCTGTCTTGTTGGCGTAAAGGCCAAATAGCTGTCTTGTTGGCGTAAAAGTCAAATAGCTATCTTGTTGGCGTAAAAGCCAAATTGCTGTCTTGTTGGCGTAAAAGTCAAATAGCTGTCTTGTTGGCGTAAAAGGCCAAACTCTGCGTAAAACTTGATGATTCATGAATAATAGATAACCAGCGTAAAATAGCCAATTATCCATCACAACTGAGGTTTTGAGCGTATTCTGGGCTAAGTAGCCTTATCACGTACCTTTGCAAATATGGCCGAGTTTGGCGTATTTCGAGGAGATAGCATACGGCGTACTCCTATAGTTAAAAATAGCCTGGTTGGCGTAAAATGCAAGAATGGTGATGTGAGCGTATTAGTCACAGTTTTAGCTTTCCCAATCAATTATCCATCACGACTGAGGTCTTGAGCGTATTTTGGGCTAAATAGCCTTATCACGTACATTTGCAAATATGGCCGAGTTGACGTATTTCGAGGAGATAGCATACGGCGTACTCCTATAGTTGAAAATAGTCTGGCTGGCGTAAGATGCAAGGATGGTGATGTGAGCGTATTAGTCACAGTTTTAGCTCTCCCAGTCATGACAAAATCTAAAGAATAGAACCAAATCTCGTGCATTAAATGCAGAGATATGCCTCCATCTCGTGCATTAAATGTAGAGATATGCCTCGAGCTCTGTACGAGAAACAGCTTTTGACGTGGCGTCTGATTTTATCTCATCTTGAGCGTAAAAACTTATTTCTGCCCATGTAGAATAGGCAGCGTATTCTTTGAATGCGTAAAAATGACTTGTATCAAGAATATCACTAAACGACAACATGGGTCTCTGTGCAAAATCATCATCACAGCCGTCCTCTCGATCATTGTGCAGTACTTTTGTCAGGTGCCAGGTTCACTGATTTGTCTGACAAATTCATCCGAGAAATACGAAGAGTTCCTCGTACAACTTTACGCTGCATTAAAAACAAACGTATTTTAAACTTTATGCAGGAGGGTAAAGCAACCTTTTACGCGGAACAGTCTTGAGGCGCTGCTTTACGCGGGCAGCTCTGAAGCTCTACTTTACGCCAAACAGCTTTGAAGCTCTGTTTTACGCGTACAACTCTGAAGCCATATTTTACGCCACACAGTCTTGAAGCTCTGTTTTACGGGGGCAGAGACTTCATGTATTTGGGGATTTTGACTGTATAATACGCGTATGATTCCCCAGCATATTTCATGCTTCTACATTTTGGATGTTAAATTTTATTTTTTTCTAATTTATTTAAAAAATATATTGCTACAACAACTTTTTTTAAAATAGAACTAAACCTAAATAAAACAAAACACAAAAAAAACCTAAAAAACAAACAAACAAAAAATACAAAAAAAACCAAAAAAAAAAACCATTGGCATATTTTTACCAACTCGATTGGCAAAAATTTGACAAATCCAAAGTAATTTTAAATTTCTTCTATCGATATATTTAATTAATATAAATTTATTATCTATCGATATATTTAATTAATATAAATTTATTATCGGTACAGTAAATTTTCTGTTTAAAAATATATAGTGAGTTAAATTATTTAGAAAATTTTGAGATCTAGTTTTGTGTAAGATAGAAAAAGTTGATAGTAAAATTCGAACCCACATAATAATTTAATGACTTAAACGAACTATCTTAACAATTGATAAGTAGATATTGTGTCAACAGATTTGTCGTTTTCAAAAAAAAAAAAAAAAATGCGGCAATTCAAACGTCTGATCTTCTATACAATTCTTTCCAAATTATTCTCGCTATGAAATTTTCTGTTATATAATATTCAAATCTGTACATGAGCATAAAAAACTTAGCATTAGTGCCGGAAACTAGAGACAGAAATCTGAGGTGTAGTCGGTTTGACCTATTGACTGTTTCATCATCCTCTCCTCTCCTCTCCGCACTCACTCAACCGGTCAGTAAGTTTTATTAGGTGGGCCACCACTCAGCTAAGCCGAGTGAGTCACTAAGCTGAGTGGCATCAATGTCATTCACACTCACTCATTTCCTCGGGCACCAGCAGGGGACCACCACCTGCTCGTGCAGTAAGCAACGTGTCCCCCAAAATACCCCTAGCACCTTGACACGTGCGTGTCTCCTCACGTGTCGCTCGTGTCAAGTCACATCGCCACGCCACGTCACCGAACCTCAAACCTCTCGTAACCGCTGCTTAAAGTAACGTTAATCAGCGTCATTAGCCGCTCGCTCCGGTCCCCCTTGCTTATATTTCGCAAACGGACCCCTCCATTTTTCCAAACGCTTCTTCCTCTCTCTCATTCCTCCGCAAATTTCGGATCCGAAAGCTCCTAATAACAATAAATAAACCCGGAAGGGAGCGACTATCGGATTCTTATCGGGTCCCTCACCGGGGAGGGCGCCCGATCCAGAATCAACCCGGTCGATGGAGCACCAGCCGGTCCACCACCGCCACACGGCGTCCACCGCCTCCACCGCGTCGATCGCGACCACTACCACGACGCGTTCGTCGAGCACGAATTCCTTCAGCTCCACCTCCCCCGTCCTCGTCCACCACCACCGCCACAGCCGGCTGCAGCCGAGGGAGCCGGCGGCGCCGGTGAACTTCGCGGAGTGCGCTGGAGGCACGGCGGCGGAGTGCGCGGCGGTGTGCTGCTGCCTACCGTGCGGGATCGCGGCGGTGCTGCTGTGCGCGCTGGTGAAGCTCCCGGCGGGGCTGTGCCGGCGCGCGCTGCTGAGGAAGCGGAGGAGGAGGATCGCCGCGGCGGCGGCGACGAAGAAGAGGTCGGCGGCGGGGGCGCCGCCGCTGCACGCGTGCGGCCGGGGGTGCGACGTGGACGTGGAGGAGAGGTTCGGGATCAGGAAGGAGAAGGACGGGGAGGGGTGGGTGATCCCGGCGGCGGCGGCGCTGGCGATGTCGCCGGAGTTTGTCGCGATGGAGAAGGAGATGTGGGCCCGGTTCTACGGGACCGGCTTCTGGCGGAGCCCTTCCCAAAGGGAGGACCTCCGGTAAATAAATAAATTATGGGGATTTTTTTTTTCTCGTTTCTAATTTGGTGATGGAAATGTGAGGATGCTGATTCTTAAAAAAAATCAAAATCAAAATCGAAATTATATATAATATAAATATTTATATATTATTTCTCGATTCTGGGTCCACTGAGATCGGTTATTGACTGCTTGCATTTGGCGTCGCTGGACCCAGCGACGGAGACTGGGATGGGAAACTTCACTGAGTTTTGCCTGGACACAAAAATTTATTGTTGTAATTTTGCTGGCAGGTTCTGGTCTTCATGTGTTTACTTTTTTCTTTTTTATTCGGATTTTTGTGGTATTTTACTGGGCTCCCTTTGGCTCAGTTGTCACGCGAAAGGATGATTCTTATGTGGAGGCAAGAATCTTGCGAATTTACAATATGTTAGTCACTTTTGTTTTTCTTATTTCAACTTCCACGAGATTTTATTGTATACTGGTCACGTTCGTAGATAAGAAAAATCTACAATGTTATTAAAAAATTTAAATAAAAAATTATATTATATTAAAATATATTTAGTATATTTAAATTAAGTTTTTCATAATTTTTTTTTTAAAGTTTTGATGTGTTTAATTAGATAGTACTATATAGTTAATTAAATATAATTTAATATCAAATATATTTTAGAAATTTTTATATACTTATATTAGAATGAGTTTTTAGTTGTTTTTTAAATGCAAGAGTAACGACGAGATATTTTAAGGAAAATAATTTTGTATATTAATAATTGAAAATGAGCATACGATTTAGATGACTTATTTTTTTGATCTACTTTTAAGTCGTATTATATTAGTACTAGTAAATTTTAAAAAAGTTATAAAAATAATTTTTTTTGATATTATTAAAAAATATATATATATATATATATATATATATATATATATATATATGTGTGTGAGAGAGAGAGAGAGAGAGAGAGAGAGAAAAATTAGAAAGAGAGAGAGAAATTAGATAGAAAATAATTAGAAAATAATTCCCTCGTATTATTAAAAATTTTTAAATTATATTAAAATATTTTAAATATGATTTAAATATTTTTTATTTAAAATTTGTTATAAACATGTTTGTAGAACATTAAATATATGTTTAGATAATATAATATTTTTAATTTAAATATAATTTAAATATTAAATATATTTTAATTTAAATTTGTTATATATATTTTTAGAAAAAATTGAATATATATTCGGATATAATGCTCTTCTTTTGAATGATTTTTTTTTGCCAGTCTTCTAAATTAGTTTTTAAATTTAATTTTTAAATATATATTTGTAGAAGGTTGTGTGGAAAAAAAAAATTAGTGTTAGAATTATATCTTTCGTATTTTTTTTAATAATGGATGGAGATTTACGCAAGCTTAATTTTAATTCGTTTTCAAGCTTCTCTATAATCTGTAGAGAAATAAAATGGTGTAAATACAAAAGAATCTGAAATATTTAAAGTATTGTCCCTCAATGAACTTCCGTCCCTCAATGGCACGAGGACCGAGGAAGATTGAAGGTGAGGACCGAGAAGATTCATAAAGACTCTATAAACCATGCTCTATTTCTGAAACTGTTGGCAAATTCTAACGTAGTTTTGAATTTTTAGTGTATAAGCTTGGAAGAATTTGGTTTAGAGTTTTTGGCCATCGTATGATCTTTTGGTGAATCTTGAAGAAATGTATTGGTTCTATATTCATTCCTGATTGCAGGCTCAAGGTGTGTTAAAGGCGGACAGTCCGGAACCCGGTCCGGGTTGGCCTAGATTCGGTCAATGGGCTGGTCCGTTCTGGCCCACTCTCTTCCACGGATTTAGATTATGTCGAAGGATTCGACCCGCAAGTCCGATTCGACCCGTCGGACGGTCCGATTTTTTCTTTCCAATATAGCTGTTGGGGGATATTTTTATCAAAATATCTCCGTTTTAGTGACAGTTTTTGTCCTTTGTAGGAATATTTTGGTCATTTTTACCAAAATGACCAAAATATTCATTATAACAACTCTTTTTTACGATATTTGGGGCCATTTGGACCCAAAATATTTCTATAAATAGTGCATAATTCATGAAAAATAAACACAACAATTTTTTTTTCCTTCCTACCAAATTTTTTCTCTTACAAAGTTTAGAAGAAAGCCAATTACAAAATTTAGAAGCAAAACAATTACTGGAGTCCAACTTCTTCCCTCTCAATGTATTTTTTTGCTAATTTTTTTGAATGCTTCTAGCAGACGTTACAAGTAACTTTAATATTACAGAATATATATATATATATATATATATATATATATATATATATATATATATATATATAAATTTTTTTTTTCCTGATTTTAGATTTTTCTTTCTCTCCCTCTCTAGAGAAGTAATTAACTTAGATCTATTTTTTTTTGAATTTTTTTTTTTTAAAATATGGATGGACAAGGCTCAAACCAGCCTTTTGAAAATTATAATTATTATAATAATATGTTTCTATTCCTGATTCTGCGACACCGACACAAATTTCACCTCCTGAAGTTAGGAGTATGGCCATGGCAACAAATGTTGCCAATAGGAAAACAAATCTTTTTTATGGAATTATTTTACAAAAATATTTATCACTGATAGTGAGGACGCACCGATTTTAGATCCAAAAGATCAAAAATTAATACCTAATGCTGTGTAATGTAATTAAAAATGTAAGCGGGTTTACAAATAAAAAAAATGATGGCACATGCACTTTAAAAAGATACTACGAAAGTTGCTATGGCAAAGACACACTGCATGCTACATAAACACAGCTAAATACCGTTGGTTAAGGTGTTTCTTTAGGTAACTTTACATATTCTGATACTCGTAACAAGACTGAGTTAGCAAGATATATGATTTGTAAGGAACAACCATTTACATTTGGTGAGAGTGATTTCTATTATAATTATGCAAGTAATACCCTTAATCATTGTTTTACTAAAGTTTCTAGATCTACTGCTAGAGCAGAGGTTCTGAAAAAGATAAGACTGCTTTGAAAAAAAGTTTTATGCATGTTAGTAAATTAGCTTTAACTTCTGATATATGGACTACTAAGAAAAATTATGCTTATATTTGTATCACGACACATTATATAGATCCTAGATGGATGTTGCAAAAATGCATCATTTGTCTAAGGCCTTTAGAATTTTGACATACTGGCGCTGTAATCGGTGGCGATATAATGCAATTTGTGTTTGAATATGATATTCACAATAAAATATTTTCTATTTCTTTTGATAATGGTAGTAATAACACTGCTTCTATTAATGTTTTGAAAACACAATTTACGTCTATGCTAGAAGGTAGACTTTTTTATGTTAGATGTGCTTGTCATTTTATTAATTTGATTGTACAAGAATGTCTTGAATTCTTTCAACTAAATTTAGAAAATTTTAGATCATGTTTACATAGTTTGAACTCTTCTGCAAGTAGATAATAAGCTTTTATAATTTTATGTACACAATATGGTGTTATTTTAGGCAATTTGTTAATGATGCACCACATAGATTGAATTCTACTTATTTAATGATGCAATCTTCCATTAAGTTTAAAGATGTTATTAAACATTGTTGCCAAAATGGAAGCCAAATTTTAAAAATAATGGGGTAATATACCTCTTCTATATTGTTTATCTTCGATTTTTGATCCTAAGATTAAATTAGATGGTGTATATATTTTATTATACGATTTTCAAGATAATATGAGAGTTGACGTATGTAGTTTGAAAGTAGAAATTATGGATATTTTTAGATAGTTTAATTGCTTTATATGAAGAAAGAGTTGTATCCACTCGATCCGATACAATCGTTCAAGGTAGTAGCTCTGGTTTTATGTCTAAATTATAATCTTCCCAACCTACGCAAGAATTAACCTTATATCTAAATTCTTATGAAGAAGATGAAGACGACTCTTCATCTTATTATTCAATTTTAGAATGGTGAAAGAGACACGAAAAATCGTATTCTATACTTTCTTCTATAGCATACGATATTCTAATGGTCCCGGTGTCCACGGTAGCATCAGAATCTTATTTTAGTGCAGATTTAAGGATGCTAAGCAAGAAGAGGAGTCAGTTGCTGTCAGATATTTTGGAAGCTTGTGTATGTGTTCAATATTGGACCCGTGCTGAAAAAAGAACCCAAGAGTCAAGAGATGAAAGTGCCGATATCTCAGAGCTGGACTTTCAATCTCTTACTATGAATGAAGCTACTGAAGGAGAAGCTGGACAATAAACTTCAATGAAAGATGGACAACGGACGACGATTTTTTTTAAAAGATTTGTACATTTTTTCACAAGCTTTATGCAAATAAAATATCATTTACAAGTTTCTATTTTTTTTGGTTACTTAATGTTATAATATATTTATAATTTTATTGCCATTAATAAAAAAAATTCAGCTTTTTCTTACTTAATGTTGTTAGTTGTTTACATTTAACTTTTTTATGTCTATATAAATAACTTCTTTAAATTTCAAGTTATAAATTTATATTTATATTAGAAAAATAGATTTATACATTATTTTATAAGTTATTCAATTTTTTTTTAAAAAAAATTCAACTTATAAATATTTAGATTTTAGTTTACAGAAAATTTACTGTAGCAAAATAAACTTATATTAAATTCATGCAAACGAAACAAGTTTGCAAAATTTTGAAAAAAAGACATAATCCCCCAACAGTGTTGGCGGAAAACACAACTGATGTACACGTACGCAGCAAAAAAATAAAAAAAATTTAATGTGGACCCCACAATCAAATTTCCGTCAACTGAGTTGGCTGAAATTGGTGGGGGGCCAATTTCAGCCAACTACGTTGGCAGAAATTGGCTGTGGTTGGTTTTGTTTGGTTTGATTGGTTGGTTTATTTTAATTAGTTATGTTTTGGTTTTATTTATTTAGTTTTGTTTTGTAATTAGATTTAAGAAAATTTATTTGAACGAAATAAAATTAAAATAAATTAATTGTAAAAAAAAATTCGAAATTTTTAAAAAAAAAGGTTTGGGTAATTTAGAAAATTGTAAAAAAAATGTTACTTAAAGAAAAAAACTGGCTATTGCAATGTTTGATAAGAAAAATAAATAAATAAA
The DNA here is from genome assembly GCA_036927795.1 of Iris macrosiphon. Classification (NCBI taxonomy): domain Eukaryota; kingdom Viridiplantae; phylum Streptophyta; class Magnoliopsida; order Asparagales; family Iridaceae; genus Iris; species Iris macrosiphon. The sequence goes on along the minus strand of JAYESA010000006.1, from coordinate 210,810,909 downwards.
TAAAGAAGAAAAAAATAAAATAAAAACTAGTATTTATATTTATTTGTGTCCTCTATTTTTTTTGCTTATTTTAATGGTTTAGTTTTTTTTATATGAAAAAAACTAAATAAAAAAACTAAATCCAAAACAAAACCAAATAATCAAACAAAACCAACCAAACCAAACCAAAACAAACCAATCCAAACCACCCAACCGAACCCGTGGGCCCCACACCCAATTTCCGCCAACTATGTTGGCTGAAATTGGGTGGGGGGCCCACGGGTTCGGTTGGGTGGTTTGGGTTGGTTTGTTTTGGTTGCTTTGGTTGGTTTAGTTTGATTATTTATTTTGTTTTATTAGTTATTTTCATAGTAGACATAAAATAATTAATTTAAAATTTTTTAATTTTTTTGGAGGTCGAAACATCGTTTTAAATCCGTGGGCCCCCACACCCAATATAAATTAATTTCGCTACAGTAAATTTTAAATATTCGAAAAAAAGACCGAAAGTAAAATTTGGAGGTCAAAATATCATTTTTTTGCGATTCTGAAAATTTTTGAAGTCCGTAAAATGGTGAAACGGTTTATCCCGTAGTACTTTTCAATACGGTCATTTTGGCACAAACTGGAGCTTGTTTCGATCTCTTAGTCAAAAGTTATAATACTTTAAAGTTTTAAATTTTAAATTTTTGTCTGTAACATGTGCGTCTTGCTTCGGATAATTTTTTTTTCTACACGATTTATGTTACTCTCGTCGAAAACATACAAATCGACTTAACAAAAAACGATTTCAAAACAAGTAGTTATGGCCGCTCGAAGTTTGCTTGACGGCAGACGTAATATTCTTACGGCAAATTTTTATTATTATTTTTTTTTTAACGTCTGTTAACGACGAAAAAATTAACGATAAAAATATAATATTTATAAATATAAACGTCCAATTGATATTGATATTTTTTTCGTTATTTTTTAAACTAAATTTTTTGATGCTTTGGAAACAAATTTTCGAAAAAAAATATTTCCTAATTTTTCTTTACAATTAATTTATTTTAATTTTATTTCGTTAAAATAAATTTTCTTAAATCTAATTACAAAACAAAACTAAATAAATAAAACCAAAATATAACTAATTAAAATAAAGAAACCAAAGAAACCAATCAAACCAAGCCAAACCAAACAAAACCAACCACAGCCAATTTTTGCCAACGTAGTTGGTTGAAATTGCCCCCCCACCAATTTCAGCCAACTCAGTTGGCGAAAATTTGATTGCGGGGCCCACATTAAATTTTTTTTTTTTTGCTGTGTACGTGTACATCAGTTGTGTTTTCCGCCAACACTGTTGGCGGATTATATTTTTTTTTCAAAATTTTACAAACTTGTTTCGTTTGCATGAATTTAATATAAATTTATTTCGCTACAGTAAATTTTCTGTTTAATTTATACTTAAAGTTATATAAATATTGATATAAAGAAATTAAATAAATTTTCTAACAAATAATTTATAAATTTTAAATTATACTAGACATCTAACTTATAAATTTCAAATTATACTTAACATATACTTATAAATTTCAAATAAATTTATAGTAAAGTTATACTTAAAGTTATATAAAAAAAATTTCTAACAAATAACTTATAAATTTCAAATTATACAATAATAACTTAATAACAAAAAAAACTATAAATTTTAACTTAAATTTCTTAACATATAAGTTATATCATATAGATTATATATAAAAAATATATAAATAAACGTAAAAATAAAATAAAATAAAATAAAACCGGCCCGGCCCGACCGTGAACTGGCCCGGATCCAGACAGGTTAGGCCCGGTCCTCTCCTGACCGGGTCATGGGCCTAGGTTGGGTCGGAATTATTTTTGACCGAGCCGGGCCGACCTGCCTATCCTCTCGGGTTGAGCCCGGTTCGGACCGAAATCGGTCAAACCCGTTTGACTCGGGTCGCAAGTCGGTCCGAACCGGCCCAATACACACCAAGACTGCAGGCAAACATCGAGTAAGATCCATTAAAACGATGTATAAATAATAAATATAGAAAAACAATATAAGTATAATTAATTACCCTTTTGTTACTTTTTCTACCGTAAAACTTATGTCTCCAAACTATTTAGTAATTGGACTACAACTTTCTCAACTTTTGGAAACCTTTTAATATATTATATAATGTAAAAAAAAAAGTAGTAATTAGCTATGATAATATTTTTGAAATGTTTATAAATTTAGAACAATTTTGGAAGATTTTTTTCGAGTAAATTGAAAAATACTCCTTAGATATACATATTTCGCAAAATAAGACCCCTTGTAAACCCCCAGATTTTTCAGAATTTAAAAATAAAATTTTAAATTTTTTCTGAAATTTTTAACTAATTAAAATAAATAATTTCTGGTATTAAATTAATTTTCAGATTTTATTAAATATTAAAATATTATAAAAATAATATTTTTGGATGTAAAATAAATAATTGGACTTACTGTAATTTTTCTGGAATTTATTGGACCCCAGAACTATTTTTAAATAGCTAAAAACATAAATTTTAAATAAATCAAAACAAACCGAAATAAACCGAACCGGTTTAAAACCCTAAACCCAACTGAACCGGACCCAAAACCTTAGCGGGTCGGGTCGAATCCATACCCGGACCCGCAACCCGTACCCAAACCCATTACCCTATCTGATCGGGTCGGATCCGATTCTAAAACCCGACCCGAACCCGCCTACTCGCTACTGCTACAGTAGCCGTTTCCCTGACCCCTCTCCTCCGCGTCGATCCGCTTACCCGCGGCCGTTGACCCGTCGCTTGCCGCTCCGACTTCCCGACCTGCCGCCGCCAGCTCCTTCTTCTCCACGCAACGGCCGCCTCCAACTGCCGACCATCCACCTCCCGTCCACCCTATAAAACCCGCAGCCGCTGTCGACTTCCCACCACCGCCATCACGAAACCACCGTCTCCCACCGTCGAACTCCTCGCGGTGACCTCCAGCCCCCAGCGAAACCCTTCATCACCGCCTCCACCTTCACTCTCCTCCGGTAACCCCTCACGATCACCATCAACCCAGCAACCCGGCCACCCGCTCTCACAAACCAGCCACCACTGCCACCTCTCCGGCGACGACCCCGAGCTCCTCCGCCGTGACCCTGCTGCCGACGACTAGTAGCTGCCCCTGCCGCCGAGCTCCGCAACGAAAACCCTAGCAGCCGCCGGCCGAGCGTCGCCGCGCTACCTCGCGAACGCATTGTTCAGTCGATTCTGATCCCCTGTTCATGTAAGATTTTCTCTCTCCTCGGGTCTCGTTTTTTGAACCATCTACTGTGACGCGTACCCTGCGTGACCCTCTCGAAACCCGTGCCATCGGTTCGCTGTATCGCGTCCTGTGTCGGTCGCAAACCGCGACATAAAATCAGGAAAATAAATCCCCATTTCTGAAAATTCAGAAATTGTCTCGAACTCCCGGTTCATGACCGTTTTGTGTGCAACCTGTTAATTAATTCTAAATTCTACCTGAACAGTAATTTAGACCACCTAACCTAGTTTTAAAACCCTATTTTAGTTCAATTTATCGTGTTGTAATTTGTAATTTATTCGAGGGTGAAATTGGCCAAAAACTTGGTCTTTATAAAACCCTGATTTTCTCGGAACTGGGTGCGCCCCGCTAAACGAGGTGACTTGGTCGTGTGCGAACTTCACCGAAAGGTGCGCACTGTCAATACGGACGTGTGAAATTTTGCGGAAGTTGATTTGGATGTACGTGTACACCGGAATCAACGCGTATCCGTCGACAACACCCCGTATCGGCCCTGTTCTGAAACTCGCTGTAACTTCGTGTGTGCTTGTCATTTTGAAACGAAACTTGCGCCATAGCAATACGCTTGTTCTGTGACCCAAGTTTGGTTCGATTCTGAGAACGTTGACAAAATTCCGTATCATGGACCCCAGGCTCCACTTGACGGACGATTTTGTGATCGGCTCATCGGAATCCAGTTCTGGATATTCCGTTGGGTTTGTATCATCGTTCTGGAATTGTAGACACTAAGTTTGACAAATTTGGAGAACATTGTCTCTGGCACATTTTTCGGTGCGAAGTGGACCACATGTGGACCCCGCTTTGACCAGAAACTGTCACTTTTGCCCCTGTGTCCAAATTGGACTTATGCACAGGCTATTCTAGCTATTTGATATCTTCTGAGCATGATGGTAACGTTTATTTCAGCAACCGGAGGAGTACCTGCAGATCCCGCTGATACCAGAGCAGCAGTTGAAAATCAAATCCCAAGCAAGTGTACCTTGCCATACTTGCAGTAAAATTGATTATTATTATTCTCTTGATCTATTCTGAGTTATAACTATTCAACCTAGGACCGTGTGACATTGCTTAGCGTCCGAATAATATTCAGGTGTCAACACCGTACGCGGAGTTGTGTAACGTCACCTAGACATGGATATCGAGGCCCTATACATTTTCGTGCTTGCATTATCAACTACGTCATACCACAGGACACCTGACACTATTCATGAGACATAATCTTTCTGAGATATTCATGGTGATTCTGTATCGGTTATATGATTCATGACATAGATATTGCATATACTTAGCTATCATTATGACTTGCTGCATTAGATATGATCTTGCGTGTCATGGACATGAGACGTGTGATTACATTGGGTGGGGGAGACACACACAGGCTACAGGCTGATTTATATATATATTTATTATTATGAGGCCTCAGACTCTACATAAGAGCTAGACACTCTACTTGTCACGCCCCAGTCCCAAAATTATGTGGAACCAGGCCACGTGGCATTGGCCAGCTGACACGTCTCCGAAGGAAAACCCAATTTGGACCCAAAGAGACGTGCTACGCTGTCCTAAAATACTAACAAGTATAGTACTAGCATATAACAGGTAACATCTAATCTCATCCACAATATATCAAGGAACACTGAAATAAGTACTGGAATATAAGTGCTAAGTCTGAAATAAGTTTTTAGTACAACCCAGATATGTCTGGTGGGAACAAACCCACTACAAAAACTAAAATAAGAGTGCTGAATATAACATGACTAGAGCATCGGCTATCTAGATAAAGAGGCTCCAGCTCTAGATGGTAAGTCTACTCAAGATCAGAGAAACCCGGATGGCAGCACCTCTAGCTCCTCTTCGGATGCGTACCTCGTCTCCTGCCCAGTCCGTACACCGTGGTATAGTACGCCTCATCTAAATTTGGAAGGGAACCAGGTCCTCAGTGGGACATAACAAGATACATAAAAGCATGCCATAAATAGATACTGAATAAATAAAGGGTGAACTAACCATCTAAGTGTATGCAAGTGTAAAGACAACCTTGGTACGTATGGGTAGGCGTAGGCATAACGTCCAACGTCCTCTAGAGTGTGGTATCTGCAACGTCCATCATTCTGAAGAATGTGGTATCTGTATATATATAACGTCCAACACTCTAAGGGACGTGGTATCTGCAAAGTATATATACGTCCGTATCACTCCGAAGAGTGCGGTATCTGCAATAAAGAAGGTGGATGTCCCATACACCTACTAGTTGTCTTCCCCGCCCAATGCGGATATACAAGTCAAATTCACAACGTGCATACCACGTAGCTATATGCCAAGTCACAACTTTCTAGATAATCCTGACTACGTGCTAAACCGTGATGTGTGTTCCACGCACCGGTAGCTAATCGAATACGCGAACCCGCATCCCAACATGAGTTACAATCGTGATGCGTGTACAAGTATCAGGGTCTAGGAGGATATCAGAATACCCTCGCATCTGCAGGTGGGTCTGCTAATGTCTAAGTCAGATACACTACGTATCGACATATTTGTCGACTGCACCCGAGTCAATCTCGGGCGCACACAGTTATATGTATATTTCAACAGGATAACATGCAACAATTTATAATTTAAACAGCAAAGATTTGGCAAGGTATACTTGCCTGAGCAAGACTTCGTATAGTGCACGACCTGATAATGTTAAGTTTTGGTGAAAGAAGTTGGATTAGAGTTTTGGGAAATGTTGTAATATATATAGGAATAAGGAGGCGGTGGGGAAACTTAGGGATTAAGAATTACTGCTGCTGCTGCTTTCATCCTTTCATTGGTTTAGGTTTTGGTTGGTCTGCCATTGGTTTAGGTTTCGGTTGAGGTTAGTTTAGGAATAATAGATAGCGAGGCGGTGGGGGATGAGTCATAAGAGGGTTATTTTACGCGCGGTGAAAGAAATTATGCAGTAAAATTGGTTTACGCGCGGAGTTGCTTTATGCGTGGGTTTAAACTTTACACGCGGAGAAGAAAAGTTGGTTTTGCTACTGCTGCTGTTTACGTGCGTAGAAGTATACGCGGGGGGGGGGGGGTGGGGGGGGGAGTGAAAGGAAGACTTTACGCAGGGTGATTGTTTAACGGGTTTGGATTTTAGGTTTGATCCCATAAGAAATTCTATTCTAATAAATTATATATATATATATATATATATATATATATATATATATATATATATATATATATATAAATTATATTGGTGCATACGGTTAAGCTAGCTACTGTCCAAAGGGTCTCCTACATGGAATAAATTAGGAAAAATTTATAATAGCTCCATAAATCCTCTAAGTGCTGAAACTTCTCAAAATAAATCTAATAAAATATATTCTCTCTATTTAGCTCATAATTAATATTTTTTCAAGGTTAGGGGTTTTACACTACTAGTGATATTACTGCTACCCCCGGCTCCCCGACACTGAGCTTGTAGTGGTCTCAGTCTGAGTTCTAGTGATGCTCTCAACTTGCATATCACTTAGCTGGTTATATAGTTTACCCTATTGATTCATTTATTTATACTGCACTTATTTGGCTTGAGTTATTCTTGTACCTTGTTATGTCCCCTAAGGACCTGGAACCGGATTATGTCCCTAGGTATAGCAGAGGAGTTCTATCCCGAGGTATATAGGGCAGGAACAGGAGCAGGAGCAGACACTGGAGCTGAACCTATCCCCGAGGACGAGGTGATAGCCGATGATTTCTCTTGAGTATTTTCTTCATCTATACTCAGTTTTTGCTATTGTTATACTCTTTATTTCTTGTTTATTGAACCATTGTATCATACTTATTATCGGGTTGTTCCCCGAATTATGTTTTTTTGAGACTTGAGGTTGCTATATATTTCATATTGATTGTATTCATTTCTGTGGATGAGATTAGTATCATAGACCCTTACTATTATTTTATAGCTTAAGTACACCCTGATGGGTCCATTAAATTGAGTTTGCCCATCGGTGTGTGCTACTGGCCATTGTCACGTGTCTAGTTCCTCAATATTTTGGGACTGGGGCGTGACATGGTTTTTATGGTGGCCCATGCAGGTCAACGACTAAATTGCTTCGGTTTCAACTTAGGAACTGAGTAAGCCTGCGACAAAGATAGGATAAGTTATAGGATCTTATCCACTTGATTGAATCGTTCTTGATATCTATATCGGATTCGAATTAAATTCTTGACATACATCCTGCCTTGATTCCTCTGTGCGCTTCTTATAGTTTATTTTGGATAAGGAGTAATGGATCCACGAGCAAACGACGAAACTCCTGCAAGAACACCACAAGGTGTTGTAGCCACCTACGGAGAAGATGAAGTAACACTAGTGGATGGAGGTCAATCAGCACATCAAAGCAGTCAAGCCAATCAGTATACCTCAAGATTCTGGCGAGACGATATTCCACCTCAGCCACAGTTTACTCCACCAATGCCCATATTCCCACAAGGACAGGCTATGGACGAACAATAGATATTTTAAATTATCTACGCAATGATGCAAGCTCAACAGCAGATTCAACAAGAGGCTCTAAGGAACAGCCTAGTAATCGCACTGGAGCAGGCGAATCTACCCAGCACAGATGACCATTAACGGGCTCTATTATCAATTTTTGCCAGCTGAAGCCCCGCACCTTTTCAGGCAAGGAGGAGCCCACTGAAGTTCATGAGTGGCTCACAAACACTCAACATTAACTAGAGGCAGTTGAGCTTCCAAGAGAGCGTTGGATGACTGCCGTCCGGATGCCGGATGCAGTTGACGGGCAATGCACATCACTGGTGGTTAACTGAGGAGACACGGCTCGGACCAGACCGAGTCACTTGTGAAGAGTTCTCTAGACTCTTTCAGAAGATGTACATTCCAGCTATTGCTCGTCCGAACTTCGGGACAAGTTCAATCGCCTCACTCAAGACAATATGACAGTGGAAGAGTACAATGCGGAGTTCATCCGTCTTAGTCGCTTCGCACCTACCTTGATCCCGACAGAAGAAGAGAAGGCTGAAAAGTTCTTCGACGGACTAAACTTTGAGCTATAGAGATTGATCGGATCCGTTGCACCTACTTCTTACTCGGATGTTCTTGCTGCAGCCCGATACATGGAGCGCGTCACCAGGAGAGAATCCAGCCTGAAAAGGCTATTTTTACCAGCACCAACCAGAGCATCACAAGAGGAGTCTGCAAAGCGTCAACAGATAAATCCACCACCGAGTGCAGCACCAAAAGCCTCATCCCTTCCTACTTGTCACTACTGTGGCAAGGTAGGCCATATTGAAAGAGAGTGCAGACGCAAGTTGGGAATGTGCTTGATTTGCGGATCCAGCCAATACTTAGCCAGAGATTGCACAACGCATCAAGGAGAAACACCGATGATTAACCGAGAAGCCTTACCAGCATCGGGAGGATATCAGCCGAGGCCACCCTTGGCACCACAAGCAACACTCTTTCGGCAGGCCCAGCAACAGCAGAGGGTACTATCGCAAGGATGCGGACAAGCTTTTGCGATGACCATGGAGGACGCGCAGACTCGTGGAGTAGCAAATGCGCATAAGATTTAAGTTATTCCTAGCTATCTATTCCTAGCATTGCTTTAGCACATGCCTGTTATTTCCTTTCCTTAGTTTAAAACCTTGTATTTTGGACTTGTTAATAATTAATAACCTAGTTTTTCTAAGCTGTAGTTTTCTTTGCTCTAACCAGAATTCCTTCACTCTTGAATTACCTAACTTTCATTATCTAGGGAAATACTTTATTCCTTTCCTAGATGTTTTGTTTAACCCTCATCATTCGATTTCTCCTTGATCATGATTCTTTGTTTGTGTGTCGTGCTTCGAACATATTTTACAAACCGTATCATCTCTTCTGACCGGTTATGTTTCGTTATTCTTTGATTGTGAGGATGCAATCCTCTTAAGGGAGGTAGATTGTAAACCCCCAGATTTTTCAGAATTTAAAAATGAATTTTTGGGATTTTTCTGAAATTTTTAACTATAATTAAAATAAATAGTTTTTGGTATTAAATTAATTTTTAAGATTTTATTAAATATTAAAATGTTATGAAAATAATATTTTTGGATTCAAAATAAATAATTGGACTTATTGTAATTTTTCTGAAATTTATTGGACCCCAGAACTATTTTTAAATAGCTAAAAACACAAGTTTTAAATAAACCAAAACAAACCGAAATAAACCGAACCGATTTAAAACCCTAAACCCAACTGAACCGGACCCAAAACACTAGCGGGTCGGGTCGGATCCATACCCGGACCCGCAACTCGTACCCGAACCTATTATCCTATCGGATCGGGTCGGATCCGATTCTAAAATCCGACCGACCGACCCGAACCCGCCTACCCGCTACTGCTACAGTAGTCGTTTCCCTGACCCCTCGCCTCCGCGTCGATCTGCCTCCCCGCGGCCGTTGACCCGCCGCCGCTTGCCGCTCCGACTTCCCGACCTGCCGCCGCCAGCTCGTTCTTCTCCCCGCAACGGCCGCCTCCAACCGCCGACTGTCCACCTCCCGTCCACCCTATAAAACCCGCAGCCGCTGTCGACTTCCCACCACCGCCATCATGAAACCACCGTCTCCCACCGTCGAACTCCCCGCGGTGACCTCCAGCCCCTGGCGAAACCCTTCATCACCACCTCCACCTCCACTCTCCTCTGGTCACCCCTCACGATCACCATCAACCCAGCAACCCGGCCGACCGCTCTCACAAAACAGCCACCACCGCCATCATGAAACCACCGTCTCCCACCGTCGAACTCCCCGCGGTGACCTCCAGCCCCTGGCGAAACCCTTCATCACCGCCTCCACCTCCACTCTCCTCCGGTCACCCCTCACGATCACCATCAACCCAGCAACCCGGCCGACCGCTCTCACAAACCAGCCACCACCGCCACCTCTCCGACGACGACCTCGAGCTCCTCCGCCGTGACCCCGTCGTCGCCGACTAGTAGCTTCCCCGAGCCCCTGCCGCCGAGCTCCGCCGCGGAAACCCTAGCAGCCGTCGGCCGAGCGTCGCCGCGCCACCTCGCGAACACATTGTTCAGTCGATTCCGATCCCCTGTTCAGGTGAGATTTTTCTCTCCTCGCTGCCTCATTTTTTGAACCATCTTCTGTGACGCTTACCCTGCATGACCCTCTTGAAACTCGTGCCATCGGTTCGGCGTATCGCGTCATGTGTCGGTCGCAAACCGCGACGTAAAATCAGGAAAATAAATCTCCATTTCTAAAAATTCAGAAATTGTCTCAAACCCCCCGGTTCACGACCGTTTTGCGTGCAACCTATTAATTAATTCTAAATTCTACCTAAACAGTAATTTAGACCACCTAACCTAGTTTTAAAACCCTATTTTAGTTTAATTTATCGTGCTGTAATTTGTAATTTATTCGAGGGCAAAATTGGCCAAAAACTTGGTCTTTATAAAACCCTGATTTTCTCGGAACTGGGTGCATCCCGTTAAACGAGGTGACTTGGTCATGTGCGAACTTCACCGAAAGATGCGCACTGTCAATACGGACGTGTGGGATTTCCCGAAAGTTGATTTGGATGTGCGTGCATACCGGAATCAACGCGTATCCGTCGACAACACCCCGTATCGGCCCTGTTCTAAAACTCACTGTAACTTCGTGTATGCTAGTCGTTTCGAAACGAAACTTGCACCATCGGACTCGTAGCAATACGCTGGTCCTGTGACCCAAGTTTGGTACGATTCTGAGAACGTTGACAAAATCCCGTATCGTGGGCCCTATGGCTCCACTTGACGGGCGATTTGTGACCGACTCATCGGAATCCAGTTCTGGATATTCCGTTGGGTTCGTATCATCATTCTGGAATTGTAGACGCTAAGTTTGATGAATTTGGAGGATATTGTCTTTGGCATATTTTTCGGTGCGAAGTGGGCCACATGTGGACCCCGCTTTGACCAGAAACTGTCACTTTTGCCCCTGTGTCCAAATTGGACTTATGGACAGGCTATTCTAGCTATTTGATATCTTCTGAGCATGATGGTAATATTTATTTCAGCAACCGGAAGAGTACCTGCAGATCCCGCTGATACCAGAGCAGTAGTTGAAAATTAAATCCCAGGCAAGTGTACCTTGCCATACTTGCAGTAAAATTGATTATTATTATTCTCTTGATATATTCTGAGTTATAACTATTCAACTGAGGACCGTGTGACATTGATTAGCGTCCGAATAATATTCGGGTGTCAACACCGTACACGGAGTTGTGTAACGTCACATAGACATGGATATCGAGACCCTATATATTTTCGTGCTTGCATTATCAAGTACGTCATACCACAGTTCACCTGACACTATTCATAAGACATAATCTTCCTGAGATATTCATGGTGATTCTTTATAGGTTATATGATTTGTGACATAGATATTGCATATACCTAGTTATCATTATGACTTGCTGCATTAGATATGATCTTGCGTGTCATGGACATGAGACGTCTGAATACATTGGGTGGGGGAGAGACACATAGGCTATAGGTTGATTTATATATATATTTGTTATTATGAGGCCTCAGACTCTACATCAGAGCTAGGCACTCTACTAGTGATATTACTGCTACCGGCTTCCCGACACTGAGCTTGTAGTGGTCTCAGCCTGAGTTCTAGTGATGCTCTCAACTTGCATATCACTTAACTGGTTATATAGTTTACCTTATTAATTTATTTATTTATAATGCACTCATTTGGCTTGAGTTATTCTTGTACCTTGTTATGTTCCCTGAGGACCTGGATCCGGATTATGTCCCCAGGTATAGCATAGGAGTTCTATCCCGAGGTATATGGGGCAGGAACAGGAGCAGGAGCAGACACTGGAGCTGAACCGATCTCCGAGGACGAGGTGATAGCCGAGGATTTCTTTTGAGTATTTGCTTCATCTATACTCCGTCTTTGCTATTGTTATACTCTTATTTCTTGTCTATTGAACCATTGTATCAGACTTATTATCGGGTTGTTCACCGAATTATGTTTTATTGAGACTTGACGTTGCTATATATATTTTATATTGATTGTATTCATTTCTGTTGATGAGATTAGTATCATAGACCCTTACTGTTGTTTTACAGCTTAAGTACACCCTGATGGGTCCATTAAATTGGGTTTGCCCATCGGTGTGTGCTGCTGGCCATTGCCACGTGTCTAGTCCCTCGATATTTTGGGACTGGGGCGTGACACCCCAAGCTTAAATTTTTTTTTTTGCCTTTTTTTTGTGGCTATGTTTACACCCATTTTGGTTTCTTCTGTTAAATGACATCAAATTAGACCTGAAATAACGATTATATCCATGCAAAAGAAAATCTTTCCCCATTCTCTCTCTCTCTCTTTGTCACTACCCGCACCCGATACATGAGCACGAGTACGTGGATACGTCCAGCCTACACCGCAACATCGACGGTAGAACGTTGTCTAGGTCCACAATAATTATCACATGTCAATATCATCTCAACTAGATATGAATACTCAATTACAAATCTATAAGGAGGAATCAACGCAGATATAAAGAGGATCAGAAATAAGAGTCAAGATACAATTCACAAAATAAGTCTAAGAGCTATCATCATTAATACAAGTCTCAAATGTAATATCATATATAATCTCAAGAGCTGAAAACAAATCCAGTACAATAAAAGCTGTCTAGCTACTGAGCTACAACTAGGGCGTTATCTCCCTCAACTGGTACTAGCTCCACAGTCTTCAACTCTACTCATACCTGTGGTCCATAGTGGGTAGGATACCAATCCTCTACATCATCTGAAAAATATTATCCAGTTAGGATTGGAGCGAAGCACACCTCTAACAACAGTTCCAATAAATGATAAAGACTATATAACAGTAAATAGCGAGAAATTTATGATAATATAACAAGAACTGAAAATATGGTAATAATTAGAAATGATGTAAACTAAATATAAGAGAAGGGAATATCATGTACTAGAATCAAGAGTAGAACTAGCTAAGTGAGTGAGTATTAGCCTCGACATGTGACCGACTTAGAAACTTGCACAAGGATAGGGCCTGGTTAATCATATGTGCTGTGTATGATTAACACTCACAAGGACATACACAAGAAGGGGTATGATCACATATCTAACTAACACTCTCCTCCCCTGACTAGTATAGTGGATCCAACCATGACACGTTATGACACAAAATTCCATGAGAAGGGGGCCATCCTTGTCATGAATCAGTGTCTATACGTGTACAAGAATCACAAGGCATGCACAAGATACACAAGGAATAACATCTCATGACGAGATTCAAAATATACCAATCCGTGTAACCACGTGTCAAGAATCAAGTATAAATACACTAGATACAAGAAACATAGGAGATATCATATACGAAAAACTATTAGAGAATGTACTCGCCTTTGCTCCTGAACTGAAGTAATAATCAGAGTCCGTTTTGATGTCCAAAACCTATATATGTAATAATATTGTATCAGCATCTATCTTAGAGTTTGTTTCACCTACATAATAACATTTCTTTAAACACGTAAAGTAGGTTATGATCATAAGTAAAAATGGACTAGTTTGGTCTATCGGTCACCGAGCAACTTGTCATATAATCATATTAATATTAATCCTAATATTTCTAACACATGAAATGTGACATAAAATTATAGATAGGTTTGGCTAGGTTTATTCCTACAACTTGTCAAGTTGATTGCATATGTTCTAGTGAACGTCAACGTCTACAACATATCATTTTGAAAGTACCAACCTATATGGTTATTCCTATAGGTTACTAACTAGTTGTACATTACTGAAACATGTTAAAATGTGTTACTAGAAGGGGCCCAAATCAGAATATAAACTAATACATGTCATGACATACGCTTAAAAGTGAAATTGGCATTTTCTAGTGTCAACGTGTATGCTGAAATGAACTGTCAAGAACACCTATTTAGGACATAAAAGTTATGATATAAAATATTTTCTAGCATAGGTTTTGAGTTTTAAATTTGTGCCTAAATTTTTGTACCATTCCGAGGAATATTTGTACATAAATTGATAGTGTTTGTCACATTCTAGCACTGACTTTTAGTTCTAGAATTTAGTATTTTTCGTGACAAAAACAGGGTTCCACCCTAATTAAGCATGCCAATGATACAAAATAAGATATTTACATATTAGGGGGTGAAGTTAAGGTTATGTTGGTAAAGTTTTTGGAAAGAAATGATAAAAATTTACACATAAAATATAGTGCACAAAATTGTGTCGCGGTTCTGGAATTGTATTAAAATGCGCAAAACGCAATATTTTTACTTATATAAACATATTTCTATCATTCAATAATTATAGAATATGTTGGGGTTACAATCACAGGTAAATTTTGGTTAAGGTTTCGTGCATAAAAAGTGAGTGTAACGTATGAACAGGTGCACGAAAAGAAGTTGACAGAATTGAATATTTGTACAAATAATCGTGTACAACATCTTTTACGTTTGTTTTTCATGTTTTTAATTAGGGTTTCTTCCTAGGGGTTAATGTATCTATGTTTTAATCTAATTTATTAATCTTAAAATCAAGAAATTCATAGGATACTTACCTATTTACGGTGCGCAAACGTTAGTGCTACACAACAAACACCCCAAAATACCGTCTACGTACTTGTCAGAGAACGTCTGTACAGAAGGGTAAAAGATAAAAAAATATAGCAAACCATATACTTAAACGACGAGAATTGATAGAGGTACGCAATGGAAGAGATTTGGAAGTAATTTACTAAGTGGTTTGGTGTGCACACCCAATTCTTTGCACATAATTCGTGGACAACACCATGCATAGACACATCGTCGTGCGACACAGGTTTGAGGGTGTTAGAAACCAAGTAAAAATATGAAAAAAATATAGGAATGAAAGATAAGAAACAGAGGAAGGTTTTTAGTAAAGTACTTGGGACTATTACCTGATGTTTTGGTGGTGTAAAATGTTGTTAAAGTCAGTGCAACCCTGTTGAATTCCACACAATCCTCTTGGAAGTTTCGGCCAACACTAAGGATTTGTGAGAGTGAAAATGAAAGGAAATTGTGTTGTATGAGAGATTGTGGCTGCAAACAAGAATTAGAGAAAGAAGTGGGCTTAATTCTAGGAGTTAAGGAGTAGTGGAAATATGGCTTCTTCAACTTACATGAGAGTGGGATGAATAGGGGCGGCGGCTAGGTTTGGCCTGGTTTGATGGCTGTGCACACATGTTTGTGTGCACCAAATAAGTCTAAATTGGACATGGTTTGAGTCCCTAGTTACTTGAGTAGGCGTGGGTCGAATTGGATCTCAATTGGAATTAATTTGAATATGTTTAGTTAGCCTAAACTAAGGATGAGTCCAAAATGTATAGGCTGAATATACTCTAGTTCTAGTGTACTAAAACCATACTAAAACTCATGTTACACTTACAATTAACTAAGTACTACTAGTCTTAAAAATAGTACCACCTGGATCCGAATCAAGAGTCCCGCTTATAAAGCCCCCAAAAAGCTCCGTCACTGTGGTCCGTTGGATGGTGCTTTAAGTCATCTAATCTTGACCGCTGATCAAAACACCGGTCAAGATTAGATGACTTAAAGACGATACAACGGCTAGAAATGACGGGGTTTTTGGAGGCTTTATAAGCGGAACTCTTGATCCGGATCCTATATATATATATATATATATATATATATATATATATATATATATATATATATATATATAGTTAGAAAATTTAAATCCTTTGGATTCGAAGGTTACAAATCTACCCCCCAAAAAAAATTTTGTCCTCGAAATTTAAAAATTGAAAAGGCACAAAAAGAAAGAAAGAATACCTCATGGTTCAAAAAGATAAGAATATCGCTCGAGCATAGTGATGACGTCAAACGACACGAACCAGAGAAATCACCTGATTCCGCAACACCTTCTTCCTACGATCCAATATCCCCACAGTCTGCTCCTGATACTGGAGACTAGGTCCAAACTCAATCTCAGAGTAATCCAATACATGGCTAGGGTCTGCCATATATCGTCTCAACTGTGACACGTGAAATACGTTGTGCACTCCATCAAGAGTAGGTGGTAAGTCTAGTCGGTAAGCTACATCATCAACCTTCTCAAGAATGCAGAAGGGTCCAATAAAACTTGGACTAAGCTTCCTGCCTCTTCCAAATAGGATTGTACCACGTGTCGAGAAAATTCTCAGGAACACCAAATCACCGACCTCGAACTCCAACAGCCTCCGATGGCTATCGGCCTAATGCTTCTGCTAGTCTTGTGCTATGCAAAGTCTATCTCTGATATGATTTATCTTCTCAGTAGCATCAACTACCATCTCCGGTCCCAGAAGCATTCTTTCGCCCACGTTGTTCCAAGATAATGGAGTACGACACCTTCGGCCATACATAGCCTCAAATGGTGACATCTCTATACTGGCTTGGTAGCTGTTATTGTAAGCAAACTCTACCAAATGGATATGGTACTCCCAAGATTCCCTAAATCTAGAATACATGTGCGAAGCATATCCTCGAGTGTCTGAATAGTCCTCTCCGACTGCCCATCCGTCTGAGGGTGACATGTAATACTAAACTTGAGCTGTGTGCCCAAACAAGCCTGCAAACTCCTCAAAAACTGAGAAGTAAAACGACTATCCCAATCTGAGACTATGTTTACGGAAACCCTATGTAGCCTGACGATCTGCCTCACATATATCTCTGCCAGCTTCTCCGTAGACAAACCTACTTTGAAAGGCAAGAAGTGGGCCGATTTGGTCAACCTGTCAAAATGACCCAAATTACGTCTTTCCCTCCTGGAGATCGTGGAAGTCCGGACACAAAATCCATAGCTCCCACTTCCACTCTGGAATGGGTAATGGCTAAAGCAATACACCTGACCTCTGCCTCTCTGCTTTCACCTGCTAGTACACTAAGCATCTGGATACAAACTATGCCACCTCCCGCTTTGTGCCATACCACCACACACTCTTTCTCGTACCCTGATACATATTATTGGCACCTGGATGCATGAAATACTGAGAGCGATGCACTTCTTGTAATACCTTCTCTAACAACTCCCCACTAGGCATATACAAATTAGCACCGTGCCGCAAGGAACCATCCTCAGCAATTATAAAATTATCTATCAATCCGGCTTGAACCTGTGGTCTGATGCTCCTCAGAGACACGTCCTCAAACTGTGCTGACTTGATCATGTCCATCAACTCTAACTGTATCTGCAAACCCCACATATGTATCTCAATACCAGGAATTACTACCTTAATACCAAATCTCTCTAAATCTGCCAACAAGTGTCTATCTGTCGTCAAGCACATAGCTACCGGATACCTGCTTAAGTCATCGACAACTACGTTGGCCTTCCTTGGATGATACTGTAAGGATATATCAAAATCCTTCCTCAGTTCTAGCCATCAATGCTGCCTCATATTCAACTCCTTCTGTGTAAAAATGTACTTCAAGCTTTGTGGCCAGTGAAGACCTCTACACATTATCCGTACAAATAATATTTCTACAGTTTCAAAGCGAATATTACTACTGCCAACTCCAAGTCATGAGTAAGATAATTCTTCTCATGTGGACACAACTGTCTAGAAGCATAGGCAATCACTTCTTGTTCTGCTCCAGAACGTATCCCAGACCCTTCCCTGAAGCATCACTGTAGATATCAAATCCACCTGATCCTGATGGCAATGTCAAGATAGGAGCTATAATCAACCTCTTTTTCAACTCATCAAATGCGGCCTGACACTCTTCTATCCATACGAACTCTACATCCTTCCGAGTAAGTCTGGTCATCGGCTCTGCTATCCAAGAGAAATCCTTCATGAACTTTCTGTAATATCCAGAAAATCCCAAGAAGCTTCTGATTTTTGAGATAGAACTTGGAGTAGCCTAAGAGTCTACGACAACAATCTTCTTAGGATCGATAGATATTCTATCTCCAGTCACTACATGCCCAAGAAACTCTACCTTGTCTAAGAAAAACTCATATTTTAAGAGTTTTCCATAGAGCTTCTCCTTTCTGAGAGTCTCAAGCACTATCTTCAGATGCTCCTCATGCTCCTATGACATCTTCGAATAGATGAGTATGTCATTGATGAACTCAACCATAAACTGGTCAAGATATTTATGGAATACCTTGTTCATCAAATTCATGAAAACTGTCGGGGCATTAGTCAACACAAACGACATCACCATAAACTCATACTAGTCATACCTCGTCCAAAAAGCAGTCTTCGGAATATCCTCATTCACCTTTACCTGGTGTTAGCCAAACCTTAAGTCAATCTTTGAAAATATCTTTGTGCCGCTCAACTGGTCAAAGAAATCATTAATTCTTGACAACGGGTATTTATTCTTAATTGTGAGGTTGTTTAGAGCTGGATAATCGATGCACATCCGCACCGATCCATCCTTTTTCATTATAAACAATACCGGAGCTCCCCAAGATGAAGAACTGGATCTGATAAACCCCTTATCTTGCAGCTCATCTACTTACTTCTTCAGCTCTGCCATCTCACTGTTGTTGATTCTATAGACATGCTACAAAATTTGTTCTGCACCTTGTTCATCATTAAATTCAAAAGTATTTA
The DNA here is from genome assembly GCA_036927795.1 of Iris macrosiphon. Lineage (NCBI taxonomy): Eukaryota > Viridiplantae > Streptophyta > Magnoliopsida > Asparagales > Iridaceae > Iris > Iris macrosiphon. The sequence goes on along the minus strand of JAYESA010000006.1, from coordinate 210,791,984 downwards.
AGAAGGAACTTATTTTAATTAAAAAAACAAAAAAAGCGTACAGAGAGGAGTCCTAAACTGACAGTCTAAGTATAAATTTTGTGTTCTGGGGGTGATGATGGAGGGTTAGGAGTGTAGCAACTCTATTTACTCCATGGACGATCCGATGCAGAAGCTCTTCTCTCTTGCTCGAGTGTAGATTCGTCGATCGTCCTTCAATATGGGTGTGGTACCCTACTATTTATAGTCATCCCTGGGCGTACATATGTTGGGCCGCATGGATGCTGGAGGGTGCCACGTGTCCCTTCGTAACAGGGTACAGCTATAACCATGAGCAGGTCGAGCTGCCACTTGGACGCTTGTTGGGTTTTTCTGTTGCTGAAGATCTGTGTGGTTCTCGTCCTTTGTGGGCGTGACTTGGTCAGATTGACACATAGTCCGCACTTGGTTGGAGAGAATTACTGTCATAACAACAAGATTTGGTCTTCATGGAATTTGAAACACATGTGGCCAGAGATGCATGGGACGTATGGAGTCTGGGACGCATGGGGACAGAGACGCATGTAATGCATGGAGTCTGGGATGCATGGGACCAGAGACGTATGGGACGCATGGAGTTTGGGACACATGGGCTCAGTTGTTCTATACACATGGTACTGCACATCTATCGAGAGTGAAGTTCTGTGCTGATGTGTGACTTTTATTGTTTAGTGTGTTTACATCTTTTGAGGAAATCAGTATATCATTTTTGTCAAGAATCTGTGTCAGAGATGATCCTGCTGACGGGACTCCAAGTTAGGTCCTTCTGAGGCCAAGCTGCTTTGGCTGATTGGGGATGCATGGATGTCGCCTTTGTTTGGTTCGCAGAGTGACTCTGCAGACTGGTTTGAGCCTCCGTTTGGGGGCGCATGGCTGTTGGCTTGTTGGGCCGCAGGGAGACTATGTGGCCTGATCTCTTCTGAGTTTTTAATTTTGGGACGCAGGGTCGCATGGCTGCATATTTTTCATGCTTCTACAAGCCCCTTCAAATTTTTTGAACTGACAAGTTTGGAATACTTTGAATAAGAAGCATGGAGGAAGAAACACTTTTGGCCGCTGGGGGCTCTTTGGTGGACTTATTACTTTTTGCGCACTAGAGTACAAGTAATAAATTCGAAAATAATCCCTATCAGAGGTGATATGGACGCGATAGGTTTCGTGGACCCATTACTTTTTGCACGCCTGGGTACAAGTAATAGGTTTAGAACAAGCCCTGCTAGAGGTAATATGGACGTGGCAGTTTTTGTGAACTTAATAACGCTGGTGTACCTTAGCGAGTACGGGTGATAAGTGGGGATGACAAACGATGTTAGAGGTAATATGGACGTGATGATCGATCGCCAAGACCCAGGAGGTTTTCTCAGAGATAATATGGATATGGCAAACTCAGTTGAAAAGAAATGTTAGGACGATAGTTCAGAGGTAAAATGGACGTGAACCGATGTCCAAAAAACTCATTGAGGAGTGATTTGCTGATTATGGTCTATCATAATATGAAGATAGACCCGATGATTGCTCCACTGGGAAGATTGGTGAGACGATAGCTCAGAGATAATATGAACGTGGCTAGCGTCTAACAGGATTAGTTTTTGAGTGATCACTGCGGGAGTATGCGAGTGGACCTGAGGACTGCTCCGCTGGGAAGACTTTGAGGATCCATCATCCGTTGTGTATCCAGGACTCCTGAATATAGATGATGGCTTTTACAAGAATTTCTAAAGAGGGGAAAAATATTGCAAATAGGCAATTGTTGGGGATGAAGAACCAAAAGTATAGATATGTACATCTGGGTTATCTCGCTGGTGATGAGGGGAGCACAAGTTAAGTTTAGACGTAGTACTTTTTCAGGAACTTGTCATTGATAGGCATCATGAGCAAGTCGACGTTGAATTTCGCGAGCCGGTAAGCGCCGTTGGAGAATACCGATTCTACGATGAACGGGCCCTCCCATTTAGGCTGGAATTTGCCGACAGTCTGATGGGTCATAACCATCGGTCTCCTTACGGTCAGGACGAGATCACCCACTTGGTAGGTCCTCTTTTTCATCCGTTTGTTGAAGGCTTCAGAGAGACGTGCTTGGTATAGCTCAATATGTTGTTAAGCTAAGAGATGTTTCTCGTCGAGTGCTTCTAACTCTTCTAACCGTCGGCGGTGGTTGTCGTCGACGACTAATTGGTTAGAAAGAGCCACTCAAAGTGAAGGGATTTAGATTTTGAGCGGAAGAACCTCTTCGCTTTCGTACACCAGAGAGAAAGGCATATTGCCAGTAACTGTCTGAACCGTTGTACGGTAGGACCAGAGACATTCAACAAACTTCTCGTTCCAGTTGTGTTTATTGGAAGATACGAACTTTTTTAGAAGTTTTATGATGGCCTTGTTGAAGGCTTCTGCCAGACCATTCACTGTTGGGTTGTAAGCAGTTGTCGCTACATTCTAAATCTATTTTTTTATCATAGAACCTGTAGAACACATGGCTTATAAACTGTAGACCATTTTTATGGATGATCCTTTATGGCAAGTCGAAGCGTATAGATGTGATGCTTGATGAAGCTGATCACGTTGGACGTCTTAACTTTCTTGAGTGGTACAACTTTCGCCCACTTGGAGAAGTAGTCGGTGATGGCGAGGATGAACCGATGTCCCTTGGATAGAGGTGGACTAATCGGCCCAGTGATATCCATACCCCAGGTTTCGAACAGCCAGGACACAACGGTCGGGTGTAGGAACTCCGAGGGTTGCTGGATAAAGCCTGCATGGATCTGGCTTGTCTGATATTTTCTTATGTAATCAACAGCATCAGCTACCATCGTAGGCTAGTAGTAGCCCATTCTCCGAAGACGGTCTTGTAGCTTCGGACCGGGTTGATGCGCCCCGCAGACGCCGTCGTAAGCTTTGTAGAGGGCTTGTTTTGCCTCTGTGTTCGACAAGCATCGTAGCAGAACACCGTCATAGGACCGATAATACAATATTTTGGTCTCCGTGTCGTAATAGAAATGGAGGGAGCATCTCCTGACTGAAGTGGCCTCCTTCGGGTTCTCGAAAAGAATTCCATAGATTGCGTAGTCAATGAATGGAAGCCTCCAATCTTGAGTATCGGGGCCGACCTCCGCTGCATAACTGAGGCACAAGCATAGGTTGCTCTTGGGACAGACCAGCTCTTGGCCGATCACGTCGATTAGCTGATGTGTGTTGTTTGGTAATGCCCAGGAAGTAGCGAGGCCGGCTAAGACGTCAGCCTCAATATTTTATAACCGAGGGACATGCTCTATGAAGAACATCTCGAAAGGACCATGATGCTAAGCGCAGCTTGGTGGTATGGGATTAAATTTTTATTTCGAACTTCATACTCACCCCGGACCTATTTGGCTATTAGCTGAGAATCACCGTAAGCCTCCAAGTATTCTACTCCAACTTGTTTAGCAAGTTGGAGCCCGATGATTAAGACATTGTACTCTGCTACATTGTTGGAGCATGACTCCGTGAGAGAGTAGGCACGATTGATGATGAGGCCGCAAGGGGAGATCAACACTATCCTGACCCCAGCGATGATGCCGCCTCTGGGCCCTGCTCTTGAAGTGCCGTCAAAGAATATTTGCCACACAGCTTCGTGTGAAGTGACGTTGGAGTCCGCCGCCTCGTTTGGAATCTCCTCATAGAGCTTTGAGGTTTCTGACCCCGGATGGGCTGCCAAAAAATTGGCCAGTGCTTGACCCTTGAAGGCCTTCTGTGGGACGAACACTATATCATATGGAGATAGTAGTATCGCCCAGGTAGCCAAGTGGGTACTGAGTGCCCCTGGTTTGGTTATGAGGACCCTGAGGGGGTTGACTCGCGAGATTACATGAATGGTCTGTCCAGCCACGTAATGTCGAGTTTTCTGAATAGCGAAAACTAGAGCAAGGTATTCCTTCTCAACGACGGTGTACTTATGCTCTGTGTCGACCATCATCCGGCTTAGGTAGTATATGGTCTGCTCGTAGCCTGCATCGCTATTCTGGGCTAATAGGGCACTGAGAGAGTGCTCCATCGTGCGTACGTAGAGCAGGAATGGCTTTTCCATGACCGGGGCCACCAGCACATGAGGGTTTGATAGGTACTCCTTGATATCGTCAAACGTGCGTTGGCATTTTTCATCCCAGACAAAGGAGACACCTTTCTACATGAGCTGGGTGAACGGCCGACAACATCCAGAGAGGTTTGATATAAACCTCCTGATGTATGCCAGCCTCCCTTGAAGCCGCAGAGTTCCTGGAGGTTCTTTGGCTGGCTCATTTCCAGGATGGCCTTGGTTTTGTCGAGGTCTATGTGAATAAGAAACCTAGGAATTTGCCGCTGTAGACTCCCAGGAAGGACTTGGTAGGGTTCATCTTGAGGCGATATGCGCGTATTAAGTCAAAAATTATCCTCAAGTCTTGGAGGTGATCATCTTTAGAGCGACTCTTGACGGCGATGTCATTGACATAGCATTCCACCATCTTACACAGATGTTCACAGAAAATGGTGCTCATAGCTCGCTGTTATGTAGCACATGCATTCTTTAGACCGAAAGGCATGACCGTATAGCAGGATACGCCTATTGGGGTCCGGAACGACGTATGCTTCTCGTCGTCGGGAAATATCTTGATTTGGTTGTAGCCTGAGAAGCCGTCCATGAAGAACATGCACTCAAAGCCACATGTATTATCGATCATTATGTTGGTGATCGGGAGGGGGAATTCGTCCTTAGGACATGCCACATTTATATCATAAAAGTCGATGCAGATTAAAATCTTCCCATTCTTCTTAACGACAGACACTATATTAGCTACCCAGTCAGAATGTTAGTCAGGATGTTGTTCCTCACGGATAAAGCCACTAGCTATCAGCTTGTTGACTTTAGCTTCGATGGAATTCATTATGTCCGTCCGGAACAGTCATTGTTGTTGCTTGACCAGTTTGGCGTTCGGCTAAATATTGAGTTTGTGGACCACAATTTGAGGATCCAATCCTGGCATGTCTTCATAACTCCAGGCAAAGACATTATTGTATTCCCTGACGAGCTATAGCAGGAATTCTCGGTCTTCTTCGGACAGACTTTTGCTGATGAAGATAGGTTTGGGGGAGGATTCGTCGCCTAAATTGACTTGTACGACTTCGTCCTCTGTAGGAGGTTCTCATTGTTCAAACCGCATCTTCCGCTATGCGTCTAGGCATTGGGCCAACGGTTCTACTTTGAGGAGTTCCCGTATATCTTCGTCGTCTTCCTCTGGGTCTGCTGACACCATGTTGGCCGACAATGTTTGCTTGAGCATTACCCCGTTACTGACGTCGGAGTCCCAAGCGAAAGATTACAAAGAGTGGGAGTGAACCTCATCTTCTTTATCTGAACCTTCAGGGGTTATGGGAGGTATTACATACCCGAAGTCATACTTGGTCTTATGGTAGTAGTCCTCGGACTTGCTTGCGGGAGCAGGTAGACGCAGAGGCAACCACTAATGGCAGTATTGGTAGCTTCCATGCGGTGCATCGGGATACCCAAGGTTTACAGCAGACTCCTCGGGATGATGCTGATTGATAAACTGGGATTAATGTGCATCCGATCCACCTTTATAGTACCAATATACCCTGTGTTATACAAGGGACGATCATGCTTGTTATTCTTAAGCAACATGTCTTGTTGCAAGAATGTAATATTAGGTACTGCATCTGTAACGTTATTAAAGTGGGAACATGTCGTCGGATCTTCAGCTGGCGACTTGACTAGCGCCAGATAGGTGTCGGCATTTTGTAATGCCTTGCTCAGGGCGGCTCGAGTGTCTCTGGAAAGCCGCAAAAGCTCAAATAATGACAACTTTGTTGGGGTATTGGCGAGTTGAGCCAATACGTCAAAGTTGTAGGGCTTTTCCAATAACTGAGCCATTTTCTTATGCAATGCCTTGTCGAAGCGTCCCTCTTTTTGTTTGGACTTATCCGCTAGTGGGGTTGAGATAGACCCAGATCAGACACGACATGTGTAGTAGTTGGAGGTGTATTGATATCCGGAACTTCAAAATCTCGCTGGTAAGCAAGGTCGGACCTGGTTTCCCCTGCCCAGGCCTCCTCAGTGGTAGGAGAAACCATGTGTCAGGACTTGATTTTTCATGTTTTTAGGCTTGACGGCGGAAGGCACTGCCTGCTGCGCCAAGTCTGGGACCAGATCCGGGTGGACCCACATAAGCTCGCCCCGAGGGGTAGTAAGAGGTGTCTGCCCGGCTGCTAGGTTGCGAGCTGGGGGAATATTGACTACCTTCATTGTTTCTTTTGGGATCGGTGTGACTCCGTTCTGGGCTTCCGTCAGTGGAAAGTTGTCGAACTAGAGTGACATCCTATTAGAGAGAACCGTTAAATCATCAAAATCCAGGAAGAGAACCTTGGTATTGATCAACCGTTGGATGTACCGCTTCAAGGTGTAGCACTCCTGCGTCGGGTGGTGAACGTACTGGTGGAAGTGACAGTACTTTTGGTTGTTCATCTCATTCGCTTTAGGCTGACATTTGACATCAGGGAGATAAATTTTACCTCTCTGCACCAGCATGTCGAAGATGGGCTTGACATCACCGTCTTCGAAAGAATATGTCCCTTTTAATTTTAGAGCCTCTGTCTGCTTTTGCTCAGGTTTCTTGGTCACATTAGTGACCATGGCTTGCTTCTCTTTCGCGTCGCGGTTGCTGTTACCCTATTGCTGGGGCGCTTACCCTTTTCTTTAGTAGTAGAGATATGGATTCCCAACTGTTGGGCGTCTTTGAGCTTCTTTTCAGCGTTAACAACGCTTATAATGAACGCCGTCCAGTCTTTGATCTGGTTATCGTACATCCAGAGGCTGACGGCCGAAAGCATATTTTTTCGTCACATCTCCATTAGTGTGGCCTCGGGATTGTCCGGAGGCAACCTTAGCACCGTTTGTCGGAACCACTCGATATAATTTCGTATCAGTTCCCTTTCTCTTTGGGAGACATCCATCAGAGAGAACATCGTCATATAATTTTCTACCTCATAGAATCTGTTGAGGAATAGACGCTTGAGGTCATCGAATGATGAGATAAAATTATCTTCAAGATGGTAGAACCAGTCGAAAGCCACCCCCGCTAATGTCCCGAGGAAGAGTTTGGTAAGGATAACATTACTGCGGGGTAGGTGTCCCGTTGTAATTTTGAAGTAACTCATGAACCGGAGAGGGAAGGACTTGCCATGAAATGTGTTTATGTTGAAGGGCTTGTATTTGGGCGGATATAGTACGTCTCTCCATTCTATCGGGTATGGTTGCCGCACCTTGAGATCGCGGAGAGAGTCCCGATTGCCCATGGAGTCTAGGCGAGCACGGAGTTCCCGGACCTCCTTCATTGCTTCCTTGGCCTCGTCTCTTGCGGAGGGTAGAGACGGGCCAGGCAGGTGAGGATTACTACCAGTAGGTGTGGCATTTGTGTTTAAATCCCCGTTGGTCCCTGGTTCAGTCATCTTCTCCGGCGACCCGAAGCTGCCCTCGCCTCCAGCAACACAGCCGTCCCCTCCGCCGGCGACGCCACCCCGAGTCGAGCCGCTCCGCCTGAGAGACACCCCGTAGAGCTATCCTCCTCCCGGAGCCTCTGCTCCCATCACCCTCCTCTCGAACCGCCTCGATTCCCCGCCCGCGAAGCCGCCGTGCCACCTCTCCGACGAGTCAGCACCGCCTCCTCCGGCCCTCGCCGCCTCGGCGCCCCAGCCCCTCCGGCTCGTCTCCGGCTCACCTGAGCTCCGGCCAACTGCACAGAAGCCCTGAACTAAAACCCTAAGTCCCTGGCGTGTGGGACACGGCCGGACACAGGGTTCTCAGACCGGACACAGCCCTAACTCGAGATACGAGGACACAAAGATCTCGGTTTTTCAGCCCAGTTCAGGTATCCATAACTTTTTGCTCGTAGCTCGGATTTCGATTTTGTGAATTGCATCACGTAGCCTGCATGACCCCCTCGGTGTCCGTGCAAACCGCTCGGGGCATCACGTCCTGTGGTGATCGCGAACCGCGATCCAAAAACAGGAAAACCAATGCCCTGTTTCACCCCGGAACCGAGTATGCCCCGCCAAACGGGACAACTTGGTCGCGTGCGGTCTTCACAGATACGTGCGCATCGTTGATACGGACGTGCAGGATTTCGCAGAAGCTGATTCGGATGTGCGTGCACACCGGAATCAGTGCGTATCCGCGAACAACGCCCCGTATCCGACCTTTCTAAATCTCGCTGTAACTTAGTGTACACACGTCGGATCGAGACGAAACTTGCGCCATCGGACTCGTAGCAATACGCTGGTCCTGTGAGCCAAGTTTGGTTCGATTCTGAGAACGTTGACAAAATTGTGTGTCGTGGGCCCCACAGGCTCCACCCGACGGGCGATTTTGAGAACGGCTCATCGAAATCCAATTCTGGAAGTTCCGTTGGGTTCGTATCATCGTTCCTGATCTGTTGACACTAAGTTGGACTGATTTGGAGATCTTTGACCCTGACGCATTTTTCGGTGCAAAGCGGCCCACATCTGGACCCCGCCTTGACCCGAAATTGACGTTTTTGCCCTTGTCTCCAAATTGGACTCAAGGACAGGCGTTTTTACCTGATTGATATCTTCTGGATCTGATGGTGATGTCTGTTTCAGCAACCGGAGTACTGTCTGGAAATCCAGCTATAGTCAGAGCTACAATTGGAGACAAAACCCAGGCAAGTATACCTTGCCAAATCCTGCAGTTTTGATACTTATCTCCTGAATTTATTTTCATTGTCTTGCAAGATAGTTGTACAATATTTGCATGTTTCTCTTTGCAATTGTTACTTTCTTATAGTTCTTGAGGCTTGTTGATTTATTCCTGCTGCTCTAGTTTTATTTCCTCGTTTTGCGTGCATGTACATTATTTGCATTTTCCTTGGATCACTACTTGTTCCATAGACATATTGTGATGGTATATGTTTACTCTACATTCTTGGAGTTGACTTGACTAATTTTTTTAGTCCCTAGATGATTGTTATTGGGCATTGACTACACTTGAGCAATCTCGATTGTGAGTACCCATTGTACTGCAATAGAGAATTGTTCATTTGACTACCTCCTTCGTGAGCTCCCGTTGGGCTACGAAAGAGCCATACTATAGACTGTGAGTCCCCGTTGGATTGCTTTCTATAGGATCGTGATCTCCCATTGAGATGCGGTTACCCCGATTGCTTGTAGTCATGTCTGATAGCATCACTGGCATGCCACTATCTTAGACGTAGTGATTTCTCGTGACTTATTTGCTTGTGTTACTTTCTTCTCTATCTTGCATGTCATTTACTGTATTTTGGCTCGTATTCTTTTGTATCTTGCTATGTCCCCTGAGGACCGGATTTTGTTCTCCAGATTTAGCAGACGAGGAGTACCGCAGCTTACGGACCGACACCAGACGAGAGTTTTGATTGCAGTTGATGGCCCTGCTTCTTAGTTACTTCCTAGCATGTTTTAGTTATCTTTTTCTTGTCTTTATTTTCTTGTTTGTCGGTAGTGGATTTGTCTCCACCCGACTTAGTATTATTTTTTGCTGGATATTCGACAGTATCTTTACTTTCAGCATTTATTCTAGTTTGCTATTTAGTTCATGCTGTTCTGTGGATGAGATTAGTAAACCCTGATATTTGTAATACAGCTTAAGTATGCCCCAATGGATCCATTAAATTGGGTTTGTCCATCGGTGCGTGCTGCTGGCCATTGCCACGTGTCCAGTCCCTCGGTATTTTGGGACTGGGGCGTGACATGGTTTTTGTGGTGGCCCATGCAGGTCAACGACTAAATTGTTCGATTTCAAGTTAGGGACCGAACAGGCCTGCAATAAGAATAGGATAATTCTTTAGGATCTCATCCACTTGCTTGAAACGTTCTTGATATCTATATCGGATTCGAATCAATTTCTTGAATTGCATCCTGCCTTGATTCCTGAGCGCCTCTCATTGTTTATTTTGGTTGCAGAGTTATGGATTCATGAGCAAACGACGAGGCTCCTGCAATATCACCACGAGATGTTGTGGTAACCAACGAAGATGAAGCGACACCAGTTGATGAAGGACGATCAGCTCAACAAGCAAGTCATCATGCCACGAGAATCCAGCAAAATGACATTCCACCATCAACGCAATTACCCGTAATTCCACCAGGGCAGGCCATGGACGGGCAGCAGATGTTTCAAATGATCTATGCAATAATGCAAGCTCAACAAGAGGCTTGGAGTCGCAGCTTAGTAACCGTACTAGAGCAGGCACGACGGCCAACAACGGGTTCTATCGCCGATTTTCGCCAGCTGAAGCCCCGTACCTTCTCAGGAAAAGAGGAGCCCACAGAAGTTCATGAGTGGCTCACCAACACACAACATCAATTAGAAGCAGCTGAACTTCCAAGGGAGCGTTGGATGACTGCCGTCAGAATGCAGTTGACGGACAATGCTCATCACTGGTGGCTATCTGAAGAGACCCGGCTCGGACCAGACCGAGTCACTTGGGAAGAGTTCTCTAGACTCTTTCTGGAGATGTACATTCCAGCCATTGCTCGATCAGAACTTCGGGACAAGTTCAATCGCCTCACTCAAGACAATCTGACAGTAGAAGAGTACAACGCCGAGTTCATTCGTCTAAGTCGTTTTGCCCCTACTTTGATTCAGACAGAAGAAGAAAAGGCTGAAAAGTTCTTCGACGGACTAAACATTGAGCTACAGAAACTGATTGGATCCGTTGCGCCTACATCTTATCCGGAAGTCCTTGCTGCAGCACGACGCATGGAGCGCGTCATTAGGAGAGAGACCAATCTGAAGAGGTCATCCACATCAGCAACAGTCGGAGCACCACAGGAAGAAGTTGCAAAGAGACTTCACATTCACCAGCCACCAGAAGCATCTCCACAGGCAATACCTGTCTGTCCATATTGTCACAGACGAGGCCATACTGAGGACCAGTGCAGACGCAAAAAGAGATTATGTTTAGCTTGCGGATCCAGTCAGCATTTGTTAAAGGAATGCCCAGAGCATCAAGAAAGAGCACCAAAAGTTAACCAACAAGTGTTACCAGAACCGAGGCCAATCTATCCAGCGTTGGGAGCACCACAAACGGAAGTTCAAGAAGTTCTACCACCAGCTTCAGGAGGGTATCAGCCGAGGCCACCTTTGATACCCCAGGCACTGCTCTTCCAGCAGGCTCAGCAGCAGCAGAGGAATCGACGGCAAGGACGCAGATAAGCCCTGACGATGACCTTGGAGAACGTGTAGACTCATGGAGTAGCTATTGCGCGTAAGTTCTTGTAGTTTTCTGTTTCTAGAACGTGCCTATTGGTTCGTGACCCTAGCCTTACCCTGATAATCTTAACTTGTTAATAATGGATAACCTAGTGATCACCTAGTAATTTTGTTATTAATTAATATGCTTTAAAAGAATAACCTGTTTTTCTAAAAACTGTAATTTTCTAAATTTCCCACATTTGGGAAATTGCATAACATTTAATGCTTAGGGAAATAATTTTCCTAGGTATTACTCTCCACCTTGAAATTCTTTAATTTTGATGTGCTTCGAACAAATGGTTGTAACCGTGTCATCTCTGTTGACCGGTTATTCTTTGATTGCGAGGACGCAATCCTTTTAAGGGGGGTAGATTGTAATCTCCCTGATTTTTAAAGAATTTTAAATTTGGATTTTTCTGGATTTTTCTGGAAATTTTCAGGATTTTTCTGTAATTAAACTCAGGTGTTTTAATTATTAAAGGATTTTTAAATGATATTAAATAATAGTAAAATATTATGAAAATAATATTTTATGGTGTAAAATAGAAAACCAGACATAGGATAATTTTCCGGGAATTTATTGGACCCCGAAAGCATTTTAAAAGACCTAAAAACTATTTTATAATTAAATCAAAATAAACCAAGAAATTAACCCGGTTTATTTGAAATAAACCATATTGAACCAACTCAACCCACAGTTGAACCGGACCCGGTCTAGTTGAACCGGGCCCAAGCCTTAGAGGGTCGGATCCGGGTTCAACCCGACCCGCTAGACCCGAACCCGACACGGCCCGCATCTCTTCTCCTTTCCTAACTGTTCCGCCGCGTAACCGCCGGCGACCCTTAGGGTTCCGGCCGCTCGGCCTCCTTGCAACCTCCGCGACCGCTCCGGTTCCCCTCCCACACCGGCCGCCTCACCCTCTCCCTCTTTCCCTCTATTTAACCCGTTGCCCTCGCCGTTTTTCCCTCCGGCCAGTCATCTTCTCCGGCGACCCGAAGCTGCCCTCGCCTCCAGCAACACAGCCGTCCCCTCCACCGGCGACGCCACCCCGAGTCGAGCCGCTCCGCCTGAGAGACACCCCGCAGAGCTATCCTCCTCCCGGAGCCTCTGCTCCCAGCACCCTCCTCTCGAACTGCCTCGATTCCCCGCCCGCGAAGCCGCCGTGCCACCTCTCCGAGGAGTCAGCACCGCCTCCTCCGGCCCTCGCCTCCTCGGCGCCCCAGCCCCTCCGGCTCGTCTTCGGCTCACCTGAGCTCCGGCCAACTGCACAAAAGCCCTGAACTAAAACCCTAAGTCCCTGGCGTGTCGGACACGGCCGGACACAGGGTTCTCAGACCGGACACAGCCCTAACTCGAGATATGAGGACACGAAGATCTCGGTTTTTCAGCCCAGTTCAGGTATCCATAACTTTTTGCTCGTAGCTCGGATTTCGATTCCGTGAATTGCATCGTGTAGCCTGCATGACCCCCTCGGTGCCCGTGCAAACCGCTCGGGGCATCGCGTCCTGTGGTGATCGCGAACCGCGATCCAAAAACAGGAAAACCAACGCCCTGTTTTACCCCGGAACCGAGTATGCCCCGCCAAACGGGACGACTTGGTCGCGTGCGGTCTTCACAGATACGTGCGCGTCGTTGATACGGACGTGCGGGATTTCGCAGAAGCTGATTCGGATGTGCGTGCACACCGAAATCAGTGCGTATCCGCGGACAACGTCCCGTATCCGACCTTTCTGAATCTCGCTGTAACTTAGTGTACACACGTCGGATCGAGACGAAACTTGCACCATCGGACTCGTAGCAATACGCTGGTCCAGTGAGCCAAGTTTGGTTCAATTCTGAGAACATTGACAAAATTGTGTGTCGTGGGCCCCACAGGCTCCACCCGACGGGCGATTTTGAGAACGGCTCATCGGAATCCAATTCTGGAAGTTCCGTTGGGTTCGTATCATCGTTCCTGACTTGTTGACACTAAGTTGGACTGATTTGGAGACCTTTTACCCTGACGCGTTTTTTGGTGCAAAGCGGCCCACATTTGGACCCCGCCTTGACCCGAAATTGACGTTTTTGCCCTTGTCTCCAAATTGGACTCAAGGACAGGCATTTCTAGCTGATTGATATCTTCTGGATCTGATGGTGATGTCTGTTTCAGCAACCGGAGTACTGCCTGGAAATCCACCTATAGTCAGAGCTACAATTGGAGACAAAACCCAGGCAAGTATACCTTGCCAAATCCTGCAGTTTTGATACTTATCTCCTGGATTTATTTTCATTGTCTTGCAAGATAGTTGTACAATATTTGCATGTTTCTCTTTGCAATTGTTACTTTCTTATAGTTCTTGAGGCTTGTTGATTTATTCCTGCTGCTCTAGTTTTATTTTCTCGTTTTGCGTGCATGTACATTATTTGCATTTTCCTTGGATCACTACTTGTTCCATAGACATATTGTGATGGTATATGTTTACTCTACATTCTTGGAGTTAACTTGACTGATTTCTTTAGTCCCTAGATGATTGTTATTGGGCATTGACTACACTTGAGCAATCTCGATTGTGAGTACCCATTGTACTGCAATAGAGAATTGTTCATTTGACTACCTCCTTCGTGAGCTCCCGTTGGGCTGCGAAAGAGCCATACTATAGACTGTGAGTCCCCGTTGGACTGCTTTCTATAGGATCGTGATCTCCCATTGAGATGCGGTTACCCCGATTGCTTGTAGTCATGTCTGATAGCATCACTGGCATGCCACTGTCTTAGACGTAGTGATTTCTCGTGACTTATTTGCTTGTGTTACTTTCTTCTCTATCTTGCATGTCATTTACTGTATTTTGGCTTGTATTCTTTTGTATCTTGCTATGTCCCCTGAGGACCTGGTTTTGTTCTCCAGATTTAGCAGACGAGGAGTACCGCAGCTTACGGACCGACACCAGACGAGAGTTTTGATTGCAGTTGATGGCCCTGCTTCTTAGTTACTTCCTAGCATGTTTTAGTTATCTTTTTCTTGTCTTTATTTTCTTGTTTGTCGGTAGTGGATTTGTCTCCACCCGACTTAGTATTATTTCTTGCTGGATATTCGACAGTATCTTTACTTTCAGCATTTATTCTAGTTTGCTATTTAGTTCATGCTGTTCTGTGGATGAGATTAGTAAACCCTGATATTTGTAATACAGCTTAAGTATGCCCCGATGGATCCATTAAATTAGGTTTGTCCATCGGTGCGTGCTGCTGGCCATTGCCACCTGTCCAGTCCCTCGGTATTTTGGGACTGGGGCGTGACATAATGAGATGATGATATTGATTAGGTCGATGGTGTGGACGATGATGATGATGGGGATAATGATGTGGATGATGGTGATGACGAGGATGATGATGTGGATGATGGTAATGACGAGGACGATGATGATGGCAAGGACGATGATGTGGACGATGGTGATGACGAGGACGATGATGTGGACGATTAGGGTTAAGGTATTGGTGATGATGATGATGATGATTGTAATGGTGGTAATGGTGATGATGTTGGAGATGATGATTGTGATGGAGGGGGTGATGTTGATGATGATGATGGGTTCGAGTTGCTGACTAGAGTATGGCTAGGGGGAAGGGAGGTCCGGCCAGGGGAGGGGAGGTCCGGCCATGGAGGTTGTGGAGAGGACAGGGAGGTGGAAGGAGACGAGGAGGAGCTCAGGCCAGGGGGAGGGGTAATCCGGCCAGAAGGAGGAGGAGGAGCAGGTAGGTCGTGGCTGCTCCGGCGAGGGAGATCGATGGGGAAGGAAGAGGAAGTCGGGTGCTGGCGGTGGTGACTGGCCTAGGGAGGGGGCCGGGGATGTGCAGCGCTCAGGCGAGTCGTCGTTCCGGTGGGGAATGGTGGTGTTGAGGTAGGCGATGATGGTAATGGTGATGGTAGATGCTGTTCAGGCGAGGGGCGGAGGAAGAAGTGAGGGAGGAGATGACGGTGGGCTTCTCCGGTGAGGAGGAGAATGGAGGTGCTGTGGTGAGCGGTGGTTGCAGGGTGGTGGTGGTCGAGTTGTTGCTCCGGCTCATTGAGCGTTCGAGGGAGAGATGATAAAAATGAGGGAGGAGATGACGGAGGCGTGGTGGTCCTGGGTGGAGATTGGTGGGGTCTCCGGTGAGGCTGAACTTCGGTGGGTCGACGGGTTCAAGGAGGGGAGATGATGAACAGTAAGGTGGGAAAGAAGAGGTCGGCTGGATGTATGGTTTAGGTTTTGGGGTTTTGATGTAAAATAGAAAAAGAAAAAGGAATAATGTTGTATATTTATACATGTAAGCTAGGGTTTTGTTGACCTAGGAGTGGGCTTGGTCAACACCTCCTTGGAGTTGGGCCTTGGGCTCACATGAGGATGTTTGGAGGGCCGTAATTGCATTGTTTAAATGCAAGGATATGTTTAATTGATGGGGCGATGTGCGCGTTGCACATTCCAAAAATTATAGAAAAATTCCTATGAAGGGAAAAGTTATTATTTTTTCATGTATTGTCCAATGGTGTGGACACCTCAATGCATTTTTGCATAAAAATGTCCAACAATTAGAAAAATTGCACAAAGATGGAATTTAAATTAATTTAATTAAAATTATTGTGCAAGGTGTTCTGGAATTAATTAGAAGTACATGGGGATAAAATTAGGTTGGATACAAGTGTCATGAACATAGAGGGCTCAGAGTAGAATATTAACAAAAATTCGGGTTGCACAAAATGGTCAAGATTGTGTTCCCAATTTTGATTGAAACGCACAAGGGTACAAAGTCTATTTTATTTAGAATTAAATAATAACGTCTGCGACGAATGTTGTGCGACTAAAATGTAGCACAAGAAAGTATAATTATAAGTTACACAAAGGTCAGAAGGGTAGGCGGGCACGTCTAGGACAAGGTTGTGAAATTTGTAGATAGACAATGGCTAGTGTAGTGCTCCAATTATCGAAGCAACGGTAAGGTGCGCTAAGCGATATAAATATTGTATAGTTAAATCAAATCCTGTGTTCTATTTCTAATTGGGTTTAACTAGCCCTAATTTCACTATCTAAGCCAAGTAGGCCTAATTTTGGGTGAGGGGGTTTACACCCTTGGCGGACTGAACAGAACTCTACCTCCTCTTCAATCTATACTAGCATGGTGCCTACTCAACCAATCCATCCCGAGTACAATATCGTAGCTCGAAAGTGACATTACGAGTAAACATGCACTCAGCTCTCGGCCTCTCAGAGTAACTCTTCAATCCTTGCAAACATTACTGACCAGGATAATGCCTCCCCCGGTCATTATCTTGCAAGTCCTACTCAAAGGCTCAGCTACAATATGATGCTTAAGAGCAAAAGAAACAGATACAAAGCTATGAGATAAACCATAATCAAACAATGTCATGCCCCAGTCCCAAAATATCGAGGGACTAGCCACGTGGCAATGGCCAGCAGCACATTCCAATGGGCAAACCCAATTTAATGGACCCGTTAGAGTGTACTTAAGCTGTAAAAAGTATAAAGGTCTACGATATATGTCACAGTCTAATTCTAATCTCATCCACAGAAGATAAACATAACTCAAATATCAAACTAATCAAAGAGAAATATAATTCAATAACAAGTATCAATAAAATGTCTCGGGGAACAACCCGATAATGATTTTAAAACAGAAATCCATGAGACATGAATAGAGTATCAAGAACAGAAATAACTGAGTAACAAAATACTCAAGAGAAATCTTCTGGCATCACCTCGTCCTCTGGTGTTGGTACTGCTCCAGCATCTTCTCCTGTCCCGTATACCTCGGGGTAGATCTCCTCTGCTAAACCTGGGGACATAATCCAGATCCAGGTCCTAAGGGGACATAGCAAGGTACAAGAATAACTCAAGCTAAATAAATACAGTATATAAAATGTATCAATAGGGCAAACTATGTAACCAGCTATATGATATGCAAATGAGAGCATCACTATAACTCAGGCTGAGACCACTACAAGCTCTATATTGGGGAGCCTGTAGCAGTGATATCACGTAGTGGGCCAAGCTATGGATCAGAGGCTAAAGCACCACAATAATAAATATATATATGTAATCAGCCTGTAGCCTGTGTGTCTCTCTCCACCCAATGTAACCACACGTCTCATGTCCACGACGTCTAATGTCCATAATATGCAAGATCATGACCTCTAGCTAATGCAGCGAGTCATAATGATAACAATGCATATGTAAGATCTATGTCACGAATCCTGTTAGCCTATACAGAATCACCATGAATAACTCAGGAAAGATTCTGTCTCATGAATAATATCAAGTGTCCTATGGTATGACGTACTTGATAAAGCAAGCAAAAAAAATAGGGTCGTGGAATCAATTTTCTAAGTAACGTTACACGACTCCGCGTTCGGCGTCGACACCCAAATATTATTTGGACATCGTCTCACGGTCCTAGGTTGAACAATTATAACACAAAAATAAATCAAAAAAATAATATGAAGCAAGTACTGCAAGTTTGGCAAGGTACACTTGCCTGGGGTTTCAATTCCTCCAATTGCTCCAGTAACAGTGAGATCTTCAAGTACTCCTCCGGATGCTGAAATAAACATAACCATTATTCTCAGAAGATATAAAATAGCTACGATTGCCTACCCATAAGTCCAATTTGGACACAGGGGCAGAAATTGACAGTTTCTGGTTAAAGCGGGGTCCACATGTGGCCAACTTCGTACCAAAAAATGTGCCAGAGACAAAGTTCTCCAAATTCATCAAACTTAGTATTTACAAGTCCAGAACGATGACATGAACCAAACGGAATGTCTAGAATTGGATTTCGATGAGCCGATCACAAAATCGCTCGTCAAATGGAGCCGTGGGGCCCATGATACGGAGTTTCGTCAACGTTCTCAAAATTGAACCAAACTTGGGTCACAGGACCAGCATAATGCTACGAATCCAATGGCGCAAGTTTCATTGCGAAACGACAAGCACACACAATGTTACAACGAGTTTCAGAACATGCCCGATACGAGACAATTTCGACGGATACGCGTTGATTCCGGTGTGCACGCACATCCAAATTAACTTCCGCAAAATCTCACACGTCCGCATTGACGATACGCACCTTTCGATGTAATTCGCACACGACGAAGTTGCCTCGTTTAGCGGGGCACACCCAGTTTCGAGAGAATTCGGGTTTTAAAAACCAAGATTTTGGTCAACTTCACCTGCGAATAAGACACAACTTACAACACATTAAAATAAACTAATTACAGGGTTTAAAACTTGGTTATATTGTATAATTTACTGTTTAGGTTAATTTTAGAATTATTAAATAGGTTGGCCGTAAAACGGCCGTGAACTTGTGAGTTCGGGACAGTTTCTGAAGTCCAAAATTGGGATATTTTTTCTGTTTTTGCGTCGCGGTTTACGATCGACACAGGATACGATACTGTCACGACCCGCACCCGGAAATTCGGGCACGAGTGCGTGGGTACGTCCAGCCTACGCCGCAGAATCGGCGGTAGTACGCTGTCTAGGTCAATCCATTTTTTGCTAACTAGCTCATTCACAAATAACATAGACAAGATAAAAATGAGAATGAAACTTAAGATTTCAACTGAAAATAAATGTGACAACAGATTCAAATGTTTTAGTACAGGAATTCAATATTGAAATCGGGGACAAACCCGATAAATAAGATAAGAATATAAATGAAAGATAGCTACTACTAGCTACTCAGCAGCAGGGGTCTCCTGGGTGGGTTCTGGCTCCTCATAGGTATCATCAGTCCCCTCATAGGGACCATAATAAGTAGGGGCAAGATCCTCATCATCGCCTAAATCAACAGATCCAGTCAGGAAAGGAGCAAAGTATACAGTGCACAACAAAGTTAAACTAAATATTTTATGACAATTAACTTGAGTATCATGTTGAGAAAGTCGCATGGAAGATCATCAATATCTCAGAGTTAATGCTATAAACAGGAATATGAGAAAGCAGGAAATAAATGAGACAGGAAATGAAACTACAACAGCCAGCAAGGAATGTAACATGAACAGAAACTACATGTGTGAACTTGTGTTTGTTTTAGAATACATAGTTGGCATGTAGGGGTTTATAAGGCTAATCCGGCCGTCATGAACGGCTATTAAACAGGGGAAATCAAGATTCGGCTGAGGTACAGTCGTGTACCAACAGCTATTAAATATGACAAGGGGAAGGGTAAACTACATGCCTTCTTGGTATTCTCCCACCCGACATGAAAAACAAGACAGAAACTCCAATATTCGAGACATGAAATCCAGCATTTCTAACACTATGTATAATCATCAAGGGTACATGTAAGGCAGGGAATTAATTATCACAATATATAAAGATTAACTTGAAGTGCAGGTACTTGCCTGTTGTTTGGATCTGATTAAAATAGTTCTCGGGGAAATTTCCAGAGATGAGTCCAAAAGCTGAAATAGACATTACCATCACTCTCAGAAGATGTCAAATAGCTAGAAACGCCTGTCCTTGGGTCCAATTTGGAGACAAGGGCAAAAACGGCAGTTTCGGGTCAAAACGGGGTCCGCCGGTGGGCCCGCTTTGCACCGAAAAACGTGTCCAGGTCGAAGGTCTCCAAATTCACCAAACTTAGTGTCAACAGGTCAGGAACGCTGATACGAACCCAACGGAACTTCCAGATTTGGATTCCGATGAGCCGAACACAAAATCGCCCGTCGAGCGGGGCCTGTGGGGCCCACGACACGTGATTTCGTCAACGTTCTCAGAATCGAACCAAACTTGACCCACAGGACCAGCGTATCGCTACGAGTCCGATGGCGCAAGTTTCGTCTCGATCCGACGTGTGTGCACGAAGTTAGGGTGAATTGCAGAAAAGGCGGATACGGGGCGATGTCCGCGGATACGCGTTGATTCCGGTGTGCACGCACACCCGAATCAGCTTCCATGAAATCTCACACATCCGTATCGATGACGCGCACGTATCTGTGAAGACCACACGCGACCAAGTCGTCCCGTTTGGCGGGGCGTACTCAGTTCCGGGGTGAAACAAGGTCTGGTTTTTCCTATTTTTGGATCGCGGTGTGCGATCACCACAGGACGCGATGCCCCGAACAGTTTGTCCGGACACCGAGAGGGTCATACAGGCTTCACAACGCAATTTGTGGAATCGAAAACGGAGCTACGAGCAAAAAGTTACACGTACCTGAACCGGGCTCGAGAAATTGGGATCTCTCGTGTCCGTGTCGTGTCCGACACGACACAGGCTGTGTCCGACACGAAGAATTAGGGTTAGGGTTTAGGTCCGCTGGAGCTTGGCCGGAGAAGGGCGGCACCGCTGCGGGGGCGGCCGTCCGGGCTAGGGCGGCTCGGGGTCGGGGTCTGGACGGTGACGGAGCGGAGGGCGGCCGGAGGTGGCTGACCGGAGTCGGGGCGAGAGAAGAGGAGGAGGCTGGGCGCTTCTGTGGCGGCGGCGAGGTGCTGGAGGGGAGGAGGACGGCGGGGCTAGGCGGAGCAGAGCTGGGCACGGCGCTGGCGAGGGTGGCGGTGAGCGGCGGAGCGGCGGGTGGCGTTCTGGGTAGACGTGTCGTCGAGGCCGGAGAAGACGGAGGACGTGTCGTCGAGGCCGGGCGGTGCGGAAGAGGGTGTCGTGGGGAGTGGTTGGCCGCCGGAGGCGGCAGAAAAAGCGCGCCGGAGAAGTCGCAGCGGCGGAGGAGGGGGAGATCGGGTCAGAGGTGAGGGGGTTCCGGGTAGGGTCGGGTCGGGTCGGGTCGGGTCTGGGGATCCGACCCGACCCGCTAAGGGCT
The DNA here is from genome assembly GCA_036927795.1 of Iris macrosiphon. NCBI lineage: Eukaryota > Viridiplantae > Streptophyta > Magnoliopsida > Asparagales > Iridaceae > Iris > Iris macrosiphon. The sequence goes on along the minus strand of JAYESA010000006.1, from coordinate 210,770,903 downwards.
GGGCTCGGTTAGCGGGCTGGGCCGCGGCCCAATGGGCCAGGAAAAATAAAAAATAAAAATAAAATAAATAATAAATTATTAAATAATTAAATAAATAGATAATTAATTTAAATAATTAATTAAATAGTTTTCAGGCATTTAAAAATAGGTCTGAGGCCCAGAAAAATCCAGAAAAATTACCCTAAGTCCAATTTTTCATTTTACACCCAAAAATGTTATTTTCATGATATTTTAATATTATTTATTGCCAATTAAAAATCATTTATTAATTTAAAACCTTGATTTTAATTTTAGAAAATTCCCAGAAAATTTCAGAAAATTGGGAAAAATCCAAGATTTAATAATTTGAAAATTTAGGGGGTTTACAACCTACCCAAATTACAAAAATTTTGTCCTCGAAATTTAAGAATAACAAGGCACGAAAGGAAAGGTCGAAAAATAAAATATACCTCAGGGTTCAAAAAGATAGGGGTATCGCTCTCTAATCTCGTCTTCTCGCTCCCAGGTGGATTCGCCGGTGGAATGGTGCTTCCAAGCTACGCGAACCAGGGAGATAACCTGGTTCCGCAGAACTTTCTCCGAGCGATCCAGTATCTCCACGGGTTGCTCTTGGTAAGTCAAACTTGGGCCTACTTCGAGCTCTGAGTGATCCACAATGTGGCTGGGGTCTGACACGTACTTCCTCAGCTGCGACACGTGGAAGACGTTATGTACTCCATCCAGAGAGGGTGGCAATGCCAGTCGGTATGCCACTTCTCCGATTTTCTCCTGTATGCCAAAAGGTCCAATAAATCTGGGGCTGAGTTTTCCACTCCTTCCGAACCTAATGGTGCCACGTGTCGGGGAAATCTTTAAGAATACCAGCTCTCCAACCTTTAATAAAGCCATAATCAATTCTTAGTTCCATAATCAAAATGTTTAAATTGACTTAAATTTCATAAATTTAATTACCTCAAACTCCAAGGGCCTTCGGTGGCTATTTGCCCAATGTCGTTGCCTGTCTTGAGCCACTCGAAGTCTGTCCCTTATTTGCTTTACCTTCTCAGCTGAATCGATCACCATCTCTGGTCCCAGCAGGGCTCTTTCTCCAACGTCGTCCCATGACAGCGGGGTACGACATCTTCGACCATACAGAGCTTCAAATGGAGTCATCTCAATACTTGCTTGGTAACTGTTATTATAAGAGAACTCCACAAGATGTAGGTAGTCTTCCCAGGATCCTCCAAAATCCAGAACACATGTACGGAGCATATCTTCAAGTGTCTGGATTGTACGTTCCGATTGTCCATCGGTTTGGGGATGATAAGCTGTACTGAATTTGAGTTGCGTCCCCAAGCTGGCTTGTAAGCTCTTCCAGAAGTGAGAGGTGAACCTTGAATCTCGGTCGGAGACAATACTTACTGGGACTCCATGCAGCCTGACAATATGTCTGATATATAAATCTGCCAGCTTTTCTATAGATAGCCCTACTTTGAAGGGTAGAAAATGTGCAGACTTGGTCAGTCTATCTACTATCACCCAGATTGCATCCTTACCACTAGGTGTCCTTGGAAGTCCGGAAACAAAATCCATTGTGATATGTTCCCACTTCCACTCCGGAATGGGTAGTGGTTGAAGCAATCCTCCAGGTCTTTGTCTTTCTGCCTTGACTTGCTGGCACACTAAACAACGAGATACGAACCTGGCTACTTCTCTTTTCATGCCATGCCACCAAACATGCGTCCTCAGGTCCTTGTACATCTTGTTGGCTCCTGGATGTATAGAGTATTGCGATCTGTGCGCCTCTTGCATGATTTCTTCTCTTATGTCTCCTTGAGGTACACATAATCTATCGCCATGCCTCAGTGATCCATCTTCATGAATTCTGAATTCTTTCACTAGTCCAGCTTGCACTTGACCTCGAAGGCTTCGCAGGCCTTCGTCTTGAAACTGAGTCTCCTTGATCTTGTCTATTAAAGTAGACCGAATCTGCAAGTTCATCATTTGGCCTTCTTTCCCTGGAATGATTACTTCAATACCTAAACTTTCCAAGTCCTCCAGCAGGTGTCTGTCCATAGTCAAGTACATCGCCATAGGATATCTGCTTAGAGCATCAGCAACTACATTGGCCTTCCCAGGATGATATTGAAGAGTGATATCAAAGTCTTTCATTAGTTCCAGCCACCTTCTTTGCCTCATGTTTAGCTCTTTCTGGGTGAAGATATATTTTAGACTTTTATGGTCTGTAAATATTTCCACCCTTTCTCCATAAAGATAATGCTTCCATAGCTTAAGAGTAAAAATGACAGCTGCCAATTCTAAATCATGAGTTTGATAGTTCTTTTCATGGGGTCGAAGCTGTCTAGAGGCATAGGCTATTACCTTCTTGTTCTGCTCCAGTACACAACCTAGACCTTTTCCAGAAGCATCACTATAAATAGCGAAACCTCCGGTTCCGGAAGGTAAGGTTAGAATAGGGGCAGTAGTCAGCCTTTTCTTCAATTCCTCAAAAGCATGCTGACATTCATCAGTCCAGGTGAACTCTTCATCCTTCCTTGTTAATTTTGTCATGGGCTCCGCAATTCTTGCAAAATCCTTCACGAACTTCCGATAGTAGCCAGCTAGTCCCAGGAGCTTCTAATCTCTGCTACAGAGTCTGGAGTGGGCCAGGATTCTACTGCCGCTATCTTCTTAGGATCTACGGCTATTCCATCTCCCGTCACAACATGTCCCAAGAATTCCACTTTGTCTAGGAAGAAAGCACATTTAGATAATTTTCCATAAAGTTTTTTCTTCCTCAAAGTCTCCAATGCTAACCTCAAATGTTCTTCATGTTCTTCGGGGGTCTTGGAGTAGATCAAAATATCATCAATAAAGACCACTACAAATTTGTCTAGGTATGGCTGGAAAACTCTGTTCATTAGGTTCATAAAAACTGCTGTTAGAAATATTGCATGCTAGTAGACTTGGCAGTTATTAGAGGTCCAGGGACATAGCTTATTGTAGTACGGTGGTCCCATCCTTGTCCTTGTTTGGTTGCAGGATTGGGCTAGGGTACTAAGAATAGGCTATGGACCAAATCGTGTCATGGATGTGACATGCTTAGAGCATGGGGTGGGGAGAACAACAAGTACCGCATTTGAGCTCCTTTACACTTTTTCTGTGAAGCCCGGATTCTCCGCTGGAGATACGGGTGATGATGACCCCTATATATTATGTACTATCAGGCGGGCCACCGGCGTTCAAAAGACGACGTGCCTTTTAGGCCCCTGGCTCTTCAAAAGAGAACCATGCCAAATCCCAATTTTTAGCCAGATAGCTCACTTGTGGGGAAAGGTGTTCTTAACTGCATTCACATAGATGGTTAGGCGACCCCAATGGATGTTTATTTTTAGTACTTTATTGGCATGTGTTTAAGTATACTTGTTATGTCCCTCTGAGGACCTGGTCCGCTGCCAGGTGTACCTGTTCTTGAGTATTTGCAGGAGCACAGATTTGGAAGGAATAGATGCTTCGTGGATGTCTTCTCTTCGAGCCGTGATTGGTAGCTGGTACTTATTGTTTGAGTGAGTTGTACTGATATTGTATTTACTTTTTCCATTCGAGTTGGTAGTGGATTTGTTTCCATCCAACTATCATCTTTAGATACTTCTTGTTGAGATCTAGTTTCATAGACATTGATTATTTTATTTCTATATGATTTTGGTGGATGAGATTTAGATTATACCCTGTGACTTGTATTACATTTTATACCACTTGTGGATTTTATATTCATATTACAGCGTACGTATGGATTTGGTTTCCATATATTGGAGTTGCCATATCCATGCGGCTGGCATGCTTACGTGTCCTAAGTCCTACGTATTTTTGGGACTGGGGCGTGACATGTTTTTGTGGTGGCCCATGCAGGTCAAGAGCATATTGTCTCGGTTACGTTATTGTACCGAACAAGCCTGCACCTAGGACTAGAAAATAGGATCTCATCCATAATTGACTATGATTCATCTTTCTCCTCTCTGTTCTATTTTGAACAAATGCATCCTGCTTGATTCTTGTGCTTCCCTAATAGATCTTTAAGTATAGCCTTCTCCTAGAATATAGAAGTTTCTGTTGTTAGATGATAATTAGAGTAGCACACCTATTAAGAATACAACGAGAATATAGACACACCACTAAGTTTAGAATATCTAGTAAACCCTAGAATTCCTTACCTTTAGAATTGGTTTACCATTACCCATGATATATTATGAAGACTTAAGAGTAGTATAGACATTACTAGAGTTAGTTAGAAGTTTACCATAATGGTTGCCCCTAGCATTGAGGAACCCATAGAAAACAAAAACTTAATGTTTGGACTGAACCTAACCTTCATAGTTAGATGATATTGGAACTAGAAACTTATATCATTGTCTTGTTATTAGTAGACAGCACCCTAGGAAGCCTAGAGGAATGTAATCAATACTTCTCCCTTGATCATACCCCGAACATAGCAACTAACACCCCGCTTCCCTTAGAGAACCATGATGCTATCTAGAGCCCTCTATCTTTATTTTATATATTGTTTTCCTGCGACCATAGCGCTCGCTATTTTGCGACGGCTAATTACGTTTCTTCTCTTCATCTTTCAACTCGTGCCATCTGACACTTCGGATAGTAGGCCAAGTAAATTTATTCTTTGTTAAGGGCTCATAGTTTGCTAGGATTATAGTTGTAGCCTTGAATGTGAAATTTTTATGCTTGATAGTTAGAACTTGATAGTTAAGTTATTCTTGTAGATTGAGACCTGGTGCTTATCCCTTAGTTTTAAATTGCGTAACTTGTACCACACCTCAATACGAGTTATATTCCCTTTCCCCTTAAACGGCCAGTAACTCTTCTATCCTTACAATTGACACATGTTCTATGAGCACTATGATTAAGACTTAGGATGACCATTACCTACATAAAAAGGATACCCTAATCAATACCAAGATTTTTCCTCATATACCCTAATAAAGAGTTTCTGTTTTATTTACATGTGCAAGATTATTGTGTAGGACCCTCTTAAGACTGTCACCGTATTAGTTTAATTTTTATAAGTTGGGTAGTATACCTCACCACCTAGTATTATATAGCCCTTGTGATCCATTGATGAAGTGTAACTGAATGGCATTAATTGTATGCTAACATAAGATGATAGTGTTTATTCAGACTATAGAACTTAGAGGCTCACACCCCTACTTTGTCGACTATCGACTTAGACAAGGAATTAATATGACAACTGTAGAAATTGTGTAGTCTTTCATTATTATTGCTTATTTTGCTTTTGTTTTTGTGAACTTGAATTGTTATGAACCTTCTTTCATCATAATCTAGCGTATTCATATTTGCTGTACTACCTTGATTTATGCTGCTATTATAGCCTAGTTTTTGCAAGCTTATTCTTTATCAAGCTTGTTCACTACATATGTATTAGTGGGCGCCCACAATAATGCATTTCAGAATCAGTGTATTAGGGTCTAGCTAACCTTAGTGCGCTTGGTTCGCCCTTCGCATAACTACTACGTGGATTGAGATATGTAGTGATTAGTAGACGAATATACTTACCCTCTAGATACGACAAAGCATATCATATCAAGTACATAACTGCACCGATGTGAGCATGCGAATAGGAAATTATCAAATTAAGATTTCAATCCACAACTGTCTTGACAATTCCCATTTGAATTCTTTAAACGCTTTGATTCCCATACTTCCATTCTATTACCCCTCCTTGAACTCTTTTCCGTTGCTTTCCGTCTTCCCTTGTTTCGGAAAGACGAAATCTCGTGCTTGGATATAAGTGATACACGGATAGTACAAGATATACCCCATAGGCCAATCACATTGTTTGGTGACTATCTTTCATAATTGATTAAGGGCATATCACATATGATATAGTTGGTGTTAAAGTTTTGAGGATTGAATGACATGAGAAAATAAATTGAGGAATATTTTTCTTAAGTGTAAGAGCCTTATGTGATAGATGGGTAAATTCTAAGTTGGGTAGAAATTGCAGTATTAAACTTGAGGAGAATTCTTTTAGATTGTGATCAAGTAGCATTAGATTGAGAGATTAAGTCCTTTTAAATGTGGAGAATTTTAAAAGAGGGATTAAGATAATGAGAATTTAATGAATTTTAAAAATCTTGATATTGAGGACCCAATATTTATACTTTGAGCACATGATTTAAATTTTGAATATTGAAGGATGAATCATCGATTTAAATTTTGAGGATAAATATAGAATTTTAGACTTGAACAATTGGTTAATTAGATTTAAATTTTATAATTTGATGATTTGAATTAAAAGTTCAATTTTAATTGTTGGGTCACCTATTTGAAATATTGAGGATGTAAATTGAGTTTAAATATTTGAATAGTACAAAATTCTTAAGTTAAGAATAGGAATAAGATTTGATTAGAATTGTTTATTGTTCAAAGTCTAGAGGAGATTATGATAGTTGAAAATTATGATATAAATTTTGATGTGGGATGTCATATAGACTTGAGTCAGATTTGGATGTTGATTATTTAAAAATCGAGAAGAGATTACGACAGGTTGAATTTTGATTTAAACAGTGGTTATATTAATTTTGAAGTGATCGCGATAGATTCAATTAAATTTTGTTATTTAAATTTTTGGAAGAGATTGCGATTGACATACCTTATGTACGAATGTGAAAGATTTAACAAATTATGTCTTATTTTAATTTCGAGGACGAAATTATTTTAAGTTGGGTAGATTGTAAACTCCCTCACCCAAAATAGGTATTTTGTGTATATTTTATATTATTATATTTATTATATATGTTGAATTTATTTAGAATATGCTCTTAGTTATTTAGAAAATAAAGTTCTTGATATATTTACGTATATAAATATTTATTTAGAATTATTTTAGGTTATTTTAGATTTTTGGAGATTTTTCTAGAATTTTTGGTAATTAAAACTTAGAAAATATAAATTTCTAGGACTTCTATGATTTACTATACGACCATACTTGCATGTCGTTCCTACCAAATATTTATTTTAGTTTAAAATATTTAAATATATTTTTTTGTAATTTATTTAGAATTTTAAGAAATTTATTTAGATTTTAAAATTATTTAGGATTTATTTGGATATATATAGTCTTAATATTAGATAGATACTAATTTAGTGTTAATAGATATTAATAAGATTTTATAAATTATTTGTATTATCTTTAATTATATTTAAGATTATAAATTATTGAGATAAATTCAAACTCTATTTTAAATTAATTCAAATCCTGAACCTACTAGGAAATCAACTTCATGCATATCCTATCCTTATTTAAATTCATCATAATCCTATCCAAATTAACCAATCCTATTCGTATTTAATTAAGTAGTGTCCACCATTATAAATACCTCATCCTTCATATTTTTCTTTCCCAAATTCCTCATAGTCAAAATTCGTCATAAATTCAGCCTCATTTTCTACTAGTTATGACGAATTAAAAAGACGATATCTCCTAGCTCCGGACTCCAAACACGCTGCAGTTTTTTTTGTTAGAACGATAATGAGGTTAGATTTCTGATAATATAAATTGTTTTTCTAAATTATTAGTATTAAATTCTGGAAAATTCGTAAAGCACAGCATGTCCGAAAATAGACGTGTTTCGATATTTTTGCGATTTCGGGAGAACCAGGAATCAGAATCACGAACCGTTTAAAGTTTCGGAAAGCTGATGTCGAGATCATCGACATATATTTTTCCCAGAATTTATTTCGAAGTATTTACATACTGTTAATTCTGTAGAACTTTTAGGTTAGAATTTAACCATCGGTGCACAATACAAAATTTGTATGTGCCATAATTCCCAAACGAATTTGAATTCAAACGAGCCGTAAATTCCAGTATGTTTTTGATGCTGAAATCTACAAGAAATCATGCATGAAAGTCGAGTTTGTATCGGTTGACTTTTTGGTCAACAGATCGCCTCGATTTGCGTGCCATGAGTCTCGAGTTGATAAAATTCAGTTTCTTTGGACAAAATTTAGGAATTAACATAAAAATCAGAATAATAAGATTAAAATAGGATTTTAGAGTAATTATTCCAGAATTAAATAAATTAAAATAAATTAATGGTTATATTATTATATAGTTATATGAATATATATGTAAGTAAATGCTAATTGATAATTATGACTAAATATTCAGACTGTATGACCCTAGGACATCGTGGACTATCCCATACTTACCTTGACCATGTTGACCCTAAGAAATTGTGAATTTGTCTGCCTTGCGTACACTAACGTACTGGCATAGACACCTGTCAGTTGACTGACTGATTTCGTACAGTACTTGAAGACGCGACACCCGCGTAATTCAATGCGTAATTGACCGTATTAGATGACTAGTGTTACCCCTAGTATACCCCCTGATTCCAGTGTAAATGTGGTTGAGTATGTGCTAGTGTAATGACTAATAATTCTATTATATTATATTTATGTGTACATAGAATATTGGATTGTTCTGCGCGATTTTTGGAGCAGGTTATTGGTACATTGCAGCTTCCTTGTCAGGCAAGTATACCTTGCCATTGTACTGTTATTTATATTCCATATGTTGCATGCATCTTTATTTTCTGTCTTTAGTTCATATATTTTAACTGTTATATAAAATGCGCGCGACGTTGACGTCGCAATATGTTTTTATTTATGTATTTGCATTGACCTTGTTCATGAGACTACCCCATTATCATGTAGCACCATTAGGTTCATTGGCCGTGACACAGTGGTTACACGAGTGTGAGTCTCATATAGATCACGGACTGCGTGACAGGTCTGGCCTCCTGTACGTATGGGCCGTGCGTTAGGAATAACTGCTGTTAGAAATATTGCATGCTAGTAGACTTGGCAGTTATTAGAGGTCCAGGGACATAGCTTATTGTAGTACGGTGGTCCCATCCTTGTCCTTGTTTGGTTGCAGGATTGGGCTAGGGTACTAAGAATAGGCTATGGACCAAATCATGTCATGGATGTGACATGCTTAGAGCATGGGGTGGGGAGAACAACAAGTACCGCATTTGAGCTCCTTTACACTTTTTCTGTGAAGCCCGGATTCTCCGCTGGAGATACGGGTGATGATGACCCCTATATATTATGTACTATCAGGCGGGCCACCGGCGTTCAAAAGACGACGTGCCTTTTAGGCCCCTGGCTCTTCAAAAGAGAACCATGCCAAATCCCAATTTTCAGCCAGATAGCTCACTTGTGGGGAAAGGTGTTCTTAACTGCATTCACATAGATGGTTAGGCGACCCCAATGGATGTTTATTTTTAGTACTTTATTGGCATGTGTTTAAGTATACTTGTTATGTCCCTCTGAGGACCTGGTCCGCTGCCAGGTGTACCTGTTCTTGAGTATTTGCAGGAGCACAGATTTGGAAGGAATAGATGCTTCGTGGATGTCTTCTCTTCGAGCCGTGATTGGTAGCTGGTACTTATTGTTTGAGTGAGTTGTACTGATATTGTATTTACTTTTTCCATTCGAGTTGGTAGTGGATTTGTTTCCATCCAACTATCATCTTTAGATACTTCTTGTTGAGATCTAGTTTCATAGACATTGGTTATTTTATTTCTATATGATTTTGGTGGATGAGATTTAGATTATACCCTGTGACTTGTATTATATTTTATACCACTTATGGATTTTATATTCATATTACAGCGTACGTATGGATTTGGTTTCCATATATTGGAGTTGCCATATCCATGCGGCTGGCATGCTTACGTGTCCTAAGTCCTACGTATTTTTGGGACTGGGGCGTGACAAGCAGTTTTAGGGATGTCTTCCTTTCTCACCCTTACTTGGTGGTAACCAGACCTTAAATCAATCTTTGAAAATACCCGAGCTCTACTCAGCTGATCAAATAAGTCATCTATCCTGGGCAGGGGATACTTATTCTTAATTGTTAAGGCATTCAAGGCCCTATAGTCAATACACATTCGGGATGTTCCGTCCTTCTTGGGCACAAATAATACTGGAGCTCCCCAGGGTGAGACACTAGACCTAATGAAGCATTTATCTTCTAGTTCTTTGATTTGCTCATTTAGTTCTATTATCTCCTTCTTGTTGATTCTGTAGGGATTTTGAGATACTGGTGCTGCTTCTGGCACTAAGTCAATAGAGAATTCAACTTCTCGGTCTGGGGGTAAGCCTGGGAGATCCTCAGGGAAGACATCAAGGTATTCAGAGATGATGGGTAGTGGCACTTCTTCTGTTATTAGGGCTCCACAAATTTTATTATTACCCATTTCTCTAGAACCTCTAGCAAATTCAAATTCTGGCTTGTCAGGGGGCCTGAAGATTACACTACCTCGGTGGCAGTCTATTGTGGCATGATGTTGACTTATCCAATCCATACCCAGTATAATGTCAAAACTGGGCACTGGCATTACAAGTAGTCTAGCATACAGTTCTCTTCCACATAATGTAATAGGACAATTGTTACAGGCATCACTAACCGGGATGATTCCTCCACCGGTAATGATCTTATAACAATTCCTAAGGGGTTTAGTGATTAAGCTATGCTTCATAAGGAAATCTACTGACATGAATGAATGTGAAGCTCCAGAGTCAAATAAAGTAATAGCTGGTATTGAATTTATAAGCACAGAACCTGTGATCACGTCTGCTGTGGCCTCAGCTTCTTCCAGAGTCATTGCATAAGCACGGCCTTGCTGCGGTGCACCCCTCTGTTGCTGCTGGTGCTGAGCAAAGCGTTATTGTTGTGTTGGAAGTGAGGGTCCCCTCTGTTGTACTGCTGGGGCCCTGGCCTGGGCTGGAGCCTTTGGTGCAGTGGTGCATCCTTGAGCAGCTGGACAGTCCCTCATTTGATGCGCTGCTGAGCCGCAGTAGAGGCAGGCACCTAGCCTCTTCCTGCAGGCTTGCCAAGTATGATATGGTTTTTGGCAAAAGTTACAAGCAGCAGATTGTTGGTTCTGTCCCTGAGCCTGGTGTTGGGGTGCTGGAGCTCGAGGGAGAGGACGCTGAGTTTGCTGCGGGGCCCTCTGTTGTTGTTGTTGTTGAAAAGGGCGTTTGTTGGGTCCCGTATTTCCTGTATCTCTCTCTCGTTTCAGTTTATGCCCCATATCTCTTTCAACGTCTTGTGCCACGCTCATGATTTCTTCATAGGTGCGAGCTCGGCTGGTGGTGACAGCAAGGCGAATATCCGGAGACAGCCCCTTCTTGAATCTACGGGCTCTGTCCTCCGGGGTACGAACCATGTACTCCGCAAAGTGGCTTAACCTGCTAAATTCAGCAGTATATTCATCAACAGACAGGTTACCTTGTTCCAGTCTCTCGAATTGGCTTTCGAGAGCTTCCCGAGCCACTTCGGGGTAGAATTTCTCCTTGAATAGCCTCTTGAAGTCTTCCCAGGTGATGTCAGGAGCAGATAGTTGAGGTTCATCTCTGAACCAGGTTCGAGCAATGTCAAACAGTTGTAGGCTTGCGGACTCCACTTTGAGGTCATCAGGGACCCGAGCAGTCTTCAGGAGTCTCTCGACATTCTCTATCCACTCATCGGCATAGAGAATGCCCTCAGTTCCGTAAAATTCCAGGGGTCTTAGATTCTTGAAGTCTTTAGCACTCCCTGGCCTCTTGAGTGGCGACTCCTGGGACTTAAGAGCTTCTGAGAGGCTGGTCCGCAGAAGTGCAGTCTGTTCTTTCTGGGATTCCACCAGTCCCTGGAACACTCCAAGTAGTTGTGCCCCATCCAGAGTAACTGCCGGAACAGATGGAGGCGGCGGGAGTGCAAGAGTCTCGGGCACATTCTGCTCAGCTGGTTCCGATGTGCCTCCTACTGTGTTCCTGGTCTGGACCATTCTGAAAGATTAAGGGATAGGAAGATCAGAATAGAATACTTGGAAATCAAAGGCGATAGGAAAAATTGAGCAGCAAAGATATCAAGAATTGAAATAAGGACCCTATACTGTGAATGAGCTTTTCCTAGAATCCTCAATTTTATTCCATACCCTGTCCTAGGGTATTACCCTATTTAAGGATAGGACCTGCATGGGCCACCATAAAAACGTGTCACGACCCGCACCCGAAAATTCGGGCACGAGTGCGTGGGTACGTCCAGCCTACGCCGCAGAATCGGCGGTAGTACGCTGTCTAGGTCAATCCATTTTTTGCTAACTAGCTCATTCACAAATAACATAGGCAAGATAAAAATGAGAATCAAACTTAAGATTTCAACTGAAAATAAATGTGACAACAGATTCAAATGTTTTAGTACAGGAATTCAATATTGAAATCGGGGACAAACCCGATAAATAAGATAAGAATATAAATGAAAGATAGCTACTACTAGCTACTCAGCAGCAGGGGTCTCCTGGGTGGGTTCTGGCTCCTCATAGGTATCATCAGTCCCCTCATAGGGACCATAATAAGTAGGGGCAAGATCCTCATCATCGCCTAAATCAACAGATCCAGTCAGGAAAGGAGCAAAGTACACAGTGCACAACAAGGTTAAACTAAATATTTTATGACAATTAACTTGAGTATCATGTTGAGAAAGTCGCATGGAAGATCATCAATATCTCAGAGTTAATGCTATAAACAGGAATATGAGAAAGCAGGAAATAAATGAGACAGGAAATGAAACTACAACAGCCAGCAAGGAATGTAACATGAACAGAAACTACATGTGTGAACTTGTGTTTGTTTTAGAATACATAGTTGGCATGTAGGGGTTTATAAGGCTAATCCGGCCGTCATGAACGGCTATTAAACAGGGGAAATCGAGATCCGGCTGAGGTACAGTCGTGTACCAACAGCTATTAAACATGACAAGGGGAAGGGTAAACTACATGCCTTCTAGGTATTCTCCTACCCGACATGAAAAACAAGACAGGAACTCCAATATTCGAGACATGAAATCCAGCATTTCTAACACTATGTATAATCATCAAGGGTACATGTAAGGCAGGGAATTAATTATCACAATATATAAAGATTAACTTGAAGTGCAGGTACTTGCCTGTTGTTTGGATCTGATTAAAATAGTTCTCGGGAAAATTTCCAGAGATGAGTCCAAAAGCTGAAATAGACATTACCATCACTCTCAGAAGATGTCAAATAGCTATAAACGCCTGTCCTTGGGTCCAATTTGGAGACAAGGGCAAAAACGGCAGTTTCGGGTCAAAACGGGGTCCGCCGGTGGGCCCGCTTTGCACCGAAAAACGTGTCCAGGTCGAAGGTCTCCAAATTCACCAAACTTAGTGTCAACAGGTCAGGAACGCTGATACGAACCCAACGGAACTTCCAGATTTGGATTCCGATGAGCCGAACACAAAATCGCCCGTCGAGCGGGGCTTATGGGGCCCACGACACTTGATTTCGTCAACGTTCTCAGAATCGAACCAAACTTGACCCACAGGACCACCGTATCGCTACGAGTCCGATGGCGTAAGTTTCGTCTCGATCCGACGTGTGTGCACGAAGTTTGGGTGAATTGCAGAAAAGGCGGATACGGGGCGATGTCCGCGGATACGCGTTGATTCCGGTGTGCACGCACACCCGAATCAGCTTCCACGAAATCTCACACATCCGTATCGACGACGCGCACGTATCTGTGAAGACCAAACGCGACCAAGTCGTCCCGTTTGGCGGGGCGTACTCAGTTCCGGGGTGAAACAGGGTCTGGTTTTTCCTATTTTTGGATCGCGGTGTGCGATCACCACAGGACGCGATGCCCCGAACAGTTTATCCGGACACCGAGAGGGTCATACAGGCTTCACAACGCAATTTACGGAATCGAAAACGGAGCTACGAGCAAAAAGTTACACGTACCTGAACCGGGCTCGAGAAATTAGGATCTCTCGTGTCCGTGTCGTGTCCGACACGACACAGGCTGTGTCCGACACGAAGAATTAGGGTTAGGGTTTAGGTCCGCTGGAGCTTGGCCGGAGAAGGGCGGCGCCGCTGCGGGGGCGGCCGTCCGGGCTAGGGCGGTTCGGGGTCGGGGTCTGGACGGTGACGGAGCGGAGGGCGGCTGACCGGAGTCGGGACGAGGGAAGAGGAGGAGGCTGGGCGCTTCTGTGGCGGCGGCGAGGTGCTGGAGGGGAGGAGGACGGCGGGGCTAGGCGGAGCAGAGCTGGGCATGGCGCTGGCGAGGGTGGCGGTGAGCGGCGGAGCGGCGGGTGGCGTTCTGGGGGAGGGATGGCCGGAGTCGAGGGGTTTGGGGGCCATTTATAGGGCGGAGGCGGGTCTGGATGGCCGGAGAAGACGGAGGACGTGTCGTCGAGGGCGGTGCGGAAGAGGGGGTCGTAGGGAGTGGTTGGCCGCCGGAGGCGGTGGAAAAAGCGCGCCGGAGAAGTCGCAGCGGCGGAGGAGGGGGAGATCGGGTCAGAGGTGAGGGGGTTCCGGGTAGGGTCGGGTCGGGTCGGGTCTGGGGATCCGACCCGACCCGCTAAGGGCTGGGCTCGGTTAGCGGGCTGGGCCGCGGCCCAATGGGCCAGGAAAAATAAAATATAAAAATAAAATAAATAATTAATAATTAATAATTAAATAAATAGATAATTAATTTAAATAATTAATTAAATAGTTTTCAGGCATTTAAAAATAGGTCTGAGGTCCAGAAAAATCCAGAAAAATTACCGTAAGTCCAATTTTTTATTTTACACCCAAAAATGTTATTTTCATGATATTTTAATATTATTTATTGTCAATTAAAAATTATTTATTAATTGAAAACCTTGATTTTAATTTCAGAAAATTCCCAGAAAATTCCAGAAAATTGGGAAAAATCCAAGATTTAATAATTTGAAAATTTAGGGGGTTTACAGATACCCCAATCTAATTGCACAGGGTTCGAGAGGGTCACACAGCGAACATGTTGCAACAGGCCGTTCGAAAATCAACACAGCGATGAGGATAAAAAGCTCACCGGAACAGAAGGTCGGAATCGACTGAACTACGCGTGCACGGGGCGGCGCGGCGGTACTCGGCCGGTCGGCGGCGGTTGCTGCGGTTGCTTTGGCTACTGTCGTCGGTCGTCGGGGTCGTCGCCGTCGTCGGGGTGTAGCCGGGGCTAGTCATCGGCCTGCGGTGAAGAGGCGGTGACCTGAGTGATGGCGGTGGCGGATCGATGATGGAGGGGAGTTCGGCTGGGTTTATATAGGAGAAGAGATCCGACGGTTTGCAGGAAGGTGAAGGGGCGGCGTCCGGTGATGGAGATGGACGGTCGTGCGGTGGGTCACCGGTCGGGGAGATGAGCGGCCGGCGGCGGGTGAAACGGGCGAAAAAGAAGGGTCGTACGGTCTGGGGATTCCAACGGTTACTGAGATTTTGAATTAACGGGTCTAGTTTGGCGGGTTCGGGTCGGGTCCAGATCCGACCCATTATGGTTGGTTTGGTTTAATTGGGTTTAATTAGGTTCGGTTTGGTTCGGTTCAGGTTGGTTCAGTCTGGTTTATTTAAAAACGACGTTTTTAGTTGTTTAAAAATAGTTTTTGAGTCCAATAAATTCCAGAAAAATTACACTATATCTAATTATTTATTTTACACTCAAAAATATAATTTTTATAATATTTTAATACTCAAAAATATTTATCCCTGAAGAACATTTATTTTAATTTTTAAAAAATCACAGAAAAAATTCCAAAAGTTTATATTTTAATTAAAAAAATACGGTTGTTTACAAACAATGCTAAAGCTGGAATAAATTCAAGAAGAACAAAACCTGTGATGACATCTCCAGTGGGCTCGGTCTCCTAAGGAAACACTTAATAAGTACGACACAAGCAAGGACACATGATACAAAAAGTGCACAAGTAAATAAATGCAATATCGTAAAGTAGAGTGAGAGAGTATATACTTATCTCCGTCCAAGAGTGGAAGTCGTACTAAGTCCACCTAGAAGACAATATTTAGATATTAATTCTGGGTCAAACTTTCAAAGTCTAATATCAATAAATCTATATCCAACAAATCTTTCTAGAATTATTCTAGGCTAAACTCATCTTACACTTAAATTTCAAATATTTTAACTTACTTAGAGTCTAAGTACCACTTCTTATTATTCCACTTAATTTAAATGATCGATTTCACTCTAAATAACAAAAAAATTCTATTAATTATCCACAATCCCGCCCAACTTTCCATCAGGACTGAATTTATTTATTGCTACTGGGCTTTGGCCCATGGAGTTTTAACCATTAATTCAGATTATATTAGTAACTGGCTGATCCTTACTGGGCTTCAGCCTAACGGGTTCCAACTCATTAAAACCTAATTATTGTTCTCTTATAAAACCCTAATCCCTTAAATATTCTGCTTCCTATTGAGTCATACCGACTCTCAGCCACTCCGCATTGGTGATCACACGGTCGAGCAATTCGATCG
This sequence comes from Iris macrosiphon, assembly GCA_036927795.1. Taxonomy (NCBI): domain Eukaryota; kingdom Viridiplantae; phylum Streptophyta; class Magnoliopsida; order Asparagales; family Iridaceae; genus Iris; species Iris macrosiphon. The sequence goes on along the minus strand of JAYESA010000006.1, from coordinate 210,754,523 downwards.
GGATTTCAGAGCTCGGCAAGTGATGTCGCCCACTGGAAGAGACAACGCCGCTCATTTGATCAACATCGGCAACTGATCCATGTGCTGATTGGAACAGATGCTGTCGCAGAAATCGCCGGAGAAAACAACTCCTCGGTGAGAACTAACTCATGAACAAACTCGAACAAGAGTCTTACCTATGGATGGATCCACCGGAGAAGACGACGACACGTGGACCGATGAAACATACTAGAGCTTTGTTGTTGACAGGATCGAACAGAGTTTGAATCTCCGTCCGTTCGTCGGCGGAGATCGGAGTGGTCAACTCCTCTACTGACTATTCCTGAACACCTGATGATAACTGACTTATTACATAGAAGTCGAGAGGAGCGTTCAGCTCATGGAGCCTCGAGCTCATTGATCCGCGGTGTGACCCGAACCGGAGTTGGTCCATGCGGTGTGATATTGGATTTGACCCATATGCCTTAGAACAGAATTTTCATGTAAGGTCTGAACCAATTCCAATTATTTACACCTAATGATCCCACGTCCTATCCGATGTGGGACTAAATTGTCAACTCCATTGTCATCCTCTTTTGAGTGCTCAACCGGAAATAAGATTCAATCCAACAAGAAGATGCTCTAACCGACAGTGGTCGCTACGACGATGCCGGGGAGCTCAAGAAGAGATGGTTGTGTGACCATACATATTTGTTGGATTGAATCTCGTTTCCGGATGAGCCCTCAAAGGGGGGTGACAATTGAGTTGGTAATTTAGTCTCACTTCGGATAGGAGGTGGGATCATGAGGTATAGATAATTGTGATTGGTTCAGGTCTTACTTATATGGGAATTTCCGGGAACGTAAATAGACAGTGGAAAAATGTGAGCTTATATAGAGTTTTTGGTAGACAATTTTAAATTGCAAAAACAATTGATAATTTGCAAAAAGTATTATACAGATGGTAAATTAGAAAAAATAGTTAAGTGTTGGTTAAAGTTAGTTAGGTTGTTATAACCAATCCCTTCAAGATCCTTCTCCTCCTTAAACAAACATGCGATTATTAGTTATACCAATTTAAGCCTTAATCATAAGCTTCATTACTAAATTGCTGTTTTAGGTTAGGCTGCCCTTCTTCATTTCTAAATATTTGCTAATAATTAATATTGAAAACTAGGATGCTTGTTTTTAGAAACTTCATTTAAGAATATTGGATTCGATATTTGAGCTAGGAAAATATTTTTGGGAAGAGGGAATACAAATCTACACACCTTAAAAAACTTTCATCCTCGAAATTTTAGATTGGGGTGAATAGTTATAGATAGTTACAAAGTATACAATAAAGGTCGAGAAAAATGTTAAGTTATTTAAAAATATTGTCAGAGCGAGAAAAGAAGTCAGAAAACTGATTCTAAATCTTCAACTCTCTTGATCCATCATTAATGATCTTTAGGTTATTTTTATTGGTCTGAGCTCAAATTATACTTCACAACCCTTTATTCACATAACATCATTCAGCCATTTACAATCGTTACATCACTTTAGGTTGTACCATTATTTTTTTTTTCCAAATCCATATTATTTGTTTCATATTTCTTTTTAATGTCTGGTCGAAATCTTATATTCTCAAAAATAGTGAATCCTTTAATTGCGAAGAACTTTCAAAATAAGTTTCTGAAGTCGAACGGTTCTTTGTATAGTTAGATTCTTCCACCATTGTTTTTCAACTTAATACTGTTGTTATTGCTAGTCAAAAAATTTCAACTCGTACCAATGTCTTAGTATTATTTTCTCAACTGATATTGAGCAAGTTTGTAACTTTGAAACTCCTTTATTATCTGACTATGTTATTTCCTCCTTCTAGAATTCTTTTTATATTCTAATTGCATAAGATTTATCCTTTTCCTTCATGAAAAAAATGCTTACATGGATTCTTCCGTCATTTCCTTGTATTCGTCTCTCCTTATCAATAATCAACTAATTCCTAAAAATTTAATCCTTCAAAGTTTTTACTTAACTCTAAGTCCTCGAGCAAGTGTCGGTCCATCGTCAAGTACATTGCCATAGGATATCTGCTTAGAGCATCAACAACTACGTTGGCCTTCCCAGGATGATATTGAAGGGTGATGTCAAAATCTTTCATTAATTCCAGCCACCTTCTTTGCCTCATGTTCAGCTCTTTTTGAGTAAAGATATATTTTAGACTTTTATGATCTGTAAAGATTTCCACCCTTTCTCCATAAAGATAATGCTTCCATAGCTTAAGAGCAAAGATAACAGCTGCCAATTCTAAATCATGAGTTGGATAGTTCTTTTCATGAGGTCGAAGCTGTCTAGAAGCATATGCTATTACCTTTTTGTTCTGTTCCAATACACAACCTAGACCTTTTCCAGAGGCATCACTATATATAGCGAATCCTCCGGTTCCAGATGGTAAGGTCAGAATAGGGGCAGTAGTCAGCATTTTCTTCAATTCTTCAAAAGCATGTTGACATTCATCAGTCCATGTGAATTCTTCATCCTTCCTTATTAATTTTGTCATTGGTTCTGCAATTCTAGCAAAGTCCTTCACAAACTTTCGATAATAGCCAGCTAGTCCCAGGAAACTTCTAATTTCTGCTACAGAGTCTGGAGTGGGCCATGATTCTACTGCTGCTATCTTTTTAGGATCTACTGCTATTCCATCTCCAGATACAACATGTCCCAAGAATTCTACTTTGTCTAGGAAGAATGCACATTTAGATAATTTTCCATAAAGTTTTTCCTTCCTTAAAGTCTCCAATGCTAGCCTCAAGTGTTCTTCATGTTCTTCGGTAGTCTTAGAATAGATCAAAATATCATCAATAAAGACCACTACAAATTTGTCTAGATATTGTTGGAAGACTCTGTTCATTAAATTCATAAATACTGCTGGAGCATTAGTCAACCCGAACGGCATCACTAAGAATTCGTAGTGTCCGTTCCGGGTATTGAAAGCAGTTTTGGGGATGTCTTCCTTCCTCACTCTTACTTGATGGTAACCAGACCTCAAGTCAATCTTTGAAAATACCCGAGCTCCACTTAATTGATCAAATAAGTCATCTATCCTTGGTAGGGGATACTTATTCTTGATTGTTAAAGCATTCAAGGCCCTATAATCAATACACATTCGGGATGTTCCATCCTTCTTTGGCACAAATAATACTGGAGCTCCCCAGGGTGAGACACTAGACCTAATGAAGCATTTGTCTTCTAACTCTTTTATCTGCTCATTTAGTTCTATTATCTCTTTCTTGTTGTTTCTGTATGGATTTTGAGATACTGGCGCTGCTCCTGGCACTAAGTCAATAGAGAATTCAACTTCTCGGTCTGGGGGTAATCCTGGGAGATCCTCAGGGAAGACATCAAGATATTCAGAAATGATAGGTAGTGGCAATTCTTCTGGTACTAGGGCTCCGCAAATTTTGTTACTACCCAATTCTCTAGAACCTCTAGTGAATTCAAATTCTGGCTTGTCAGGGGGCCTGAAGATTACACTACATCTGTGATAATCTATAGTGGCATGATGTTGACTCAACCAATCCATACCCAGAATAATGTCGAAACTAGGAACTGGCATTACGAGTAGCCTAGCATATAATTCTCTCCCACATAGGGTAATAGGACAATTGTTACATGCATCACTAACCGGGATAATTTCTCCACCGGTAATGATCTTATAACAATTCCTAAGAGGTTCAGTGACTAAGCTATGCTTCATAAGGAAATCTACTGACATGAATGAATGTGAAGCTCCAGAATCAAATAAAGTAATGGCTGGTATTGAATTTATAAGTACAGAACCTGTTATCACATCTGCTGTGGCTTCAGCTTCCTCTAGAGTCATTGCAAAAGCACGGCCTTGCTGAGGTGCACCCCTCTGTTGCTGATGTTGGTGCTGAGCAAAGCGTTGTTGTTGAGTTGGGAGTGGGGGTCCTCTCTGCTGCGCTGCTGGGGGCCTGGCCTGAACTGGAGCTTTTGGTGCAGCTGTGCGTCCTTGAGCGGCAGGACAGTCCCTCATTTGATGTGCTGCTGAGCCACAATATAGGCAAGCACCTAGCCTCTTTCTACAAACTTGCCAAGTGTGGCCTTATTTTTGACAAAAGCCACAAGTGGGAGCTTGTTGGTTCTGTCCTTGGGTTTGGTGTTGGGGTGCTGCGGCTCGAGGGAGAGGACGTTGGGTTTGTTGCGGGGCCTTCTGCTGTGGTTGGAATGGGCGTTTGTAGGGTCCCATACTTCCAGTATCTCTTTCCCGCTTTAGTCTATGTCCCATGTCTCTTTCGAAGCCTTGTGCCACGCTCAAGATTTCTTCGTATGTACGAGCTCGGCTAGTGGTGACAGCAAGACGGATATCAGGAGACAACCCCTTCTTGAATCGACGAGCTCTATCCTCAGGGGTACGAACCATATATTTTGCAAAATGGCTCAGTTTGCTAAATTCAGTAGTGTACTCATCAACAGAAAGGTTACCCTGTTCCAGCCTCTCGAATTGACTTTTGAGAGCTTCCCGAGCCACTTCGGGATAGAATTTCTTCTTGAACAGCCTCTTGAAATCCTCCCAAGTGAGATCAGGAGCAGATAGTTAAGGTTCATCTCTAAACCAAGTCCGAGCTATGTCAAATAGTTGCAGGCTTGCAGATTCCACTTTAAGATCATCAGGGACCCGAGCAGTCTTCAGGAGTCGCTCCACATTCTCTATCCATTCATCGGCATAGAGAATGCCTTCAGTCCCATAGAATTCCAGGGGTTTAAGGTTCTTGAAGTCCTTGGCACTTCCTGGCCTCTTGTGTGGTGCCTCCTGGGAGCGAAGAGCATCTGAAAGGCTAGTTCGTAGCAGTGCAGTCTGTTCCTTCTGGGATTCTATAAGTCCCTGGAACACTCCGAGTAGTTGTGCCCCATCCATAGTAACTGTCGGAGTAGTTGGAGGCGGAGGGAGCGCAAGAGTTTCAGGCACAGTCTGCTCGGCGGGTTCGGATGTGCCTTCTACAGTATTCCTTGTCTGAACCATTCTGAAAGATGAAGGGATAGGAAGATTTAGAATAGATTACTTGGAAATCAAGGGCGATAGGAAATTTTACTAGGAATGATATCAAGATTTTGAAGTAAAAGATCATATTCTGTGAATGAGCTTTTCCTAAAATCCTCAATCTTATTTCATACTCTGTCATAGGATATTATACTATTTAAGGGTACTATGACCTGCATGGGCCACCATAAAAACGTGTCACGACCCGCACCCGGATATTCGGACACGAGTACGTGGGTACGTCCAGCCTACGCCGCAGTGTCGGCGGTAGTACGCTGTCTAGGTCATATTCACAGTTAAAATAAATCTAGCTCATTCACAAATTATAAATAGGCAAGGATAATAACAGGAAAAATGAATGCTAAGATTTCAAATAAATAAATATGACAAAATATATCCATAGTTTATTACAGAACCAGAAGTTAAATCGGGGACAAACCCGATTACTAAGCTGAAAGGACAATAATAACTAACTGCTAACTACTCCTCAGAAGTGATCTCCTGGGTGGGAATCGGCTCCTCAGAAGTATCATCTGTTCCCTCATAGGGGCCATAATAGGTGGGGGCATAAACTTCATCATCTCCTAAATCAACGGATCCAGTCAGGAAATGAGCAAAGTACACAATGCACAACAAAGATTAAACTAAATATTTATGACAAGTAGAAAGAACTGACAAGTATCATGTTGAGGATATGCATAAATAAGAAGTAACAATAACTAAGGGTTAATTGCTGTAAATCAGGAATATGAGTAAACAGGAAATATAATGAGACAGAAAAATAGAACTACAACAAGATAACAGGAACTATGTGTGTGTGAAATTGTGTATTTAGAATACACAGTTGGCATATAGGGGTTTATAAGGCTAATAAGGCCGTCATAGACGACTAGCAGTCAGGAATAATCAGGAATAAGGCTGATGGTACAGTCGCGTACCAACAGCTAGCAGTCACGACAGGGGGAAGGGTAAACTACATGCCTCCTAGTATTCTCCCACCCGACACGAAAAGCAAGACATGAACTCCAAATCCCAACACTAAGTGTAATCATACAATGGTACTAGTAGAGCAAGGAACTAATTATCACAATATAAAGATTAAACTTGAAGTGCAGGTACTTGCCTGATGTTTGGATCCAATTACAGTTTTATCCTCCGGAAATTTTCCAGAAATGTGTCCAGATGCTGAAATAAATATTACCATCATGCTCAGAAGATATCAATCAGCTAGAAACGCCTGTCCTTGAGTCCAATTTGGAGACAAGGGCAAAAACGGCAATTTCGGTTCAAAACGAGGTCCGCATGTGGGCCCACTTTGCACCGAAAAACATGTCAGGGTCAAAGGCCTCCAAATTCACCAAACTTAGTGTCAACAGGTCAGGAACGATGATACGAACCCAACAGAACTTCCAGAATTAGATTCCGATGAGCCGTTCACAAAATCGTCCGTCGAGCGGGGCCTGTGGGGCCCACGATACGCGATTTCGTCAATGTTCTCAGAATTGAACCAAACTTGGGTCACAGGACCAGCATATCGCTACGAGTCCGATGGAGCTAGTTTCGTTTCGATCCGACGTGTACACAGAAAGTTAGGGCTTGATTCAGAAAAGGCGGATACGGGGCGGTGTCCGCGGATAGCGTTGATCCCGGTGTGCACGCACACCCGAATCGACTTTCGTGAAATCTCACACGTCCGTATCAACGATGCGCACGTATCTGTGAAGATCGCGCGCGACCAAGTTGTCCCGTTTGGTGGGGCGTACCCAGTTCCGGGGTGAATCGGGTCATTATTTTTTCTGTTTTTGGATCGCGGTGTACGATCACCATAGGACGCGATGCCCCGAGCGGTTTATCCGGGCACCGAGAGGGTCATACAGGCTTCACAACACAATTTACGGAATTGGAAACGGGGCAGGGAGGAGAAAGTTACACGTACCTGAACAGGGCTCGAGAAATTAGAATTTCTCGTGTCCGTGTCGTGTCCGACACGTGTCGACACAGGGAAGAATTAGGGCTAGGGTTAGGGTCTGATTGGCCGGAGGCGGCAGAGCTGGCCGGAGGAGGCTGGGGCGGCGCCGAGGCGGGAGAGGCCGGCCGGGGGCTAGGGCGGGGGTGCGTGGCCGCGGGTGGCGGCTGCCGGAGGCGGCGCAGCCGCTGCTGTTGGCTGCTGCTGCTCGCGGGGGAGGCCGGAGCTGGGGAAGGAGGAGAAGGAGAGGGGCCGTCGGCGGGGGCTGCAGCGGCGGCGCTGGGGCGAGGCGGCGCTAAGGCGGTGGAGGCGGAGCCGGTGGCGGTTCGTCGAGTAGGGGGGTGGCCGGAGAAGAGAACGGGGGGGATTTTATAGGGGTGGAGGAGGCTGGGATGGCCGGGGAAGGCGGAGGCGCTCCCGGCGAGGCGGGCGACGTGGCGGGGCGGCCGGGAAGCGCGGGCGGCGCTGCGCGTGGCCGAGCGGGCGGCGGGGGAATCGGGCAGCGGGGGTCGTGGGGGGTGCGGGTTCGGGCACGGGCACGTCCAAAAGGGCAAAAAATGATAATCAGAGTGGTGGAGAAGAAACCCACTCTTGGCCCTCAACGGACATCCTCCTGGTGCGCGCCATCGGCTAGATACAAGACTCGATCCTCGGGCTCTACTACTGAACCTGGCCAGACAAAACTAGCGGGGTCTGGCCCCGATAAGTAGTACCATAAGGAAGCACAAGTGAATGAACCAAAATCCAATAAAATACATAAGATAATACTCGTGCCACAATCATAGGTGTATATCCTATCATCGAGGCAATATGATACCTCTACAACCAAACAAGGACAAGAGGTATCGTACTACGCCGGAACATGGTACAACCCATTAATTATGCTTGGTCTAAGGTATCTGCATCGTAGCTTCGGTTCATAGCCTGTCCTAGCACAACAGTCCAACCCTACAACCAAACAATGACAAGGGTTGGACCACCGTACCATAATAGTCCATGTCCCTTGACTATTAACAGATGTAAATACACAACCAAATATAAGAGCATAACATGCCATAATACAGGCTTATATATATATATATATATATATATATATATATATATATATATATATATATATATATAACGTAGCTTCGGTCCATGGTCTATTGTAACACAATAGCACAATCCTACAACCAAATATGGATAATGGTTGTACCATCACGTCACAATAGTCCATGTCCCTAGACTACCAACAGATGCACAAAGTCCATTCGAATCAGCCAATCATTCATATGGCTTTCTATGTGGTATATGGGTTATCCCAGTAATACAATATATATAGGGATCCTCAGATCGTACATTAGCTAAAGCGCATATAGTGCCGCAGCTAGCTAGCCAAGCCAAGTATATAACAGTACAAGCAATATGCACTAGCCCCTCGTAAGGCCATCGTGCTAAATAGTTCAATAACAGTTCCAGTTCTCTTATAGGAAGAGCCTAGCTCGGCATATAATAATAGTCAGATACTGTACTCCACTAGTGTGGATGATATACAATATCCGTGGATGGCCTGCATGCAGGATCTCGGGGTCCCATTCCCTCCCAATGCTCTACAAACTTTTAGTTGCCTAATTTTTTCTATGGTTCATGAAAATCTCATGTTATGGTCACACGATCTTTCCTCCTAGATGTCGTACATTGGTACACGTATGCTAGGTACGAACCCATATTGTTGCCCAATGGCCCAATTTGATTTCACCCTAGTGTAATGCAACAATAGTAATCATCCTAACCATGCTATGGTTACTAACCAACTACAAAGTTTGTGCTGGAGAAATTGAGATCAAATAATATTACATGTCGTATGGGATCAAGTGGCACCTCGATGCACTAAAATAACATGTAATACGCTTAGCACGTAGTAGGTATATCAGCACAAATACAAGTAGTCAAGATACCAGATCAATCAGTCAGTCACATGAATTTCTCTATCGCATTGTAGTACATTGCTCATGTCAGGTACACGGTTGGTGCCTCATGGCAAAAGTTTAACACATAGTCGGGTCATGTCCATAATCCTGTCAATTCGGGTACTGGTCACTATAGATAAGAATCTTGGACATTGTGGGTCACTAAGTTCATTGGTACTTGTAACATACTAGGGTGTAGACATGAAATCAGAATAACCAAGAGAAAACAACATCATCAACAAAACACTCAAAATGGACAAGTCATGTGCATAGACATGTTGGTCGCATGGACAGTCTGGTCACATGGACAGTCTGGTCACATGAACTGTCTGGTCACATGGACAGTCAGGTCGCATGAACTGTCTAGTCGCATGAACTGTCAAGTTGTATGGTCATACTGGTTGCATGGACTGTTCATCGTCCCCAACACATCAGGTGCAAGAATAAAGAAAAATCCAAAAATTATTTTAGCCATAAAACCTTCAATTTAACTCCAAATTAAGTGATTCAAAAGTCAAAATCATACAAAATTTAATTATCTACAACATGGAACAATTAGTTTTTATAAAATTTTAAAATAAATAGATCAACTCCATGAAAAACCTAGAAGCACCATTTTAAAAACTTAGATCTACGCAAAATCATTCACTAAAAAAAATACCAAATACTAAAGTTGAATAGAATACAAAGATAAACAGTTTTGATCACAAATATTTAAATTTACTAATAATAAAATAATTCAAAAATTAAGGCTTATCCACTTTGAGCAAGATGTACTTGCCTTAAGTGCTAGCTAACCTAGCCTTATACTCTCCAAAGGATCTAAGAAATGCTCCCTAGATCTAAGTTCTAGGTTAGGGTTGAGGTTTGAGGGAGAAGGGAAGAAGAAGGAAGAAAGAAAGAAATGAGAGAATAAGAGAGAGGAGAGAGAAAAAGAATATATATATATATATATATATATATATATATATATATATATATATATATATATATATATATATATATATATATATATATAATGGGAAACTAGGAGTAACGTCACCATGCCATGAACCCATGACCTTACCAAGCCATTTCAACCTTCCAAGGAAACACAAGGGTTCAGTGGTCCAAAGAGTGAACCAAGTCAGGTATCCATCCTACGCACGGGTCCTAGTACGGGTCCATGTCAATTGTCAATATGTTTACTATTGGTCCATGGTAGTCTCTCATGATAAAATAAAAATCCAAACACGAAAATACAACAAATATGAAATGCAACAAAATATAAAATACACTATAAATATATTTTTAGGAAATTTTTTAAATACCATAAATTCATAAATAAGAAATCTGGGAACGGACGTGACAAGCGTTGCCCCCTCAACTCCCAGGCGATGACCGAGTAGCAAAACATACCTCTGGTGCATGGACCCAGCAATGTCGTGGGCAGTTCAGTAAAACCTTGTAGGCAAGCATTATCTTTGGCCCATCATAATTTTTTTATTGCATATGTCCATATTTGATCTTGCTTATACTTTTTTGTAAATACATGTTATGCGAACAAAGCAATATACACAATTGTAAGTATGATAAATTTAACAAATTTAATACACACTAGGACTATGCTAAGTTTAAGTATAGACAATATAATAATTGCATGATCATTAGTGATATCAAAATACTAAACTTAATTGATTAACCATCCTTTAAATTTGTCATGGTGTGGACTGGAAGATGATCTTCCTTAGATAGGAGGATGATATTACATGATTTGTTATTCCTACCCTTTATCTTTGGCTTGGTAGGTGTTCCTTTCCATTGTTGATCTTGAAGATGTTGGGATGCACCCACATAATCTTTTCATTCTTAGTGGTCAAGGGAACTAAATCACTTTTTTGTTGCCTTGAGGAAGGAATATTGGCAATCATTACTTTTGCCACCATTACGGGGACTACATATCTTAGACCTACACTTAAGAAAAATCAAGAGATACTAGCTTAACAATGACTTTCTTTTGGTCATTATGAACGGTAATGACCTTAATATCAATCAACAATTAGATCTTATCCTTCAGTACATAAAATTTTGATGTATGATGGTGTACCATTATGTGGTACAAGCAATACTTCATATCATTGGTGGCCCAGCTTCCTTAGGATGTTTGATGTCATAATGTTGCAACTTGTTTTCTTTCATCAGCACGTGGAAGATTTCCACTATATATTGTTTGTTGAACGTATAGTTACGTGGTGATCTAGAAGCAGTAGTTTTTGGCAATGACATGCATTGCTCGCCTTCAGAGAGGTACTAATTGAAGAAGATTGTTCGAGTATTCCTTTAAGTATGACTGTAGGTCCTTCGGAGAAGACGTTGGCAAGAGTTTAGTATAATATGATAGAAGAAAACTCTCATAATTCATTGGTTTCATACCAAAATTTAGTAGTAAATTTTATTCTCATTCATTTTGTATCTCTTCTATAATTCTTTAGCTCTTTTAATAGCCATACAACTCAACCATAAGATAATACAAAACAATTCAAAGAATAAAAAAATAATCCTAAGGAAGAAAAGTTTCCTATCGAAACTAACCTCTAAATAACAAAAAGAACAATAAATATAAACACATAATATGGATAATCTTTCTATCCAAATTAACCTCCAAATAACACATAAATAATAATAAAGATAAAAGTATCTCAACTCCTCAACCAAAGTATCTCAACTCTTCAACAAAAATATCTTTTTAGATTTTGCAAACTAGCTAGTCCAAAACTATGACTCATGTCGCATCTTGGTCGAATCTAATCCCTATCACAATTTCGTTGGCAATGTCGCAGTTTCCTTGTTCTTGTATTTTAGTATGACTGTATTTTGTATCTCACAGGATCGTCCCATCATTATATTGATATTGAGGGGGATGTGTTTGGATCACTTGAACTCACGAAGGGTGATTCGGGCCTCTTCAACAAGGCTTCTGTTGGGTCCGGTCTAGATTTGAGAAAAACATATATGCGGGCCCCCAAATCAGCATCCAATATTCATGTGATCAAATTTGGATGGCCAAGATTAGTAAGGACTATTTTAGATATTTTTTATGCCATAAATTAGGGTTTCTCAATTATATATATATATATATATATATATATATATATATATATATATATATATATATATATATATATATATATATATATATATATATATATATATATATATATGGGGTTGGCATAAAAAGAATAATATGGAAGATTTAGGTTGCAATTCCACAGAAAATCTAAGAAAAAGTTCGTACTTTGCTTTTAGGGCTTACTATTCGAGACATTTAGAAGAGATCTATTCGGGGAGCCATCTTATTCATTTAGAGAGATTACTGTGGGGTTGGGTGAGTGATTTCAGTTGTATCTCTTTCTTTCTTCTTGAGTTTGGTGATGAGTTGAACTTGGTGGCAAATAGTTCAACTTTTTTATTCAACCTTATATCTTGTTAGAATTATAAAAATTTGGATTTGTCCAGGTGACATAGTCACCAAAAATACTATGATTGAACTATCTTGTTTCTTTCGTTAGACGTTAGTTTGTTATCTTCAAGTGGGTTGGCATTAATTTTACGTTTGTGTTTGTGGCCAACTCCCGGTCATGCTGCGTTCCTAATAATTAGTATCAAAGCTCTCAGGTTCTCGAGAGAAAAGGTACAAATATATCTATGGAGTAGATAAACACATGTATAATTACCCTCATAGGGGGAACTAGGCAATTTGGCAGCCAAGGATGATCACCCATACAGGGGGATCTACTTTGGTACAAGGATTTGCATGGTCTGTTGGAGGGCAACAACGCCAAGCCATCAGACAAAATTTGATGTTGACTAGAAACGATTGGATCGAAAGTCCGTTGGATTCATCTGCCAATGACTAAACTATTCAATATTTCATCACGTGTCCATTGAGAGTCTGACAAAAGCATTATGAGAGAAGCTGTATTCTCTGTACGAACGGAGGACGCTAAAATAAATATATTTTTTATTCATCAACTGGTCAACTCAAAGTACACAAAGGGTGCCTCGGTGACACATCTGAACGAGATTCTGGGAATCATCAATCAATTTCAGTAATGAAGATAGTGATTGAAGATGAGCTTTAGTCCTTGCTACTTTTGAGTTCTCTACTAGAAATGTCACGACCCATACCCGAATAATCGGGCACGAGTACGTGGGTATGTCCAGCCTATGCCGCAATATCAGCGGTAGAACGTTGTCTAGGTCAACAATACCATCAATCATCTCACACAATAAGTTAATGATATCTTAACTCCAAAAAAAGAGGACAATATGATAATTATGTATAATAATCAATCACAATAATGTATAAGAAAGAAGATGGCACGATGAGATATAAAGCAAAAAAGAAATCATAAAGTCACAAGTCAAGAATAACTACAACAAAATCCCAAGTCTAAGAGTCTAGAAATAATAACAGAAAGTCTAAATGTCACAAGTCGAGATAAATCTAATACAAAGCTAAGTAATGAACTAAGGTATTTAGTGATATCGACTAATCCTCCCGGTAATCACTCCTGAAAGGCAGGGCCCATGGTTGCCACTCCCTCTCGTGGTCCATAATATGTCGGACACCAGTCCTCTAAGTCATTGTCTGAAAAATATATCCAATTAGGATGGAGCGAGCACACCTCTAATAGCTGTTTCAGTTAATTGATAAAGACTATAAAACAGTAATGGTGAGTGCAATACAAGATGAGAATAAATAACTGAATCAAAACTGACAGTATCAATACAAAAAATGGATAAATATAACTATATGGCATGGCAGGTAAAGAGCAGTATGATAAATAGGAATACAAGACTATATGACAGAGAAATAAATAGACAGAGCAATAGAGAACATCTCAGTAAAAATAAAATAGACCGAAAAGAATTATACTAACCACGTGCTTTGAAGTATTAGTGTTGACTTGTGATCAGCTTGGGAACTTACACAGTACGATAGGGCCTGACTAATCATACGTAAGGTATATGATTAATACTCATAGTACTTTCTCTTGCACAGTAAGGGTATGATCACACCTCTAGCTAGTACTTTCCCACCCCCGATTAGTATAGTGGATCCAAACCATAATACGTCCCACAAGAATAACTTGCACAGTAAGCATGAAAAGCAACATCTCATGACGGGGATCCATACTATACCAATCTGTGTATCATCATGTCAGGAATCAAGAGTACATCACTAAGTACATGAATCATAATAAATATCAAATAATATAAACTATCACAGAATGTACTCGCCTGAAGTCTTGAGCAAAAAAATATAAATCGGTGTCCGAACTGGTGTCACACAGACCTATATATAAAATATCAAATTAAAATAGGATTTTTTTTAATTATAACATGCTAAACTAGCTTGATACTAGGTCTTTGAGTCATTTCTAGGTCAGACTAGGTCAATTGGATTAAACTAGTCAATTACCTAAATTTTAGGTCCCAAACTACCTATCTAGTTGACCTATATATTTATATTAGTCAAACCGTGCTAATACTAAGTTTTTTGAGTCATACTAGTAAGTATCATATACTAATATCATAAATACTCTATATGGACTCATAAATATTAGTCTCTCTATTTACCTTAGCTATTTACTTAGTATCTCATAATATCTTAGTTAAATACTCAATACCTTAACCCCGTATCCAATATCTTGTCTTACCCAAACTAGTATCTAACCCATAACCCATTTATAGTATCAATACTTTAATACTCTATCTCTAATACTTAGCTTAATGTCTACATCCATATTTACCTACTTAACCATAGTATCATATATCAACATATATCCCTATATATATATATATATATATATAATACTTGACACACTTACACAGGTTCACATCCCCTCCTACTATCCACATTTGATGTTCTGCTTGCATATGCAGTCACTGATACTCAAAATCCTGATGTGTCTCCGGGTACACTTGCACCTCAACTATTAGTGCAATACAGGTTGATACACAACTACTCGTATACATTATTAACATCATTCCCCATCTCTAATACCCAGACATAACACCCTTGATATTGCTTCCTATACTACTGCTTTAGCATCTGAGTTTGACCCAAACCCTGCAGTAAAACTCACTACTAGTCTCACCTTTAAGCCCCTGCTCGAGCACCCTACCTAACTGAAGCTATTGTTTTACCTATTTGCACCTATTGCAGGTGTTGCAATTAACAGTCCTGCACATAGTAGTATTTATGGATTTGATGAAGATATGGACATTATGAGTTCTTAGTGATGCCATTCGGATTGACCAATGCACCAACAGTGTTTATGGATTTAATGAACCGTATCTTCATGTCCTATTTAGATCAGTTTATGGTAGTGTTTATCGATGACATCCTGGTGTACTCCCGTAATAAAGAAGAACATGAAGAGCATCTCAGAAAGGTATTACAAACTTTGAGGGAACACCAGTTGTATACAAAACTTAGCAAGTACGAGTTCTGGTTAGATCAAATTTTATTCTTGTGATATATTCTTTCAGCAGGAGTATCAGTGGATCCCAAAAAAGTTGAAGTAGTAGAGAATTGGCCAATTTCGAAGACCGTGGCAGATGTGTACAGTTTTCTTGGATTAGTAGGGTACTACAGGAGGTTCGTGTCAGATCTTGCAAGGATCTCTGAACTGATGACCCGACTGACTCGAAAGGATGTTAAGTTTGTATGGTTAGCGGAATATCAGGCATCTTTTAAAGAACTGAAGAAAATATTGATCTCGACACCGATCCTGACACTTCCAGTAGGATCAGGAGGCTTCACAGTGTATTATAATGCATCAGGGAAGGGTCTTGGATGTATTTTGATGCAGCATAGGAGAGTGATAGCATATGCATCATGACAGCTTCGGGACCACGAGAAGAATTACCCGACTCATGACTTAGAGTTGGTAGCAGTGGTATTTGCACTCAAGTTGTGGAGGCATTATTTGTACGGCAATTAGGTAGAAATATTTACAGACCATAAGAGTTAAAAATAAATATTCACCCAGAAGGACTTGAGCATGAGGTAGAGGAGATGGCTTAAATTGCTGAAGGATTATGACGTGGAACTTCAATACCATCCGAGCAAAGCTAATGTAATAACAGATTCTCTTAGCAAGAGGGGTAGTGCATTATTTCTGACAACGCAGAAGCATATCCTAGAAGACCTTTGAGAGATAGGTATTGGGATAATATTTCCACAACATAGGGAGACCTGGCCAGTTTACAGATATAGTCCACTTTGGTAGACTGGATCAAGGAAGCTTAGGCATGAGATTCACGAATCAAGGAATTACGAGCAGAATGCGAGTCGGGACCCAGGAAAGAGTTGACTATTTATAACGACGGGACGTTGAGATTTGGAACTCATCTCTGTGTGCCAAGTGGGGATATATAATAAGAGATCATGACTGAGGCCCATAATTTCCAGTATTCTATCCATCCTAGTGGCACAAAGATGTACCAAGATATTAACCAAACTTATGTTGGAACTGGATGAAGTGAGAGATAGCACGTTTTGTATCACGTTTTGTATCCCGATGCCTGATATGCCAATAAGTGAAGGCACTGCAGCAGAGGTCGGCAGGATTGTTACACCCTTTCCCCATTCTGGAGTCGAAATGAGAGCATGTTACTATGGACTTTGTGATCGGTTTACCTAGATCTCCGATCGGACGAGATGTAGTTTGGGTGATAGTTGATCATCTCACTAAAGTGGCATATTTTCTTTCTTTCGGAATTGTACAGTCTACAAAACAATTGGCAGATATGTATATACGGGAGATTGTGAGGCAACATGGTATGCCAATAAGTATAATATTAGAATAAGATTTGAGGTTCACTTCTCATTTTTGGAAAAGCTTGCATGAGCGATTGGGTACTAAGTTAAAATTTAGTACGGCGTACCACCATCAGGCAGATGGACAGTCCAAGAGAACTATCCAGACCTTAGAGGATATGTTACGAGCCTGTACCCTAGACTTTGGTGGATCATAGGAGAAATACCTGCACTTGGTGTGATTCTCTTATAACAATAATTATCCGGCCAGCATCCATATGGCACATTTTGAGGCATTATATGGAAGAAAGTGCAGGTCACCATTAGCTTGGGATGACATTGGTGAGAGAAAAATATGGGCCCAAAATTAATTACTCAGACTGTGGAAATTGTCAAAATCAGAGAGTGGATGTGAGTTGTGCAGGATCGACATTGCCATTGAGCAGATCAGCATCGTAGGCCCCTAGAGTTTAGTGTCAGTGGTCACGTATTTTTACGGATTTGTCCACCGGTGGAGTCACTAGATTCAGGGTTTGGGGATGGGGATGCTGACATTCTCAAGGGGGTAGGGGATGTTGCTTATCTTCTTGCCCTTCCTTCTTCGCTTCGTGAGGTACATAACAAATTTCATATGTCTCAGTTGCGTTGGCATATCCCGGACCTGAGCCATGTTCTCGACCATTCTGAGCTAGTCATGGGTACCGACTTGTCTTACGAGGAACAACCCATGTCAATTTTAGAATGAAGAGAGAATATACTCAAGAACCGAACTATCCACCTTATCCGTGTCGCTTGGGGGCTCCACTCTTTGGGAGAGTCAACGTGGGAACGCGAGGTTCGGTCTCAGTATCCGCACTTATTTGACTCATAAAGTATATTTCTTCAAATGCCTTCTTTTAATTCCATGATTATTGATCACCTTGCTAGAGTGCTATTAATATTGCTATGTATATATTATTTATTGCAACGCACTTTTGCGTCTACTTCTTAAATTTTGATAAAATAATATCTTTTGCGTCATTTTTTAAGATAGATTTTATGCGTTGGTCGCAAATGGTCTTTTGTCTATCTATTATGCGACGGAATTATACTAGTGTAACAGAAATATTTTTACGTCTAAGTTTAGGCGACAGTTCCCTTTTTTGCTCCTAAAATATCATGTTACGTCACTTTTCTGCGATGGCTTCATGTTGTCGTCGCAATAAATTCTTTCACTTTCTCTTGTTGAGAGTTGTTTTTGTGGTCGCAATAAATTTAGACCATCTTGTTTTCCGCTATCTTCCCCTCTCCCCTCACCATGTATGCTTATTTATAAATCAAAAACTTTCTATTTTCTTTTTTCTTTTTTCTTTTTTCTTTTTCTTCTTTTTGCAAAATTCAGATATGTGGGGAACATTCATACACAGGTTATGGATCCACTTGTTCAGGAGGACTTCACTATCACTGTTCCAGTTGAAGGCTGCAAATTTCCCAGAAAATTTGAGAAAGTATGCTCATTCATAATGGTTCCTTGATTTCATCTATAGTGTACTATTCTATTTAAAAATGTTTATCTGTACTTTCTAGCAATGTTTTGACATTTGTTTACCATTTTATGATAATAGCTTAGTATCATTGTATTGACATTTCTTTTCTCGATGATTTAGTCCAGTCATCCTAGGGGTGAGTAATCGGTTAAATCGGTTTCAACCGAACCGATTTTTCGAAAACCGATTAAACCGAAAAAAAAATAAACCGAAACCAAACCGAGTTTAGGAGAAACCGAAAAAAACCGAACCGAGATAATTATATCGGTTTATTCGGCTTAACCGGTTTATTCGGTTGGGCCATTTTTTATAGTGGGCCGGATAGTTGGGCCAATTTTTGTTAATGGGCCTGGGCTAAACAATTGTCCAAAAAATCCATAAAAATTCATACACAAAATATACATACAAATCCTCTAAATTTTGATGTTAAAAAATGATATACAGATACAAAGGACCATTTTTTGTTACTGGGCCTGGACCAAACAGTTGTCAAAAAAATCCATAAAAAATCATACACAAAATATACACAACTTTCTTTCTTTCTTTCTTAACTATTATATACTCAACTTTCTTAATTATGCAAACAAGTCACAACAATACAAATGGGGCATTATATACACAGCTCCAGATTTGTTAAGCTTTGAAGACTTTCCTTGCCAAACATCATAAATGATGTAGCCCACTCCTTTGCCAGTTTGCGGTATGGAAGTAAGGACAAACCAACTAGACTTGCTGCATACTTGAGGTGTGCTTGTTGATAGAGACATGAAACAATCAAATGATACATGAAACATGAAACATTAAACTATTAGTATGTGGAAAAATAAGATAGCATCAATGTAAAACTAAATGCATGAGCATAACTACATAGCTAGTATAGATTTTTCTGCATTCACAGTAGCCTTTTAGATTTATGGGCTACTATCAATCTTAACAAACATAAAATGTCA
This sequence comes from Iris macrosiphon, assembly GCA_036927795.1. Lineage (NCBI taxonomy): Eukaryota > Viridiplantae > Streptophyta > Magnoliopsida > Asparagales > Iridaceae > Iris > Iris macrosiphon. Next base: position 210,735,296 of record JAYESA010000006.1, on the reverse strand, counting down.
GAAAGAAGCAAAACATACTGACAAGTACAATATTCTTACAACTGTTTTGAGCCTTTACCTCTGTTTGATTAATGAAGGGAGACGATGAGAACTGCAGGAACATCACTGATTGAAAGTGGCAGACTTAGCACACATTGAGAATCTTGAATGTGGCAGACTTAGCACACATTAAGAATCGAAACACTCAATTTTTTCAAGCCTAAACAGAACCCAGATAGTCAAATCCAAAATCTGCATGATGGAGCAAAAGAAAGTATGGTTTGAAGTCTTTGAAGCTCAGATCAGATAGGCAATTGTGCATCAAAAAATGATGCATTGTAGTATCCGTCCACTTACTAATGCCATATCATCATATCATCATTACAAGTCTTTGAAGCTCAGATAGACAATTGTGCATCAAAAAATGATGCATTCATTGCATTGTAGTATCTGTCCACTTACTAATGCCATATCATCATTGCAATTTTCTTCACATACTTGTTAGCAACTTATAATGGAATAAAAAAAATAACTGTAATAAACAAACTATTAAGAAATAACATTGGCTAATTGTTACATATAAAGTGCAATGATATACCAATTTACATATAAAGTGCAGTGAAAACCTGGGGCCTGGCTACATATAATGTGTAAATGTGCAGTTATAAACATCCAAAATATGGTAGTGCATTGTTTAGTGTATTATTTAATATTACATTTCAGTGACAGTGTTTAATATTACATAATCCAAAATAAGGTAGTGCATTGTTTAGTGAAAACTGAAAACCTGGGGCCTGGCTACACATTTCAGTGACAGTGTTTAATATTACATAATCCAAACCAAATAATCCAGATTCCAAAAAATAACTCTTCAAACATCGCTTGAGGTTGAACCCATCAATTGGCTTAAATCTACATAAGTATAAAAAATTATAGGAATAAACAATCAATACAAGTAAAAAAGAAAAACAACAACATTATGTGATATAAATTGTTATATAAAATGATACCTCTTTCAAGTTTATCCAGGGATTCCAAATTCTCTTCAAGATTAGTAACAATAGATCGATCGGAATCAGTCCTAAACCAATCTTGAGAACAAATAAGACCCTGAACAATCTTAGGTGTCAAAGAACTCCTAAATGCATCAACGACCCGACCACCGGTACTAAATGCACTCTCCGAAGCTACCGTAGATATAGGAACAACCAAGTTATCATGAACCATTCTTGAAAGAACAAGAAAACGAGGAGAGTTGATTTTCCACCAAGCCAAGAGATCAAAATTTGGATTCTCATCTTCATCGGCTTCGGTGGGCTCAATAAGATAACGATCCAACTCAGATTTATTATCAAAACCAACAGTTTTCATTTTATGATTTTTATATTGAGCCTTCATCATACTTTTCAAGTTAAAGACTGGACGATCTTCGATGGTAGAAGATTCACTCATTTCACTAGTTGTAGAAGAAACTATAGGTGCATACAATTTTCTGTATTCTTCAAACATGGAATAAACAACCATTTTAACCTTCTCTAGTATGGTGTCACCATTTGATTGGCCATAGAGTTGATATAGCCACCATTCCAAATATGCAAACTTTTGCCTTGGATCAAAGAGTGGCGCAATGAAGACAACCATATTCATCTTATCGACGTCCCCCCAATATTTATCATATTTTTCTCTCATTTTATACGCCATAATAGACAACTCAAAGTCGTCATTACTGTAAGCCCCTGATTTTTCAAAAATATTAAAATTAGGATTTTTCACAATTTTCTGGAATTTTCTGAAATTAAAATCAGGGTTTTCAAATATTAAATAATTTTTAATTGTTAATAAACAATATTAAAATATCATGGAAATAATATTTTTGGGTGTAAAATGGAAAACTGGACTTAGGGTAATTTTTCTGGAATTTATCGGGCCCCGGACCTAATTTTAAACACCTAAAAACTATTTATTTATTTATTTATTTATTTATTTATTAATTGTTTTATTTAAATTCCTTAACCCAACCGGGCCCAAGCCCAACAAGTCCCAGCCCGGCCCACAGCCTAACGGGTCGGGTCGGGTCGGTCAAACCCGAACCGTGCCTCCGCCCGACCCGCAGACCCAGTCACCCCAGCCCTCTTCCCCGCCTGAACCGCGCCGGCGCCCGCTTCCTCCGCCGCCACGCTCGGCCACGCGGCGCCCCGCCCGGCCACGCAGCCCCGCACCCCGCGGCCACGTCCCCCTCCCCTCCTCCGCCTTCCCCGGCCCTCGACGCCACCCTCTCCCCTATATAACCCCCTTCCTCCTCCCTCCGGCCACCGTCGACCTCCTCCTCTCCTCCGCCTCACCTCGCCACACGCCGCGCCGCCTCGCCCGCCTTCGCCAGCCCCGCCTCCCTGCGCCACCGCCCATCTCTGTCGTTCCCCTCTCCTGCTCCCCTCCGGCGTCCAGCAGCAGCAACCCCAGCGCCGCCCCGCCCGCTCCGGCGCTCCACCGCCTCCGGCCAGCGCCGCCAGCACTCCCCCAGCCGCCCTCGACCGCCTCCGGCCTTCCCCGCCGCCCGAGCCGCCGGAGATCCGCCGGAAAACCCTAACCCTAGCCCTAATTCTCTCCCCCGTGTCCGACACAGGACACGAGTCCTGTGTCGTGTCGGACACATTTTGACCCCGATTTTCGGGTCCCGTTCAGGTGCGTGTATCTTCTTACTCGTAGCTCGGATTTCAATTCCGTAAATTGCGTTGCGAAGCCTGTATGACCCTCTCGGTGCCCGGATAAACCGCTCGGGACATCGCGTCCTGTGGTGATCGCACACCGCGATCCAAAAACAGGAAAAACTAGACCCTGTTTCACCCCGGAACCGAGTACGCTCCGCCAAACGGGACGACTTGGTCGCGCACGGTCTTCACAGATACGTGCGCCTCGTCGATACGGACGTGTGGGATTTCGCGGAAGTCGATTCGGGGGTACGTGCACCCCGGAATCAACGCGTATCCACGGACATCGCCCCGTATCCGCCTTTTCTGCAATTCGACCTAACTTTGTGCACACACGTCGGATCAAGACGAAACTTGCGCCATCGGACTCGTAGCGATACGTTGGTCCTGTGGGTCAAGTTTGGTTCGATTCTGAGAACGTTGACGAAATCGCGTGTCGTGGGCCCCACAGGCCCCGCTCGACGGGCGATTTTGTGTTCGGCTCATCGGAATCCAAATCTGGAAGTTCCATTGGGTTCGTATCAGCGTTCCTGACCTGTTGACACTAAGTTTGGTGAATTTGGAGACCTTTGACCCGGACAGGTTTTTCGGTGCAAAGCGGGCACACCGGCGGACCCCGTTTTGACCCGAAACTGCCGTTTTTGCCCTTGCCTCCAAATTGGACCCAAGGACAGGCGTTTCTAGCTAATTGATACCTTCTGAGCGTGATGGTAATGTCTATTTCAGCTTTTGGACTCATCTTTGGAATTTTCCCCCGAGAGCCAATATTAATCAGATCCAAACAACAGGCAAGTACCTGCACCTCAAGTTAATCTTTATATATTGTGATAATTAATTCCCTGCCTTACATGTACCCTTGATGATTATACATAGTGTTAGAAATGCTGGATTTCATGTCTTGAATATTGGAGTTCCTGTCTTGTTTTTCATGTCGGGTGGGAGAATACCTAGAAGGCATGTAGTTTACCCTTCCCCTTGTCATGTTTAATAGCTGTTGGTACACGACTGTACCTCAGCCGGATCTCGATTTCCCCTGTTTAATAACCGTTCATGACGGCCGAATTAGCCTTATAAACCCCTACATGCCAACTATGTATTCTAAAACAAACACAAGTTCACACATATAGTTTCTGTTCATGTTACATTCCTTGCTGGCTGTTGTAGTTTCATTCCCTGTTTCATTTAGTTCTGTTTCTCATATTCCTGCTTACAGCTTTAACTCTGAGATAATGATGTTCTGTTATGCAGTTTCTTAACTTGATATTCAATATTTAATTGTCATAAATATTTAGTTTAACATTGTTGTGCACTGTGTACTTTGCTCCTTTCCTGACTGGATCTGTTGATTTAGGCGATGATGAGGATCTTGCCCCTACTTATTATGGTCCCTATGAGGGGACTGATGATACCTATAAGGAGCCAGAACCCACCCAGGAGACCCCTGCTGCTGAGTAGCTAGTAGTAGCTATCTTTCATTTATATTCTTATCTTATTTATCGGGTTTGTCCCCGATTTCAATATTGAATTCCTGTACTAAAACATTTGAATCTGTTGTCACATTTATTTTCAGTTGAAATCTTAAGTTTCATTCTCATTATTATCTTGCCTATGTTATTTTTGAATGAGCTAGTTAGCAAATAATGGATTGACCTAGACAGCGTACTACCGCCGACTCTGCGGCGTAGGCTGGACGTACCCACGCACTCGTGCCCGAATTTCCGGGTGCGGGTCGTGACAATTACTCTTAGCATTCTTCAAGAGAAAATCAATAGATGCAATCTCTTCAAAAAACTTGTTTGAAGTGACATATAAAGAGTCCGACACACGTAAGATGAATTCATAGAAATGTTCTAAAAACGTACACAACCTTCTCACATTCATCCAATCCTCTTCGTTTGGAAATAAATTCTCACCCTCAAGTTCTCTTTTGAATGAAAGATATTCGTCTTGGAATCTCTCAAAGGCACTTTGAAACCTTTGGGCCGTATCCAACATCAAATATGTTGAATTCCAACGGGTGCTCACATCTAGACACAATAATTTCTTGCTTTCTATTTTTTCAATTTGAGCACAATTTTTAAACTTTGGAAAACGTGAAGGAGATTGTCTAACATAGCTAATAGCTCTACGGACACGAGCAACTGAAGAAGACATCATTTTTAACCCATCTACTACAACAAGATTGATAATATGTGCAATGCAACGCATGTGTAAATACTTGCATTGAAGAATACTATTTTCCCGTTGTGCAAACTTTTTGCTTAGATAAGCAATAGCAACGTCATTAGAGCTAGCATTATCAACGGTGATTGTAAAATTTTTTTTAATGCCCCACTCAATCAAACATGACTCAACTTCCCTCCCAATAGCCTCGCCTTTATGACTTGAAATTGGACAAAAGTTGATAATTCTTTTCTGTAATTTCCAATCTTCATTAATGTAATGTGCCGTAAGACACATATAGTTTATCTTTTGATTAGATGTCCATGTGTCCGTCGTAAGACACACCCTTTGATTGGACTCCCTAAAATAAGCCTTTAACTTAGTCCTCTCACTAGTATAAAGATTGTAGCAATCTCGTGCAACGGTCCATCTCGACGGTACACCAAACATCGGACATGCAATAGAAACAAAACGTTTGAAGCCCTCACCCTCGACAAACCGAAATGGAAGCTCATCGACAATTAGCATATAAGACAAGGCCTTCCTTACGGACTCTTGATTAACTTGCCAACTAGTGAGAGTTGACTTTCCTTTCTCAACACATTGCATACTCAATATTGATTGAGAAGGACCTTTGTGCTTTGGATTAAGGGGACATATAAGCCAATGATTTCTAACTGAGGAGGTCCCATTAATTACGGGATGACAATAATACTATTTTTTGTAGTAGTTACACTCTGCTTTTGGGTTCCCATTCTCTTGAAATTGTCTAAATTCATCCTAATAAACAGTCCTTTTTTTTTAATCCGTTTGTTTTTTGCTTTGAGTTTACAAATAATTGTGTCAGGGTCATTTGTGCCTTGGGAACTTGTTCCCCTCACAACCGGAACCTCAAGCTCAATAGGTTGAGCTTCGCTTGACATCTAAAATAAACATGAAAACAAAAATATATTTCAATTCAAAAGCAAATTCACAAATAAAACTGAAGATAAAAAAATGCACATTGCATGAGTATGATGTTGATGCCATGAACTTGACTTATTTGACGCAATAAATGACCTATTAATTTTTGATAGTAATTTTAGTATAAGAAAGTAATTTTAGTAAATAATATATAAGATTTCAAAATGTGCCAAAATGTGACAAATATTTTATTTCATTTCCAGATTAAACAAAGTAACAAACTGTGCCAAAATGTGCCAAAAAATTCATATTTCAATCCTACATCAAACAATGCTACCTATTAATTAGTAAATATCATATAAGATAATAGTTTTTGTAAACAAGAAATCAATTTTATTACTATTAGTATCTGTTATAACAGTTTTTATCACTTTTTAATTAATAAATAAACCAATCAATCAAAAAATTAAGACTTGTAAAGTAAAAATCTATTCTTAAATCTTTTTCAGATTGTTATAACAGTTTTACTTATTCTTAAATCTTAGTAAGAACTTATCTGTTCTTATCAGTTAAAAATATTCAAAACTCAGTTAAAAATGCTAAAAAAACTTATCTATTCTTATCAGTAAATATCTTATCAGTTAAAAACTCAACTACATACTAAAAAAAATGAAATAATATTCATCAAAAAAAATGTTCTTCTCAGTATGCAAAAATTATTCAATCAACAATAATGTTCAGATTTTGAGACTTTCAATAGGCTCTCTTTCATTTGACATCTAAAATAAAAAAGAAAACAAAAATATATTATAAATCTAAAGCAAAATAAAAAAATAAAAAAAATGGACACATATGACATAATGTTCTCATAAAAACAAGAAATAATGTTCTCATAAAAAAAAATCATTCAAAACTCAGATACTAAAAATATCAAGAAATAATTCAAAACTCATTATGCAAAAAAAATGTGACACTAAAAAATCAGATACTAAGCATTCAAAACTCAGATACTAAAAAATCATATACTAAAAAAATCAAGAACTAAAAAAAAAATCATTCAAAACTCAGATACTAAAAAATCATTCAAAACAAGTTAAAATCATTCAAAACTCAACTACACACTAAAAAAACAAGAAATAATGTTCTCATAAAAAAATGTTCTTCTCAGTATGCAAAAATCATTCAATCAACAGTAATATTCATTTGAGACTTTTAGCCTATAGGCAAACTGGCCATTGCGCGATGCGATATATGTGCAAACTAAGCATTATATGCAATAATTTGTCCTGCAAGTGAAAACTGCAAACTGGACACATATGACATATATTTATTCCAGAGCACCCAAGATGCAAAGAGAGAATTCTTACAGCGATTCAAGCCAAGATAAATTCCAGAGCACCCACTTCAGATTGTTGAACATGCACACATTTCAAGAATATACATACAGTTCAAGAAAATACTTCAGAACCAGTACACTATAATTTTTTAAATGCATATCTAATTTACAAAACATTTAGATGCATATCTAATTTACAAAAAATTACAAGAACCTGCATATCTAATTACTAATTTACAAGAACATGCATATCTAATTTGCACATTTGATCAAAAAAGCTCTACTGATGTAACTGATCTACTCATCTGACAAATAAAATATTGCTAACAAGAGAAATAATAAATGAAGGAAATATATTGCTATATCCAGATTCCAGACTTTAAATATATTTCCATAAATAATAAATGAGAGAAATATATTGCCAGAAATAATAAGAACAATTAAGAAATGTATAATAAGTTAATGATCTACACATTTAATCTAAACATGAAACATTTGATCTAAACATGCATAATAAGCTACCAATTTGATCAAAAAAGCGCTACTGATGTAACTGATCTACTGATGTGACAAATAAAATATTGCTAACAAGAGAAATAATAAATGAGAGAAATATATTGCTAGATCCAGACTTGAAATATATTTCCATAAATAATAAATGAGAGAAATATATTGCCACAGAAATAGAAAGAACAAATAAGAAATGTATAATAAGCTACTGATCTGACAGAAATACATTACCTAACTATGTAGCTTATTTTTTACACATTTGATTTACACAATGTAAAAAATAATAAACTTTCATTTGAAATACATTACCTAACTATATTGCTAGATCTGACAAATAAAATATGACATAAATTGCAAGAAAAAATAAATAAATATTTCTGATTGTTGTCAAAATTGGGGATTTCATAGAATACACACTTTCAAAATAACGTAAATGTTAAATCCGAAATTTTGAATTACCTTTCAATTTTTTTTATGACATAAATTGCTAGGAAAAAAAATATTGCTAGAAAAAAAATATACTGCTAGAGAAATACATTACCTAGCTATATTGCTAGATCCAGACTCCAGAAGTTTAGATCCGTAGATCTGAAAAAAAGAAGAAGAGAGAACAAGTTAGGAGAAACAAATAATAATCTAAAAAAATATGACAATTTTTTTAAAAAAAGGTTGAGAAGTTCAGATCCAGACTTTAGAAGTTCAGATCCAGCCTTCAGAAGTTCAGACCCAGCCTTAGAAGTTCAGATCCAGCCTTCAGAAGTTCAGATCCAGACCTTAGAAGTTCAGATCCAGCAGAACTTCAGATCCAAAGTGAACTAGTGAGAAGAGAGGTTGTGAGGAGATCGAAATCGTCCATCAGTGGCTGAGAAGAGAGGCGGCAAGAAGAGAGACGATGAGAGAGTGAGAAGAGAGGCGGTGAGAAGAGGCAGGACACCAGCCGACCAGCGGGGTCCGGGGATGAGAGGTGAAGTAGGGTTTTTGGGGCGAATAGGGAAGACCGGAAGAGGAAAAAGAGAGCGGCAGGGAAATGAGCTGAGAGAGAGAGAGAAATAATATTTTATATCTAGGGTTCTGACTTCTGAGGGTATTTTGGTACTTACACTTTCTAATTCGGTTTTCGGATTTAACCCGAAACTGAATTCAAAATCCGAACCCGAAACCGAAAATATGATTTTCTAAACCCGAATCCGACCCGAAAATGTTTTGAACCGAACCGAATAGCTTATTCGATTCGGTTCGGTTCGATTCGGTTACATGTTCAAAACCGAATAATGCTTAGTCCTAAGTCATCCTATGGATTTGTTCATCAATAATGCTAAGTTTACTACCAAATGCTTACAATCTTCTTACAATCCTCTCATCCCCTCTTGCTATGTGGGCCACCATCTGATCCAACGTTTTTTTCAATGAACGACTGCAACGTGGCATTCCGGCTACGTAGCGACCATCCGGATAGCCACCGGATCCCACTTCTCTTCCCTCCTCCAATGGACGGCTGCCACGTGGACGCCAAGTGGCCGCACGTGACGGTTGTAAGAGGGTTGTAGGCATTTGGTTGTAGTCAAAGCATATACGTGGCGGTCGTCCATTGGAGGAGGGGGGGAGGGAGAATTGGGACTCGGTGGCTGTCCGGATGGCCGTCACGTGATAGGAACGCCACGTGACAGTCGTTCATTGGAGAGAGATTGGACCGGATGTGGCCTACATAGCATGGAAAAGATAGGGTTGTAAGCATTTGGCAGTAAACTTAAGCATTATTGTTGTTCATTACTTTGATCGCAGATCAGCTGGTTTGGGTAGCCTATCAAAGTTAACTGGACGTATGTAAATTTCCACAAATTTTACATATTTTTCTGAATTAGAATTGATAACTAAAGTCTGATTAAATGCAAAATAACCCAAAATAAAGGAAATTATATATAAATCAATTACCTATTAACTAAGTAATCGATTCACAAAACTAAATAAAAACTAAAATTAAAATCCTATAAATCCTATTAAAGAGATTAGTAGACTCGAATATGGACCTCTAGACCTAGAACTCGATATTATTATCTCATATTCTAAATAATAAATGTGATGTATATTATGTTTTTTGTCCGACCGGATAAATTAAGTTGGAAATCAAGATTGACTCGGCTGATGAAAAAGTTGACAAATCCGTACAAGGAAATCAGAAAAGTTGACAAATCCCTGGAAGGGAAACAAAACCGAGGATTTGGGTTCAGTTTGGCAAAATTTTGGTTAACCATATCAATAATGCTAAGTTTACTACCAAATACTTACAACCTTCTTGTAACCCTCTCTATCCCTCTGCTATGTGGGTCACATTCGATCCCACCTCTCCCCCAACGAGGGGCTGTCACGTAACGTTCCTATCACATGACGGCCAATCGGACAGCCATCGGATTCTACCTCTCCCTCCTCCTCCAATGGACGGCCGCACATGACGGTTGTAAAAAAGTTGTAAGTATTTGGTTGTAGGTATAGCATTGCCCTAACCATATAGACAACAACAACAACAAAAAAAATCTTCATAAAAGTCCATTAATTATATTCAAAATTATATATGTATGGTTGGACCATAACATGAGAAATATTTCAGTTAATTTCTGTGGAAATTTTTTATTTTATTATTTGATATCACCTCTGTTTATTTTTATTTTATTTTATTTTTTGATATCTAGCATAACGTTCTAGACTTTTTGTACACACTATATTGTATGTCTTTTAGGTCCACTGTTTTCAATTTCTATCAAATAAATGAAAAATATAGTACGTTTTCGTGGCTCGATCTACCGATTTTCCTGTCATCTAGCTAGGATCTTATACCTCTCTCCAGTAATTTACAAGGCTCACTCGACTTCGACGTCCCAAAAAAACAATTCATAAAGACAATTAAGTGACAAGCAATTGAACAGTCTTGTTCCAAACTTCGTAGTCGGATGATCCAACATTAATTAAAAACCATATCATCTGTTGATGAGTAGAAAATATCGCTCCTAAAAAAATATAGTGACATTACATGACAAATTAGATTTACCAATAAATTGCAATCTATACAAAAATGTTCCTTTCAAGGTTGTTGATTTCAACAAGCCAAGAAGAATGCTTCAAGACAAAAAGTACTTTAACACAAGAAGCCTGAACCATCAATCTACAAGAAAGAGAAGGAAATAGAAACAGAGAAAGCTTGACGTAATTCCAACTTGCAATACTAAAATTCCCCCGGACCACTTTCCCACAAATGTCAACTATGGGTCCGGCACCGGCGCCTCCGATACTCCTTGTTGTTCGACGACGGCTCCACCACGTCCTCGGCGAACCTCACCTTCTTCTTTCTTTTGCTCTCTCCGCCGCCGCAGCCACCTATATATAGACACAATCCCATCAAGCTCTGCGTAATCAATACTACTATATAATAAGAAAAATTAACTTCACCGTAATTTTTTTTTTCTTCCAAATATATCTTTACCTGTCTTTACTTGTTAAATTTGCTTATTAACTTTAATGATGATAGCGACATAATTATGTATATAGTTTGATTTTATGGTAGTTTTTTGTTCTTTTCAAGTAAAAATAGTAATAATAAAAGGACGATTAAAATACGTGTAATATACGTACATCTATACTAGTTAAACATAAAAGAATTCTCGTACAACTAAAATTTTGACAATTTATATTGTGCAAAAATATTGTGTCAATATTGAAATATTATTTAGTTTTATGGTCTCGTATAATATTTGAAATTTACGTTTAGCGCTGCTACATATTATCGAGAAGAGGATTATTTAGGTCTCATCTTACGGTGGATATTTAAAAGGTAAATTTGGAATATTGTACGAAATCCTAAAACTAACATGATGGAATAGATCTAACCGTCACAACCATTGTTAGCAATTCGGAAAACGAAAAAAAATTCAGAACGACAAAAGTACGCGTATAAATCGACTCAGCGCAAGTAAAATACGTTAAAAAATTCGATCAAATATCCGTCAAACTGAAATATTGAGATTACAAACTTCACGTACGTAAACATGTGTCAAATTTGGTTAATTAAACAGGTTACCACCACATTTTTTTTTGGTCAAATTTGTCAATAATTCATACAGAACAAGTTTAAAACGTCGTATGCTTAAAATTTGTATACTAACCCGAATATTTCAAACGTACGTAAATATTATATTTTTCTGAAAGATACGAAAAAAATTGTGTATAATACGAGTTTTATTTGGATGATTACTGACAAGGGTCGACATGACGAGACCTAAATTCTCTCCATGAACAATTTCAAAACCTAAGCTTAAATTTCGAATATCATACGAGACCCTAAAACTAAATAATCCGAAATTTAAATTCGATGTGTCTCCGTGTTCTTGCACAGTACGAGAAAAAGAGAGCAAGAAAGAACCTAATCAAGAAAAGAAATTCCAGTGCTTCTTCAAGAACTAAAGAAAGGAAGAAAGAAAGAATTTGAAGCCCTACCCAATTCCAGCTCGACTTTCTTCATGAAGTCGGAGACGAGACGTTTGTGGGCGTGGAGGGCCATGATCGCGACGCTGCTCGAAACCGCCACGACCGCCATTAATCCCATGCAACTAGAGCTCTCCATCCTTTTTTTTTTTCTTTTTTTTTTCTTTTTTGTTCCTCTCTATAAATTTATATTCATATTTGAAGAAGAAGAAGAAGAAGAAGATTAATATATATTGGGAGGGGTTGGTGGGAGGAGCAAGCAAAGAAGAAAATCCTGAATTTAGAAGGAAACATCCAAAGAGTCCTCGTTCATTCATAATTTGACTTTATTTTGACTAATGACAGTTAAGCCCTCCTTTAGCCACTATTTTGGAAATATTTAGATGGTTCTTAATTAAATTCTGTTCTTACCTGCTAAAATAGATGATAAAACAAAGATTATAATCCTACTCAAACTTGATGTTCTTAATATAGTTTTAGGAGTTTAATTATAGAAACTCCAGGTTATCGAATTAAAAAAAGGTTGTAGATTATTTATTTTTATTTTTTTCTAGACTAGTCTAGAATTTGGATGACCACTAAAAACAGGATAAGTATGAAAAGATTTAATGGTAAAAATAGATACTTTTCATCTCTGTTTACATCTGAAAATGTTGATAGTCTGAAACTTTCTGAAACAGTTAAGCCTGGTTAGGAATTTCGGACAAATGTGGCAGCTTTTGAAAATGTTCTCCCTCTTGCTTTTAGAGTTGTGCCAAAATTGGATTGCTGCAAAAGTGTTTTTTTTTTTTTTTGATAGGCTAATGTTCAGAAAATTTGCTGTACAGAAGATATTTTTAAATAAATTAACTAAAACGAAAGTAATTTAGAAAAATTTGAAGTTACGAAAGCTTTTGTCATTCCAGATGGCGAAAATATGAAAAAAAAAAAATCAACTTTTTCGTCAACTAAGTTGGGGAAAATTTGACTATAGGTTTTTTTTTTTTTTTTGGTATTTTCTAGGGTTTTTTTTTGTTTTTTTGTTGTTATTTTTAAATATATTTTTAAATAAATTAGAAAAAAAAACAAAATTTAACATTCAAAATAAAATATGCCGCATTGAACATCCAAAAATTTAAAAAATTTCTGCCGTAATAAAATTACGTGTACCGTCGAGCAGACTTCTTTTTTGTTTTTTTGTTTGTTATGTGTTTTATTTTGTTTGGTTTTTTTGTTTTTGTTTTTAATTTTTTTGGGTTTTCTTGTGTAGGTTTCATTTTAGTTTTATTTGGTTTATTTGTTTTTTTTATTTGATTTATTTTTGCAGAAAATTTGCTATACCTATAATTTTTTAAATAAATTAGGAAAAAAGAAAAAAAAATGAAACAATAAAGAAATAGTTCGCCAACTGAGTTGGAAAAATTCTCAAATTTAATTTTTGTTGGTAATGGTGTTCTCACCGGTTTTGAGATATTTTTGAACCAATTTTTTATTTTTGAAACAGTAATGGATACTCATAACCGTTCATAACCGGTACTCTAAAAACACCTCATAACCGCTATACTCCCACAATTGCCAAGCAGACCCTTAAAGTTTCTATCGTAATCGAAAGTTAAATCGATCTTATTACGATTAGTAATTTATTTATAAATAGATAATTTTATCGTTAAAAAAAATAAACATATATATATTCTTGTCTCTTATTAATCATCTTCACACTGAAATATTATATGATAAACTAAAAATTTTACTCGTTAACATCATTTTTTTGAGGATCCGGAGACACCAATTTTTACTCATTAACATCAAAATATAAAAAATCTAAAAATAAAATTACCCAAAGTAAAATTTGGAGTTCGAAACATCATTTTTTTGCGATTCTAAAATTTTCGAAGTCCGTCAAACGGTAAAACGGTTTATCCCATAGTACTTCCGTTACGGTCATTTTGGCTCAAGCTGGGACTCGTTTCGATCTCTCAGTCAAAAGTTATTATACTTTAAAGTTTTAAATTTTATACTTTGGCCTGTAACATGTGCGTCTTGCTTCGAATGGAAAATATTTTTACACGAATTGTGTTACTCTCATCGAAAACATACAAATCGACCTATTGTTTGACGAAAAATAATTTTCGAAGAAATAGTTATGACCGCTCGAAGTTTGCTCGACGACAGACGTAATTGTTTTACGGTAAAAAGATTGAAAATTTTTGGATGTTCATTCTGCATATTTTGTTTTGGATGTTAAATTTTGATTTTTTTTCTAATTTATTTAAAAAAAATTATTTAAAAACAACACAAAAACAACAAAAACAAAAACAAACCCAAAACAAACCCAAAAAAATAACCAACAGAAAAAAAACCAAAAAAAATTGATAGTCATATTTTTCGCCAACTAAGTTGGCAAAAATATTGAAAAATAATTTTTTTTTCATATTTTCGCCATCTGGGATGGCAAAAGCTTTCATAACTTCAATTTTTTTCTAAATTACTTTCGTTTTAGTTAATTTATTTAAAAATATTTTTTGTACAACAATTTTTTTGCCTAATGTTATAAAACAATTTTTGAAAACTACTTTTGGGACAAATTAAAAAGAAGAAGAAAAAAGAATAAACAATAACAAAATAGTCATAAATCTTAAAGGCATTTCGAACCCAATCTAAAGGTGTATATTGTGCCGGCCGGCCCGTAACCCGGCCCAGGCAGAGCCCTGTCAACGCCGGTCGGGGACGGCCCGTAACCTGGCCCAGGCAGAGCCCTGTCAACGCCGGTTGGGGCCGGGCCGAACCTGGTCAACGGCCCGAGTCGGCCCAACCTCTCCGCGGGTCCGAGCTGGGTCCTGATTTTCAACCCGAAAGCCTGGCTTGGCCCGGCTTCGCTACAATTTCGCTCTGGGTAAACCCGAAAAATCCCGGAATCCTGAGTATTGGTCATGGTCTGATCCTTGAGGAATACCACGTCTCTACTTCTATAGAGCTTTCTTCCGACTGGATCGTAGAGTCTATAGCCAAACTCATCCCGACCGTAGCTGACAAAGACGCATCGTCTCGTCTTTGGTTTAAGTTTGGATCTCTCATCCTTCGGTACATGCACGAAGGCCTTAAAACCAAACACTCGCAGGCGATTGTATGACGGTTCTTTTTTGTATCATACTTTGTCAGGCACATCACCATACAAAGGAGCACTAGCAGATAAATTAATAACATAAGCAGCTGTGTAAAGTGCCTCACCTCAATAGTTGCCTGTAAAGTTTGCTTCTGACAGCAAATACCGTACCATCTCCATTAGCCTCATGTTCATCCTCTTCACTACACCATTGAGTTGCGGTGTCTTTTGTCACGACCCGCACCCGGTTATTCGGGCACGAGTGCGTGGGCACGTCCAGCCTACGCCGCAGTGTCGGCGGTAGTACGCTGTCTAGGTCATTTCTGGGGTCAATAAGTATCTATCTCATCCACAATAATGAACATGTAAGAATAATCACAGGAAATAGGAATGCTAAGATTTCATAATATTTAATCTGTGACAACCAAATCCACAGTTAATACAAGCCAGAAGATAAATCGGGGACAAACCCGAGTATATGCTGAAAGAAAATAAATAAGCAGCTACTGCTAACTACTCTGCAGAAATAGCCTCCTGGGTGGGAACTGGCTCCTCATATGGGTCACCTGCTAACTCATAGTGGCCACAATAGGTGGGGGCATAGTTCTCATCATCGCCTAAAACAACGGATCCAGTCAGGAAAGGAGCAAAGTACACAATGCACAACAAGATTAGACTAAATATTTATGACAATTAACTTGAGTATCATATTGAGAAAGTTTGCATAAAAGAAACATCCATCTCAGAGTTAATGCTATAAACAGGAATATGAGAAAACAGGGATAAATAAGACAGGAAATGAAACTTCAACAGTCAGCAAGAACTATACAAGACCAGAAGCTATCTGTGTGAACTTGTGTTTATTTTAGAATACATAGTTGGCATGTAGGGGTTTATAAGGCTAATCCGGCCGTCATAGACGGCTATTAAACAATGAATAATCGAGATCCGGCTGAGGGTACAGTCGCGCACCAACAGCTATTAAACATGATAGGGGGAAAGGTAAACTACATGCCTTCTAGTATTCTCCCACCCGACATGAAAAGCAAGACATGAAATACAGTATCCAAGACATGAAATCCAGTGTTCTATACTACGTGTAATCATCAAGGGTACTAGTAGAGCAGGGAATTAATTATCACAATATAAAGATTTAAACTTGAAGTGCAGGTACTTGCCTGTTGTTTGGATCCAGTTAATTGTACTTGGGGAAATATTCCAGAGATGAGTCCAAATGCTGAAATAGACATTACCATCACGCTCAGAAGATGCCAAATAGCTAGAAACGCCTGTCCTTGGGTCCAATTTGGAGACAAGGGCAAAAACGGCAGTTTCGGGTCAAAACGGGGTCCGCCGGTGGGCCCGCTTTGCACCGAAAAATGTGTCCGAGTCAACGGTCTCCGAAATCACCAAACTTAGTGTCAACAGGTCAGGAACGCTGATACGAACCCAACGGAACTCCCAGAATTTGATTCCGATGAGCCGATCACAAAATCGCCCGTCGAGCGGGGCCTGTGGGGCCCACGACACGCGATTTCGTTAACGTTCTCAGAATCGAGCCAAACTTGACCCACAGGACCAGCGTATCGCTACGAGTCCGATGGCGCAAGTTTCGTCTCGATCCGACGAGTGTACAAGAAGTTAGGACGAATTATAGAAAAGTCGGATACGGGGCGATGTTCGCGGATACGCGTTGATTTCGGTGTGCACGCACACCCGAATCAGCTTTCACGAATTCTCACACGTCCGTATCGACGGTGCGCACGTATCTGTGAAGACCGCACGCGACCAAGTCGTCCCGTTTGGCAGGGCGTACTCAGTTCCGGGGTAAAACAGGGTCTGGTTTTTCCTGTTTTTGGATCGCGGTGTGCGATCACCACAGGACGCGATGTCCCGAGCGGTTTATCCGGGCACCGAGAGGGTCATACAGGCTTCATAACGCAATTTGCGGAATTGAAAACGGAGCTGCGAACAGAAAGTTACACGCACCTGAAGGGGACCCAAAAATCAGGGTCGAGTCGTGTCCGACTCGTGTCGGACACGGAATCTGAATTAGGGCTAGGGTTAGGGTTTTCCGGCGGATCTCCGGCGGCTCGGGCGGCGGGGAAGGCCGAAGATGGCGCTGGCGGAGGCGGGCGGAGGCTCGGCGGTCGGGCGGAGGCTGGCCGGGGCTCTGGAGCCGGAGGCGGCTCGGGCTGCCGTGGTTCGAGCTGCTGCTGGACGCCGGGGACGGCTGCGGCCGCTGCTGGCGGAGCGGTGGGAGGCGGTGGCGCGGGCGGCGCAGCCTGGGGCGGAGCCAGGGGGAGAGGGCGGAGCGGGACGACGGCGTCTAGGGTTGTGGCCGGAGTAGAGGCGGCCAGGGGTTTTAAAGGGGGAGCGGGCGGAGGCTCGCTCCGGGCGAGGCGGAGGAGAGAGCGGGGGGGTCGTGGCGAGGAGGCGGGCTGCGTGGCCGGGCGGGGCGCCGCGTGGCCGGGCGGGGCGGCGCAGGCGGCGGAGGCGGCAGAAAACGCGGGGGGCGGGGACTGGGTCAGGGGAGAGGGGTGCGGGTTGCGGGTCGGGTGCGGTTGGACCCGACCAGACCCGTTAAGGCGGGCGGGCCGAGCGGGTTTGGGCCGGGCTGAGAGTTGGGCCGCGGGCTGAGTTATTTAAGAAAATAAATAATTAAATAAATAAATAATTAATTAATTAAGTAATTAAATAATTAAATAAATAGTTTTAGGTGATTTAAAAATAGGTCCGGGGCCCGATAAATTCCAAAAAAATTACCCTAAGTCCAGTTTTCCATTTTACACCCAAAAATGTTATTTTTATAATATTTTAATATTATTTATTTACAAGTAAAAAAATCATTTAATAATTGGAAACCCTGATTTTAATTACAGAAAATTCACAGAAAATTCCAAAAAATTGTGAAAAATCCCAATTTAAAATTCTTGCAAAATCTGGGGGTTTACAATCTACCCAACTTATAAAAATTTCGTCCTCAAAATTTAAAATTAAGCCATAATCTGTTAATCCTTCATGTACATAGGGCAAGTCGATCGCCATCTCTTTGCGATAATTAAAAGCCTAATCATGTCCACTGCAATCACTTCATGATTAAGATGACTACTTGTTCCAATCAAAATTTTAATCTATGGTCATTACTTCTTACTTCCTCAATTTTCCCACAGGCAGATTTTAGATTAAGTCCATATAGCATTTTTTAGATTTGCACATGACTTTGCCTCTAAATTATCATAAATTCCTCTAGAAGTGATTCGAGTCCAACAGTATTCCTATTCACAATTGTATGCTACAACTCTTTAAATTCCATTCACATCCTCAATGTTCTAACTAGGTAGTCCAACCCTCAAATTTTAATTCTTAAATCAAATCATCAAATTAAAAAATAATTTAAATATAGTCCACCGATGTTCAAGTCTGAAATTCTATAATTCTACCCTCTAAATTCAAATTGATGATTTTACCTTCATGATTCAAAATCATAAACCTAAGATATAACTATTGGGTCCTCGATATCAATTCACTAATCATCTTAGTCACTCCTTTAAATTTTCAAAATTATAATGGCTTGCATCTTCCAATCTAACCTTACTCGGTCACAATCCAAAAAATATTCCTCTCGAGTTGACAAATGCATTGCTACCCAACTTAGAGTTTACCCATTCATCACAAAAGACTATATACCTTAAGAAAATATTCCTTAATACGTTTACCTACGTCATTCAATCCTCGAACTTCAACGCCGATCATGTCACATATGATATGTCCTCAATTACGAAAGTTTAATCCTCAAGTATGTGATCGGCCTATGTGGCATATCTAGTACTATCTATGTACTAACTTATACCAGGCACGAGATTTTTTTTTCCGAAATAAGGGAAGACGAAGATCAATAATAAAGAGTTCAAGGGTGGGGTGATAGAAAAGAAATATCGGGGTCAATGCGTTTTAAAATATTTAGGTGGAAATTGTCAAGCGATTGTGGATTGAATCCTATCTCGGTAATTCCTATTCACATGCTCGTATTAATACAGTTATATAATCGATACGATATGCTCGGCCATATCTAGAGGGCAACGAGTCAACTATATATCTCAATCCACGTAAAGTATTATTTCGAAGGGCGAATCAAGCGCACTATGGTTGATCAGACCGTAATACACTGATTCTGAAATGTATCATTGTGGGTCTCCCCAATAATACACTTGTCATGAACAAGCTCGATAAAGAGTAAGCTTGCAAAACTAGGCTATAAAATAGCAGCATAAGTCAAGTACATCAAAATTTAGTGCACTAGATGATGATGAAAGGAGGTACAAATTATTTAAACACACAAAACAACCTACAATAAGCTCAGTAACAAAGGATTCTACAATCTCCACAGTTATCCAACAAAAGCATTTATTAGCAAGTTTAAAATTACTAGGTTGGGGCTGAGGTCACGAACCAATAGGCACAAGCTAAAACAATACTAGAAAATGGTATCTACGAATCACTTACGCGCATTAGTTACTCTAAGAGTCTGCACGTTCTCCATGGTCATCGTCTAAGCTTGTCCGTGTTCTTGAGGTGGTGCCCTCTGCTGCGCTGCTGGGGCCTGGCCTGAACTGGAACTGTTGTACAGTTGTACGTCTTTGAGCAGCAGGACAGTCCTTCATTTGATGTGCTGCTGATCCACAATATAGACAGGCACCTAATCTCTTTCTACAATCCTGCCAAATGTGACCTTGTTTTCGATAATAGCCACAAGTGGGAGCTTGTTGGTGCTGTCCTTGAGTTGGATTCATCTGTGGTCGCTTTGCAGCTTTTTCCTGTTGTGCTTGGTCTGGTGCTGACGCATACGGCCGCTTCCGGCTGGACTCGATCCTTGTGGTGCACTCCACAGGTCGCGCTGCAGTAAGAACGTCCTCGTCGAAGGTAATTGCATTTGAACTGCTCGGCTTCCGTGACTCCGAGCTAATTCTGTCGATGAAGTTCTCCGCTTGGTTTTGCTGAGTTTCTTGTTGAACCTTCTGATAAGCTTGCATCATTATGTAGAACATGCGGAACATCTGCTGTTCGTCCATAGGCGGTCCCGGTGGGAAGGAAGGCATCGGTGGAATAGGCTGTGTCGAGGGTGGAACGCCATCTTGACGGATTATTGAGGCAGGCTGACTTGCTTGACTGCCTTGTGATGATTGGCCTTCACCGACTGGTATCACATCGTCTTCTTGGGTAACCACAACGGTTTGTGATGTTTCTGCATGAGTCTCGTTGCTGGCTTGTGGGTCCATTTCCCTGTATCCAAAATAACCAATAAGAGGCGCACAGGAATCAAGGCAAGATGCAAGTTCATATTAGTTCGAATACGATACAGATATCAAAAATGATTCAAGCAAGTGGATGAGATCCTATAAACTTATCCTAGCTTTATTGCAGACCTGTTCGGTCCCTGAGTTGAAACCGAACAATTTAGTCGTTGGACCTGCATGGGCCACCATAAAAACGTGTCACGACCCGCACCCGGTTATTCGGGCACGAGTGCGTGGGCACGTCCAGCCTACGCCGCAGTGTCGACGGTAGTACGCTGTCTAGGTCATTTCTGGGGTCAATAAGTATCTATCTCATCCACAATAATGAACATGTAAGAATAATCACAGGAAATAGGAATGCTAAGATTTCATAATATTTAATCTGTGACAACCAAATCCACAGTTAATACAAGCCAGAAGATAAATCGGGGACAAACCCGAGTATATGCTGAAAGGAAATAAATAAGCAGCTACTGCTAACTACTCTGCAGAAATAGCCTCCTGGGTGGGAACTGGCTCCTCATATGGGTCACCTGCTAACTCATAGTGGCCACAATAGGTGGGGGCATAGTTCTCATCATCGCCTAAAACAACGGATCCAGTCAGGAAAGGAGCAAAGTACACAATGCACAACAAGATTAGACTAAATATTTATGACAATTAACTTGAGTATCATATTGAGAAAGTTTGCATAAAAGAAACATCCATCTCAGAGTTAATGCTATAAACAGGAATATGAGAAAACAGGGATAAATAAGACAGGAAATGAAACTTCAACAGTCAGCAAGAACTATACAAGACCAGAAGCTATCTGTGTGAACTTGTGTTTATTTTAGAATACATAGTTGGCATGTAGGGGTTTATAAAGCTAATCCGGCCGTCATAGACGGCTATTAAACAATGAATAATCGAGATCCGACTGAGGGTACAGTCGCGCACCAACAGCTATTAAACATGATAGGGGGAAAGGTAAACTACATGCCTTCTAGTATTCTCCCACCCGACATGAAAAGCAAGACATGAAATACAGTATCCAAGACATGAAATCCAGTGTTCTATACTACATGTAATCATCAAGGGTACTAGTAGAGCAGGGAATTAATTATCACAATATAAAGATTTAAACTTGAAGTGCAGGTACTTGCCTGTTGTTTGGATCCAGTTAATTGTACTACGGGGAAATATTCCAGAGATGAGTTCAAATGCTGAAATAGACATTACCATCACGCTCAGAAGATGCCAAATAGCTAGAAATGCCTGTCCTTGGGTCCAATTTGGAGACAAGGACAAAAACGGCAGTTTCGGGTCAAAACGGGGTCCGCCGGTGGGCCCGCTTTGCACCGAAAAATGTGTCCGGGTCAATGGTCTCCGAAATTACCAAACTTAGTGTCAATAGGTCAGGAACGCTGATACGAACCCAACGGAACTCCCAGAATTGGATTCCGATGAGCCGATCACAAAATCGCCCGTCGAGCGGGGCCTGTGGGGCCCACGACACGCGATTTCGTTAACGTTCTCAGAATCGAACCAAACTTGACCCACAGGACCAGCGTATCGCTACGAGTCCGATGGCGCAAGTTTCGTCTCGATCCGACAAGTGTACAAGAAGTTAGGGCGAATTGTAGAAAAGTCGGATACGGGGCGATGTCCGCGGATACGCGTTGATTTCGGTGTGCACGCACACCCGAATCAGCTTCCGCGAATTCTCACACGTCCGTATCGACGGTGCGCACGTATCTGTGAAGACCGCACGCGACCAAGTCGTCCCGTTTGGCGGGACGTACTCAGTTCCGGGGTGAAACAAGGTCTAGTTTTTCCTGTTTTTGGATCGCGGTGTGCGATCACCACAGGACGCGATGCCCCGAGCGGTTTGTCCGGGCACCGAGAGGGTCATACAGGCTTCAAAACGCAATTTGCGGAATTGAAAACGGAGCTACGAACAGAAAGTTACACGCACCTGAAGGGGACCCAAAAATTAGGGTCGAGTCGTGTCCGACTCGTGTCGGACACGGAATCTGAATTAGGGCTAGGGTTAGGGTTTTCCGGCGGATCTCCGGCGGCTCGGGCGGCGGGGAAGGCCGAAGATGGCGCTGGCGGAGGCGGGCGGAGACTCGGCGGTCGGGCGGAGGTTGGCCGGGGCTCTGGAGTCGGAGGCGGCTCGGGCTGCCGTGGTTCGAGCTGCTGCTGGACGCCGGGGACGGCTGCGGCCGCTGCTGGCGGAGCGGTGGGAGGCGGTGGCGCGGGCGGCGCAGCCTGGGGCGGAGCCAGTGGGAGAGGGCGGAGCGGGACGACGGCGTCTAGGGTTGTGGCCGGAGTAGAGGCGGCCAGGGGTTTTAAAGGGGGAGCGGGCGGAGGCTCGCTCCGGGCGAGGCGGAGGAGAGAGCGGGGGGGTCGTGGCGAGGAGGCGGGCTGCGTGGCCGGGCGGGGCGCCGCGTGGCCGGGCGGGGCGGCGCAGGCGGCGGAGGCGGCGGAAAACGCGGGGGGCGGGGACTGGGTCAGGGAGAGGGGTGCGGGTTGCGGGTTGCGGGTCGGGTGCGGTTGGACCCGACCCTACCCGTTAAGGCGGGCGGGCCGAGCGGGTTTGGGCCGGGCTGAGAGTTGGGCCGCGGGCTGAGTTATTTAAGAAAATAAATAATTAAATAATTAATTAATTAATTAATTAAGTAATTAAATAATTAAATAAATAGTTTTAGGTGATTTAAAAATAGGTCCGGGGCCCGATAAATTCCAGAAAAATTATCCTAAGTCCAGTTTTCCATTTTACACCAAAAAATATTATTTTTATAATATTTTAATATTATTTATTTACAAGTAAAAAAATTATTTAATAATTAGAAACCCTGATTTTAATTACAGAAAATTCACAGAAAATTCCAGAAAATTGTAAAAAATCTCAATTTAAAATTCTTGCAAAATCTGGGGGTTTACATCTTTGGTGGAGTCTTCTGGTGCCGTATCCATTACTCTCTGTAATAAGCATCAAAGGGACCGATATACTCGCCGCCATTGTTCGACCGAACACAAAGCAGCTTCTTGCTCGTCTCCCTTTCAACAGAGACCTGAAACTCCTTGAAAGTGGGCAGCACCTGATCCTTGGTTTTTAAGGTATAGACCCAAACCATCCTGAAAAAAGTCAGCAATAAATGTTACAAAATAAGAAGCACCACCAATGGATTTTACTTTCTGAGTATTGCAGACATCCGAGTGAACCAACTCAAGCAACGCATGCTTCCTTGAACTTGGGTGACTTTGGAAAGACACTGTAAACCCCCTGATTTTTCAAGAATTTTTAAATTTAGATTTTTACAATTTTCTGGAATTTTCTGGAATTTTTCTGTAATTAAAAACAGGATTTTAATTATTAAATAATTTTTAATAGATAATAAATGATATTAAAATATTATGAAAATAATATTTTTGGGTGTAAAATGAAAAATTGGACTTAGGATAATTTTCTAGAAATTTATTGGACCCGGACCTATTTTAAAACACCTAAAAACTATTTATTTAATTAATTATTTATTTATTAAATTATTTATGGATTATTTTAACTATTTATTTATTGATTATTATTATTATTATTTAATTATTACCCAGCCCAACCCAATAGCCCCGGCCCATTGGGCTCAACCCAGCCCCCCTGCCTAGCGGGTCGGGCGGGTCCGCCCGACCCGCGAACCCGCCGTCCGACCCGACCCGGAAAACCCATCCCCTCCCCCACGAACTGCTCGAGCCCGCGTCCCCCGCTCCGCCGCCCGCTTCCCGCCCGCTCCGCTCGCCCCACGACCCCCTCTCCCCTCCGACTCCTCCGCCTAGCCAACCTCCGCCGGCTCCCTATATAAACCCCCCCTCGTCGAGCTTCCACCGCCATAGCCACCACTCCGCCACCGCCAGCCGCCTCGCCGTGCCCGGCCAACGCCACCCTGCCCGCAGCTCCCTCTCCCCCGTCCTCCTCCTTCCCTCCTCTTCTTCTCCACCGGCACCGGCCAGCAACAGCCGCAGCAGTCGCCCACGCCTCCGGCCGCCCCGCGCCGCCGGGTGCCTCGCCGCTGCCCCCGGCCTCCCCCGCCGCAGAGCCGCCGTCTCCGCCGTCCAGAGCCCTAAACCTAACCCTAGACACAGCCGGACACGGCTCGGACACAGGACACAGTGTCCTGTGTCGTGTCGGACACGACGAAAACAGGAAGCCTGCGTGACCCTCTCTGTGCCCGTGCAACCCGCTCGGTGCATCGCGTCCCTTGGTGATCGCACACAGCGATCCAAAAACAGAAAAAAACAACGCCCCGATTCACCCCGGAACTGGGTACGCCCCGCCAAATGGGACGACTTGGTCGCGCGCGGTCTTCATAGATACGTGCGTGTCGTTGATACGGACGTGCGGAATTTCGCAGAAGTCGATTCGGGGGTGCGTGCACCCCGGGATCAACGCGTATCCGCGGACATCATCCCGTATCCGACTTTTCTGAATTGTGACCTAACTTTGTGTACACACGTCAGATTGAAACGAAACTTGCGCCATCGGACTCGTAGCAATACGCTGGTCCTGTGACCCAAGTTTGGTTCGATTCTGAGAACGTTGACGAAATCGCGTGTCGTGGGCCCCACAGGCCCCGCTCGACGGGCGATTTTGTGATCGGCTCATGGAATCTAATTTTGGAAGTTCTGTTGGGTTCGTATCATCGTTCCTGACCTATTGACACTAAGTTTGGTGAATTTGGAGACCTTTGACCCTGACACATTTTTCGGTGCAAAGCGGGCCCACATGTGGACCCCGTTTTGACCCGAAATTACCGTTTTTGCCCTTGTCTCCAAATTGGACTCAAGGACAGGCGTTTTAGCTGATTGATATTTTTTGGATCTGATGGTGATGTTTGTTTCAGCAACCGGAGTACCGCCTGCAAATCCAGCTGAAGTCAGAGCTACAGTTGGAGCCAGAACCACAGGCAAGTGTACCTTACCAAATCCTGCAGCTTGCTACTTATTTCCTTGACTTAGTTATACATCAGTGGGCAAGTATACCTTGCCAACTTTACAGTTCTTGTTGCATATTTTCTTGCTTTATTTATATTGTTGTGCATGCTTAACCTAGGACCGTGTGACTTGCTTAGCGTCCGATTATAGTCGGGTGCCAACCCCGTACGCGGAGTTGTGTAACGTCACATAGACATGGATATCGAGACCATATGTATTCTCGTACTTGTCTTATCAAGTACATCATAACCCAGGACACTTGACACTATTCATGAGACAGAGTCTTCCTGAGACATTCAAGGTGATTCTGTATAGGATACAAGTTTATGACATAGACATTATATTCATAGACATTATATGACTTGCTGCATTAGTATTGATCCTGCGTGTCATGGACATGAGACGTGTGATTACATTGGGTGGGGAGAGACTCACAGGCTACAGGCTGATATATATATATATATATATATATATATATATATATATATATATATTTATTTATTTATTTATTTATTTATTTATTCTGGCGAGGCCTCAGACTCTATATTAGAGCTAGGCACTCTATTAGTGATATATTTATTGTGAGGCCTCAGACTCTATATTAGAGCTAGGCACTCTATTAGTTATTACTGCTACCGGCTCCCCGACACAGAGCTTGTAGTGGTCTCAGCCTGAGTACTCGTGATGCTCTCACTTGCATTTTCACATAGATGGTTACATACTTACCCTATTTATTTCATTATCTGCTGCACTGCTTATATTTTGGCTTGTATTATCTGTACCTTGTTATGTCCCCTGAGGACCTGGAATGGACTATGTCCCCAGGTATAGCCGAAGAGATCCATCCAGAGATACACCGTACATGAGCACTTCTAGGAGCTGTACCAGGACCTGAGGACGAAATCGCACCAGAGGACTTCTCCTGAGCATTGGCTGTATATAGTTGGTTATTTCTGTTTCTCTTTCCAGTTCCTTTATTTCCTGTCTATGGCATTGATGTATCAGATATATTCTCGGATTGTTCCCCGAGACATTTATTGAGATTTGATAGTTATTTCTATTTGCATTATTCTGGCATTTAATCTGTGATTATCTATTGTGGATCCATTAAATTGGGTTGTCCATCGGTGCGTGCTGCTGGCCATTGCCACGTGTCTAGTCCCTCGATATTTTGGGACTGGGGCGTGACATGGTTTTTGTGGTGGTCTTCGACTAAATTGTTCGGTTTCAACTTAGGGACCGAACAGGCCTGCAATAAGAATATGATAAGTCTTAGGATCTCATCCACTTGCTTGAATCATTCTTGATCTCTATATCGACTCCAAATAATTTACTTGCATCCTGCCTTGATTCCTGTGCGCCTCTTATTGTTTATTTTGGATGTAGAGAAATGGACCCACAAGAGTGCAACGAGACTCCCGCAGGAACACCACAAGCTACAGGTGTCACCTATGACGACGAAGTGACCCCAGTCGGTGGAGTTCCATCAACTCAACAGAGCCAGGAGGCAGGTCAACCTACCTTCAGATTTTGGCGTGATGACATCCCACCTCCGCCGCAGTTCGTCCCACCAATGCCCGCATTCCCACAGGGTCAGCCAATTGACGGGCAACAGATATTCCAAATAATCTATGCAATAATGCAAGCTCAACAAGAGTCTTTGAGTCGCAGCCTAGTAAGCGCACTAGAGCAGGCAGATCTACCAGCACGACGACCAACGACGGGCTCTATCACTGATTTCTGCCAACTGAAGCCACGTACTTTTTCTGGCAAGGAAGAGCCCACAGAAGTTCATGAATGGCTCACCAACATTCGGCATCAATTAGAAGCAGCTGAGCTTCCAAAGGAACGTTGGATGACTGCCGTCAGAATGCAATTGACAGGCAATGCGCACCACTGGTGGTTATCTGAGGAGACACGACTCGGACCAGACCGAGCCACTTGGGAGGAGTTCTCCAGACTCTTTCAGGAGATGTATATTCCGGCTATCGCACGATCAGAACTTCGGGACAAGTTCAATCGTCTCACTCAGGATGCTATGACGGTGGAAGAATACAACGCGAAATTCATTCGTCTGAGCCGCTTCACCCCAACCCTGATCCCGACAGAAGAAGAGAAGGCTGAGAAGTTCTTCGACGGACTAAACTTCGAGCTACAGAGACTGATCGGATCCGTTGCACCTACTTCTTACTCGGACGTCCTCGCTGCAGCCCGACGCATGGAACGCGTCGTCAGGAGAGAGGCCAACCTGAAGCGGCCTTCCACATCCGCACCAACCAGTCTGCAAAGCGTCAACAGATAAATCCACCCCCGAGAGCAGCACCAGGAGTCTCATTCCTTCCTACTTGTTACTACTGTGGAAAGATAGGCCATATTGAAAGAGAATGCAGACGCAAGCTAGGAACGTGCTTAATTTGCGGATCCAGACACCACTTAGCCAGAAATTGCACAGCATATCAAGGAGAAACACTGATGATGCATCAAGAAGCTTTACGAGTGCCGAGGCCAGCCTGTCCAGCAATGGGAGCACCGCAAACGGGAGTTGAAAGAGTCGTACCACCAACTCCAGGAGGGTATCAGCCGAGGCCACCTTTGATACCACAAGCAGCACTCTTCCAGCAGGCTCAGCAGCAACAGAGGAATCGATTGCCAGGACGCGGACAAGCTTTCACGATGACTTGGGAGGATGCGCAGACTCTTAGAGTAGCTAATGCGCGTAAGTGATTCGTAGTTATCCGTTTCTAGTCTTGTTTTAGCTCGTGCCTATTGGTTCGTGACCTCAGCCCCAACCTAGTAATTTGTAACTTGTTAATAAGAACCTAGATTTCTAAAAGTTGTAATTTTCTTGCTTTAACTAGATTTTTCTGGAAAGTGCATAACTTCCATTTTTAGGGAAACGGTATTTCCCTAGGTATCTTGTGATGTGTTTCGACCGTGTCATCTCTGTTGACCGGTTATTCTTTGATTGCGAGGACGCAATCCTCTTAAGGGGGGTAGATTGTAAACCCCCTGATTTTTTAAGAATTTTTAAATTTGGATTTTTACAATTTTCTGAAATTTTCTGGGATTTTTTTGTAATTAAAAATAGGGTTTTAATTATTAAATAATTTTAATAGATAATAAATAATATTAAAATATTATGAAAATAATATTTTTGGGTGTAAAATGAAAAACTGGACTTAGGATAATTTTCTAGGAATTTATTGGGCCCCAAACCTATTTTAAAACACCTAAAAACTATTTATTTCATTAATTAATTATTTATTAAATTATTTATGGATTATTTTAACTATTTATTTATTGATTATTATTATTATTATTATTATTTAATTATTACCCAGCCCAACCCAATAGCCCCGGCCCATTGGGCTCAACCCAGCCCCCCTGCCTAGCGGGTCGGGCGGGTCCGCCCAACCCGCGAACCCGCCGCCCGACCCGACCCGAAAAGCCCACCCCCTCCCCCACGAACTGCTCGAGCCCGCGTCCCCCGCTCCGCCACCCGCTTCCCGCGCCGCCCCGCCCGGCCGCCCGCCCGCTCCGCTCGCCCCACGACCCCCTCTCCCCTCCGCCTCCTCCGCCTAGCCAACCTCCGTCGGCTCCCTATATAAACCCCCCCTCGTCGAGCCTCCACCGCCATAGCCACCACTCCGCCACCGCCATCCGTCTCGCCGTGCCCGGCCAACGCCACCCTGCCCGCAGCTCCCTCTCCCCCGTCCTCCTCCTTCCCTCCTCTTCTTCTCCACCGGCACCGGCCAGCAACAGCCGCAACAGTCGCCCACAGCCTCCGGCCGCCCCGCGCCGCCGCGTGCCTCGCCGCTGCCCCCCGGCCTCCCCTGCCGCAGAGCCGCCGTCTCCGCCGTCCAGAGCCCTAAACCTAACCCTAGACACAGCCGGACACGGCTCGGACACAGGACACAGTGTCCTGTGTCGTGTCGGACACGACGAAAATCCCAATTTTCGACCCTGTTCAGTTACTCCTAACTCTCTGCTCGTAACCCCATTTTCGATTCCGTCTTTTGCATCGTGAAGCCTGCGTGACCCTCTCGGTGCCCGTGCAACCCGCTCGGTGTATCGCGTCCTGTGGTGATCGCACACCGCGATCCAAAAACAGAAAAAAATAATGCCCCAATTCACCCCGAAACTGGGTACGCCCCGCCAAACGGGATGACTTGGTCGCGCGCGGTCTTCACAGATACGTGCGCGTCATTGATACGGACGTGCGGGATTTCACAGAAGTCGATTCGGAGGTGGGTGCACCCCGGGATCAACGCGTATCCGCGGACATCGTCCCGTATTCGACTTTTTTGAATTGTGACCTAACTTTGTGTACACACGTCGGATTGAAACGAAACTTACGCCATCGAACTCGTAGCGATACGCTGGTCCTGTGACCCAAGTTTGGTTCGATTCTGAGAACGTTGACGAAATCGCGTGTCGTGGGCCCCACAGGCCCCGCTCGACGGGCGATTTTGTGATCGGCTCATCGGAATCCAATTTTGGAAGTTCCGTTGGGTTCGTATCATCGTTCCTGACCTATTGACATTAAGTTTGGTGAATTTGGAGACCTTTGACCCTGACACATTTTTCGGTGCAAAGTGGGCCCACATGTGGACCCCGTTTTGACCCGAAATTGCCGTTTTTGCCCTTGTCTCTAAATTGGACTCAAGGACAGACGTTTCTAGCTGATTGATATTTTTTGGATCTGATGGTGATGTTTGTTTCAGCAACCGGAGTACCGCCTGCAAATCCAGCTGAAGTCAGAGCTACAGTTGGAGCCAGAACCACAGGCAAGTGTACCTTGCCAAATCCTGCAGCTTGCTACTTATTTCCTTGACTTAGTTATACATCAGTGGGCAAGTATACCTTGCCAACTTTACAGTTCTTGTTGCATATTTTCTTGCTTTATTTATATTGCTGTGCATGCTTAACCTAGGACCGTGTGACTTGCTTAGCGTCCGATTATAGTCGGGTGCCAACCCCGTACGCGGAGTTGTGTAACGTCACATAGACATGGATATCGAGACCCTATGTATTCTCGTACTTATCTTATCAAGTACATCATAACCCAGGACACTTGACACTATTCATGAGACAGAGTCTTCCTGAGACATTCAAGGTGATTCTGTATAGGATACAGGTTTATGACATAGACATTATATTCATAGACATTATATGACTTGCTGCATTAGTATTGATCCTGCGTGTCATGGACATGAGACGTGTGATTACATTGGGTGGGGAGAGACTCACAGGCTACAGGCTGATATATATATATATATATATATATATATATATATATATATATATATATATATATATATATATATATATATATATATATTCTGGCAAGGCCTCAGACTCTATATTAGAGCTAGGCACTCTATTAGTGATATATTTATTGTGAGGCCTCAGACTCTATATCAGAGCTAGGCACTCTATTAGTTATTACTGCTACCCGGCTCCCCGACACAGAGCTTGTAGTGGTCTCAGCCTGAGTACTCGTGATGCTCTCACTTGCATTTTCACATAGATGGTTACATACTTACCCTATTTATTTCATTATCTGCTGCACTGCTTATATTTTGGCTTGTATTATCTGTACCTTGTTATGTCCCCTGAGGACCTGGAATGGACTATGTCCCCAGGTATAGCCGAAGAGATCCATCCAGAGATACACCGTACAGAAGCACTTCCAGGAGCTGTACCAGGACCTGAGGACGAAATCGCACCAGAGGACTTCTCCTGAGCATTGGCTGTATATAGTTGGTTATTTCTGTTTCTCTTTCCAGTTCCTTTATTTCCTGTCTATGGCATTGATGTATCAGACATATTCTCGGATTGTTCCCCGAGACATTTATTGAGATTTGATAGTTATTTCTATTTGTATTATTCTGGCATTTAATCTGTGATTATCTGTTGTGGATGAGATTAGAATAACCTGGGACTTGTAATAATTATTCTATTTCCTGTTAGACTACAGCTTAAGCATGCCCTGATGGATCCATTAAATTGGGTTGTCCATCGGTGCGTGCTGCTGGCCATTGTCACGTGTCCAGTCCCTCGATATTTTGGGACTGGGGCATGACAGACACCATATTTTGCTTTCCCGCCAAACAGTGTGTGCACTTCTCCAACTTTGTAGACTTTAGCCTTGGAATCACCTTCATGTTGACCAAGTAGCTCATCCCCTTCTCGTTGATATGACTGAGCCGCCTGTGCCATAACTCAGTAGACGCATCAGTAGCTGCGTTAACCTCATGTGCGCTCCCTTCCATATAGTAGAGTCCGGACCTCTTGCTTCCTCTGGCAATCACCATCGAACCTCTGTAAAGCTTCCACTGATTGTTCCCGAAGAGACTGAAGAAACCCTTATCATCCAACCTTCCAGCCGACACCAGGTTAAAACTGATATCAGGAACATGAAGGACATCTTTGAGAACAAGAACAGCACATGTCTTTGTCCTCAAATGCACATCTCCAATGGCAACCTCCTTCGACACATCTTTATTGTTCATCTTCAATACTCCACAGTCGCATATTGTGTATGTAGCAAATAGTGCCATGTTGTGAGATATGTGCGTTGAAGCACCTGAGTCCACCAGCCAAGAGTTGTCATCGCATATGAGGTTCATAACTACCTCATCACCTACAATGATCACGTCGCCTCCATGTGTCGAGGCCGTCGCTGTAGTGTTCTCACTTTGCTTCCCTTTGTCGTCCTTCTTCTATCTCTTCCAAGCGAAACAGTTCCGCTTGATGTGGCCCTTATTGCCACAATGGTAATACTCTGAGTTCTCGTACCGACCCTTGGACCTTTCCCTGCTTTTGTCTCTACCACCGCCTGGACCCCTACTTTTACCCTTTCTGCGGCTCTCTGAAACAAGCGCCTCTGAGTAGGATATGGATGAAGTGCCCTGAGAACGTCTCTGCATCTCTTCATTCAGTACTCCGCTCTTGGCAAACTCCAGACTGACCACGCCTTCCGGAGCAGAAGCGATCATAGACACTCGTATGGTCTCCCACGAGTCTGACAATGTACACAGCAGCCATAGTCCCTGAACCTCATCGCCGAACTTGACTCCCAGGGATGATAGCTGGTCAACCACGCCTTGGAACTCACACAAGTGATCTGTAATAGACGTCCCATCTTTGTACCGCAGACCCATCATCATCCGGATCAGGAATAATTTATTTACTTCGGTCTTCTTCGCATACAAAGATTCCAGCTTATCCCACAATGTTCTCGCATTCTCAATACTGGCAACGTAGTTGTACACGTTCTCGTCAACAAACTGCCTGATGTACCCACACACATGTATATGCTCGAAATTCCAGTTCTCTTCGGATTTGTCACTGGGCCTCTCAGAAGCAAATACCGGCAGATGCAGCTTCTTGACAAATAGCAGATCCTTTATCTTGCTCCTCCAGTATTGATAGTTGGTACGTTCAGGTTTACCATGCGCACCGACTCCGCGTCCATCTTTCTCCCTAGTTTGCCTGTCAACTCCTGACACCCTTCTGAAATTCCAGAATCTGGCTCTGATACCACTTTGTTGGAAACGAAAGTGCGAAAACCGTTCCCCAAACCAGAGAGTACCTGCGAGAGAACCGAGCAAAACGCATAAACCAAAAATGACAAACATAAATCGCAGACACAAATATTTTTGACGTAAAAAATTCTTGCGGGAAAAACCATGGGACGATCGGAGTCCAACCCTGAAAAGCCTTCACTAATGGAATAAGAAATACACCGACTCCTTACAAACTTCTCACCGATCCAAACGAATCACCACAACTCTTTTGGAACAAAAAATAGATTATAACCACGAAGAAGAAAGACAACGAGAAATACCCGAAACTGATCTCCTTCTTCGAAACGGCCTACAATCCTTCTTTCTTCTCTCCAATGTTGCAATGGCACTCTTGCCTCCTTTTCTCTCCTTGTTGCTATTTTTTTTTTAGAGAGATATATTTTAGGGCCAGGAGACACGCCTCAAACCCACAACTAGCATTCCTATTATAGATAGGAATATCCAATCCAAATCCAAATCCATTCAGTTATTCCTATTATATTTAGGAATATCTAATCCAAATAAATTGAGATATTCCTATTATATGTAGAAATACTCAATCCTACTCCGGAATATTTTTCACATAGGTTAGAAATCCCACCCACTCCAACATAATGTACCGTGCGAAGCGGGACATTACATAATATACTACTTAGAAAAAAAATCGTTCTCGAAACTTAAAATTAAACTCATTCCACTTCGTCAACTAAATTTATGAACAAAAATTCTCTTTCTACTTCAAGTTCAACATTCCACGATAACTCTTTCACAACTTATCATCTCTTCAAAGCATGCAAATTGATTCAATGATTTTAATTTACCCTCTCTTTTTTTGTCCAATACTCGTGCAATTTTTTTAGCACACAATAATCCTCTCTGCAGCTCCAATTGAAATCAACTCGCCACTTGACTTGGATCTTACATCTATTTTTGAAAACCCAAAAATATAGTACACTTCAACCAATGCCGATGGTAGTGAAAACAAACGAGTTACAAATCCAACTTTATTTCGCAATACTAATCATTGGATACTCTCGACCAAACTGGCCCCTAGCCTCAATTTCGTAACTCATTTGCGTAGTTACTCCTCAAGAATGCATAATTTTCCATTAAGACTTGTGTACCATTCAAACATAATTGTATTCCATCCATATTTTCATATTGTTACTCTATCATACTCATTGTACCAAGATCTTATATACACAGACTCAATGAGTTATCGCAACATCTTTTCCTTCTATCTGCTTTGAACACATCTTGTAACCAAGTTTCAGTCTAATCATTCTCAAAATTCATCAACATCCTTTCGGTCAATTATATGTCTAATCCCCTTCCTTCAATGAGTCTCTAGTTATAGTAGAACTACCTCAAGCGAGGTTGCAACAAACAAGAAGTATATAATTAAAACTCTTTCCAACTAGTAATCCTTAGATTTTAATTCCTACAGCACTCAATTCGAAGCTTGTAATTAAAATTATAGTTTCTAAAACTCTTAGGGCTAGAAAATCTATTCCAAAAAATCTAGAAATTAATGGCAAAATGTTCTTAACCCAACAAGTGTAAGAAAAATACTAAATCATAGAGCTTAATTTATTAGGGTTCTAGGTCCTAGCATTTATTTGGTGATTTATGGCCCAAAACTGGACCAACAATTTTACTAAATTTACATCAAATTGAAAACATAACATATCATCCTGAAATATTTTTGTGTGATCCTAATATATTAAAGTTAAATGCTGACAACCTTTCAAATAGAAAGGAGTTTGGTAGTTTTTAAGTTATGAGTCCCGCAATTTGAGTTATTTTCTGTTACGAATTCAACAATAAAACTTTACTCAAAAGGTCCTAATATAGAAATTAAATCCAATTTCCCAATTTTTAATATGTTATAGTCATAGGTTTTAAGTTTAATAAAAAAAATTATAGAAGGAAAAATGGTTATTCGAAGTTAGGAGTTATGCCTATTTTGCTACAGGGTGACTATACTGAAATAGTAGTTATAACATAAATTTTTTTGGTCTATTAATTTTTTTTTTTTCTACAATCCTTGAAAAATAGATTTAAGATACTATATAGGAAATGGAACAGACGTAAAATTTTAGGAGGCAAGAAATTTGGAAACAAGGTCAAAAAGTTCATGTAGACAAATTTTTCTTGCAAAATACCCTCAAAGCTCAAGTTAGGTTAATGACCCATCTCTTACAAAAAGCAATGGATTTATTTATGATCAGCTTCGATTGGCAGACAAAATATTACGATTAACCGACCCTATAGTGCTACACATTTATTCAATTTCATCTCGATCCATTGTAGGATAGGCAACTAAGGCTGTGTTTGATTCATTGTGATGTAATTGAAATCATAATAGATTTAAGTTTTGTAATGTAATAGAATTACAATTAAATTATCATGTTTGGTTGGAACATGTAATCAAATCATGTAATGTAATATCAATTGCATTTAAATGTTTAGTTTACCATATAATGTAATTGAGTTAGTAATATAATAAAGAAATTTATAAACTAAAAAAATTTAAAAAAATAAAAAAATAAAAAGTAACTAAAAATAATTAAAAATAACTAAACGATGAGTAAAAATAAAAAATAAAACTAGAAAATTTTAAAAACAAAACAAAAAAGATAAAAAAAATAAAAATTTCTGAACAAGAAAAAAAATATTGAAAGCAAGAAAACAAATATTTAAATTTTAAAATTTAAAACAACTAAAAAATATACTAAAAAATTAACAAATTAGCAAATTAACAAACTAAAATTAGAAAACTAAAAAATTTAAAAAAATAGAAATTGAAAACTAAAAAATTGAAATTTTGAAAAATTAAAAAACAAAAAAGGTTGAAATAATAGAAGAAGAAGAAGAAACAAAACAAATTAAGTACTTCTAAGTTTTAAGTTTAATGCAATTATAATTACATGATTTCTACGATTTAATTAGTTTAAAAAGAAAGTGAAATTGACGAAATGTAATCCAATTTGTAATGGCCATTACATTATATCTATAAAAAAAATTGTACAATCAAACACCTGGAATTAGAATTACAATATAGTGTCAATTACATTATATTGCCTGACATGCAAACCAAACGCACTCACCCTAATACTAATCTCGGAAGTACATCGTCTGACCCCGAGCTAAGACTCTTGAGTCAAGAACAACTTTAAAAACATCTATTGCTTTTATTAGTCTTAAACATGTTCAATTTTAGAACAACTTTACAAAAAGGCTTGAAGCAGTGATTGTGAAGGACACGTGTTGACTCCGCAAGGGAACGAGGTACATTCTTCCAAAACTACACGAAACCAACTTTTGATAATATTCAACAGCAATAATACCTTATAGCCCCGCCATATTGGCCCCCAACTGGCCCCTGCCGACGTGGTATTTGCATGAAAACCACATAAGAAGGAATTGTTTGGAGGGACACTTTGAATAGAGTAATAGTATTACTCAACAATTTATTTACAAACTTATAAATTTTGTAAGGATTTCAAGAATCGGTCATAACATGTAACAAACCAAAATAGCAAATACAACAGGAGCATACTTGATTTCAACTAAGAAGCTCAAGCTTATGATGATACAACTCAGAGGCCACTACTATGATCCCCCATCTGGAGTCTTGATCCATATTAAACTCTAACGGAGTTAAAAGAGTATGCCAACCAAAAAACTGGCATTTGTCTCATCATCTCATGTTGGACTAGTGTATGTCATGATTCAGGATGTGCCCAGAAAAAATGAACATGGCGCCTACCCACCAATGAAGCCTAGTTGGTGAAAGATGAAGGCGAGAATCAGCATAACAATGGCTAGAATCAGGCCGGGCCTTCCCAAGATCCAGTTCTTTGTCTTCTTTGCAGCTTCAACACCTTGCCGTGCCCTTTCTGCCCACCTCATCTGAAGAAAACACATTGTACAATCAGAAAATGTACTAAACAGTATAACGGTAGCATACGTACGTACACAGATAATTACGTGCTCACAGGAGGAAGAGTTTCAATAGTAGGCATGTAAAGGAAGCATTTTAGAAGGAGGTAAAAATGCATTTCAAAAGAGGTAATCACATAAATATTGCAAAAGAGAGGAATCCAGTACAAGTGTTGCAAAACAAGAGGTTATAAATGTTTTCATGTGCATATATAACTATATCCACGCCATACATTTGTCCCAAAGATTTCAAAAAATGCAGTATTATGAATCTGTATCATGTTTGTATCCAAATTTGTCCGTATCTGTACAACCTAGGGTCTACACAATGAAGTCAGAATCAAGTTTCTGAATATCCTTTGAGGTTGATGCAGATGGATGAAACACAACAAGAGAAGTTGCAATTATAATAACAGATGTCAACAAGAAGGTTGTAAAAATCACTATGCTAGCTGGGCGGGCACCCGCCGCCTAACGCCTAGTCCGCCTAGGTGTCCGGTCCCCCACCCCACCCCACCCTACCTCCAAAAAAAAAAAAAACTTTTGGACTTTCTTGTTGCTGCTCACAATTTCTCGGGCTTTCCTAGGCCATGTAATCTGCTGGACTTGTGGTCTGGACAGAAGAAGAGCACAAGCAGCAAAAAATAAATAGCTCTCTACTCTCTGTCAAAGCAAAGCAAAGGAAAAGCAAAAAATAAAAATAAAAACACCTGTCAAGCTCTTGTTGACCGTTGACATTGACTTCAAGTGGGTGGCGGTCTTCGTTGCTTGGTCGGCCGTCGGTACTGCTTGGTTGCTGCTCGCCGCTACTTGGTCGACATAGCTTGGGGGCCGGGAGTGGTATATGGCGAGGTCGGCACGTCAGATTTGACTCGCTCGGGGATCTTCCCACTTTGGTTACCGCTCCCACATGTAGGTGTTTTTTAGGTCTCTCGATTTGGGGGGAGAGAGCTCCAAAATCAAATTGGTTTCGGGTCAGCTATCCAAACCATATAAAAAAAATTGAAACCACCTGGGCAGTCGTCTAGAGGAGTCGGTGACTCCAACTAGGTGGCCGCCTTGTCGCCTAGCCCGCCTAGGCATCCAATTTTGCCCGGTCTTTCGCACCACCACCCAAATGGTCGATTCCGATGGAAATTTGGGCAGTCCATGGCCGCCTAGCGCCTAGGTGCCAATTTTTTCCGCTTTTTAGAATATTGGATGTCAACAAGCTTTTATCCAAAAATTTGGGGGTAAGGATATTTGAGTCCTTCCATTTTGCTCCATTTAAAGTCTTGACCTATAACATTAGCAAATACATTTCCTTTTTGATAGCCTCAATTTAAGTTTGTTAAGGATACACCTTATCCTGGCTGCTTCTTTAAGTAGTATCCTATCACTTGGATCACTACAAGTGTACATCTCTAGGTATTCATTGCATGTTCAAACCACCTCTGATGTTTCCTAATCTTATCTTTAATAGTATCACCTCCAAATTCGCATTGATACACATTTCTTATCTTCCATGAGAAGTTGTAACCAGAATACATCTGTCACGCCCTTTATTGGGTGTGGTGGGTGTTGATCTCAAAACACTTCAGATTCTCTTAACCCAGTAAACTAAAATCCGCAAAGCAGAGAGAGAGAGAGAGAGAGAGAGAGAGAGAGAGAGAGATGGTGCAAGAAGATCCTTACTGCAAGATGGCCCACTGACAAGCCAAATCAATAATAAACACGTTAACTACGATCTATGTATCATCAAACTTAGATATATCAAAAAGGGAAATGATCCACCAACTGATATTTCTTGTCTACACAATGTAATCCATTTTGAAAGATTGTTTGGTTCAGCTAAGAATACAAACAGTGGATATTGAGTGGATATAGGTATTACCATACTTGTATTTTTTTATAGCATACAAGGAGATATTAACAGAAAATAGCATCGGAATAATTGAACACAATATCTGTTTTGACTCAAACGGATATATATTCATTTGAATATAGATGCAGAGAGAGAGTAACATGAGATGGTGCAAGAAGATCCTTACTGCAAGATGGGCCCACCAACAAGCCAAATCAATAATCAACACCATTAAGAACGATCTATGTATCATCAAACTTAGATATATCAAAAAGGGAAATGATTCTCCAACTGATATTTCTTGTCTACACAATGTAATCCATTTTGAAAGATTGTTTGGTTGAGCTAAGAATACAAACAGTGGATACTGAGTGGATATAGGTATTACCATACTTGTATTTGTTTTTTCATAGAATATAAGGAGATATTAACAGAAAATAACATTCGGATAATCAAACACAATATATGTTTGTTTCAAACAGATGCATATTCATTTGAATATAGATGCAGAGTGGTTTTCATTCTGATAACTCATATAGTAATAGGAACAATAGTTTTAAAGATTTTTTTTTTTTACTTTTACTTTTACTTTTACTTTTACTTTTACTTTTATATCACTCGGATAACATATATAAAAGCAGAAACCATCGTACTTGTACAAATTTTTTAAACGGATAAATGATCAGTATCCCATATATGCTAAAAATCATGTTCTGATCATATCATCTGTATTTGTTTGTGCCCCCAGTTACAGGGTTCCAAATCATGTGGTTTTGGATATATATAGATTTGGATCTCATGAAATACGAGAGAGAGAGAGAGAGAGAGAGAGAGAGAGAGAGAGAGAGAGGTGGATGAACAAGGCGACCATGATGGGTGGAAGGATTAGGGAAGGTACAGTAATGAATAAAGGTAGAGGCAACAACAACCATGGTGGCAGCATTGAAGATAGAAACGGCACCAAGAGGTTGGGGAGAGGGAGAGGGAGAGGGAGAGGAGGAATGAGAACTGGATGGGCATTCTTTTTGAAAACGAAAAAGATAGCTTTGACCTTGGATTTTATATAATAGTTAACTGAAACAAGAACACATTATAAAACATGATTGGCTAACACATAACTTGAAAGCACAGATGGTGTGTTCCTAAAACTTGTTGACTATTAATAAAAGACTGGAAAAAGGTTACAGGGATGAAAAACTTCAAGATTCTAGCAAACTGGATGGTTCAACAGTACTTCAACCTTGAAAGATTCAGATCACACTCAATATAGAGATGGATTAATAGCGTAAGTCCTAATATCAAAACTTGATTCACTTGTTCTAGATTTGCAAGGAGATAAACACAAACGGATTAAAAGAAACCTATAAAGTAGAATGGAAGAAACCAACATGAGAATAGAGTTCTAAACAGTTAAAATTTCATTAAGAATAATAATTTTCAGGTGACGATATCATCGCGATTAATCACCAGCATACGATGAACTAGTAACCATCCATTGACCGAGTATTGAACTCACTTAATATAGTTGTAGACCAACTCAAATATGATTCATCTGTAATCTAATGAAACACACGTTTAGGTCCTTTATAGATCCCTAAAGCAAAAGCATTATTGGATCATACCTCCATCCTTGTAGCAAAAAAACATATATACCTGAAACAATGACTGAAAACCTATATTCACAATACAGGATGATCCAATCTCCGATGTACTCTACGACTCTTGTGTTCATTTACTCTTATTTTCAGAATTGGGATCACATGCCAATATCGCGTAATGCCCCATAATCCCATGCCAATAAGGAAAAATGTATGAGATATAGGAATTTCTCATGGCCAATATCTCACGCATATATGCCAATATCTCGTGCATTCTCCCATATATGCTTGGCACTATGGCGCATACGAGATATTGGCTTTAGCAGATCCGAATCCCTTTGTGTTCATCATTTATTCTTGTTTTCTTAGGTTCTATCCATATTCCACCCTCTTTCTGTAAAAGGGTTGCTTGAATTTGCAAGAAGCCCCAAAAGTGTAAATCAACGGTGCTATTCTTGGATTTGCACTTCTTGGCGGGATTGTTTGGATGAAGGTTTCTATGGTCTGCCCCTCGGTAAGTGCAAATCCAAGCACTAGTTGAATTAGTGGTATGGAAGAGGCTGTCCGACACTTTTTGTGGTATGCTATCATTTTTCTGTAAAGTGGTATCATGAAGTAGGAAAGAATATGGAAATTCCTGAGCATGAGAACACCTTTAAAGCCCCACTTCTCATGCACTTGTTCTCTTGGAGTGGGATAAGTGAAGAGAGTGAATTATGGGCCTCTTTTGATTCACTTCTTGTGCACTTAGCTTCAATCTAAACATAGAAATTAGAAGCAAGAGAGACAATACGTGGTCAGGTGGGCTTCTTTTAATCCAAACAGATCCTATTTGGCGGAAGCAATCATCCTTTACTCATAAAACATGACTCCACATAAGTCTAGAAAGTAATCCCTGCACCCTCACCTAGAGACTTATTTGATCTCATTTACTCAATTTCTTGGTAGAGCTTCCACTCTCCCATAGTTCTATTAGTTACAGTTGGGAAAGTTTCATCATAGTCACCCGGAGTGTTTATGATAAGATTTTTCATGTAAACATAGCCCTAGATTAACTCTTAAGCTTATAACCGGCGACTATCACTTATCTTAATAAGACACTTTATCTTAGATTTGTTTTACACTATTTCTGCACAAATTTTTGCAACCTGAATCCAATTGTGCGCAAATTTAAGAGTTTCCTACTAGAAAGTACATATACTCCAAATTCAGTAACAAGTCCATGTGTCTGTGTCCATTCAACAGAAACTTCATATTAATTTCTAGGACAACAAAGCCTTTATCCCAAATTTCTGGGGTCGACTACTTCCTATTATTCTCCTTAATTAAAAATCAAAATTTCTCGAGTTCATTAGGGAAAAGCCAGCCAAAGTAAAAACATTCAACTTGGAGAACAACAATCTGCAACTCCGTACAGTTTCATGTTATTAACCAACTCATGGGTAGAAAAAGCCGCCATCCGTTTCCAGGTAAGTAAAAGATATTCCCAGAATTCCACAGAATTAAAACCCTCAAGTAGACAGAGAGAGAAAGATCCGTTAAGTTAAAGGAAGTCTACTATACACTGTTTGAGGCAAGAGATTTTCTTTATCAAGTGAAGAAAATTGGCCGAAGTCGACATACTAGGGAATGGAAAGAAATCTATACATGACAGGCAAAAGATAATATACCATTTTATCCAAGTCTTCAGGCCTTAATGAGGACATTTGCCGTTGGATTTTTTCAGCATCTTCCCTTGAGAGCTTCATCCCAAATTGTTCGCTCATATTTGCCATCATTTCTGGGCTGATATTCTTCATCACAGATGTAAACATCTGCAAATTGAATGTGCACAGGCATAAGTTATCGCAAAGGGGAGATGGAGGGGTCTTGGGGGATATGAGCTTCACATAAAGCCTGACAAACCAGTATAATTTAAAAAAAAATGTACTGATGGATAAGCTGCCAAACCTCACGCATTGCCGGATCTTTCATTGAACTTCTCAAACTTTCCTGCATATCAGTGGATGAAGCTGGAAAAGCGGATGAAGATGAATCAGCTATTGAATTTGATAATAAGCCACCAGTACTAGGTAATCCTGCATCAAACTCTCCTACTGAATGACTTCCTGCTGCAGTTGATGAACGAAATTCACTTTCTGATATCTGACTGCTACCACAATCTGCGGCAATTGGAAGAGTACTATTGACATTCATGGAAGAGGCAATTTCAAACATCTTCTGAAGCTCTTCAGGGGACATCTTTCTCATACTATCCGATGCCAACTTAATCATTTCAGGCGTCATTGTTGGAAGTTGTGAACCAATTTTTGACCCACCATCT
This sequence comes from Iris macrosiphon, assembly GCA_036927795.1. Lineage (NCBI taxonomy): Eukaryota > Viridiplantae > Streptophyta > Magnoliopsida > Asparagales > Iridaceae > Iris > Iris macrosiphon. The sequence goes on along the minus strand of JAYESA010000006.1, from coordinate 210,692,594 downwards.
GATATCCTGGTGCTACCATCAGTAGTAGATGATGAAAAGGGAGTCCCGTTCACATTCATGGAAGAGGCAATGTCAAGCATCTTCTGAAGATCTTCAGGAGACATTGTGCTCATCCTATCAGATGCCATCTTAACCATTTCAGATGTCATTTCGGGAATCTGTGAACTGAACTTTGATCCATCTCCATTAATGTTTGACGACGTCGGGAAAGAAGGGCCTTTTCCATTCAAAGCAGCAGCAGTTTGGAGCATTTTCTGGAGATCTTCTGGCTTCATCTTGCTAATCATATCTGTGGCTGTTTTAACCATATCAGGTGGCATTCCTCCAACACCCATAGCTGCCAGAGTGTCAGGATTGACATTTGAAACGTAGTTTTGGAATAATCTGGCAGACATCATTTACAGAAAGATGCCAAACTATGAGCTATCTCTGTCATTAAACTCATATCGAAGTGCAATACCAAATATGTCCATTAACTCCTCTCTCTTTTTCTCTTGGCTTATTAGAAGATTTTGCAAAAATTATATATCAGCAGTGTTTACACAAAGACACCAGAAAGTGCAAAGTGATCAGATCTGGCACTAAAAGTACTTGGAAATATCTGTTGATGCTAAATATCACACTTCTATTAAGAAAACATTTTGCATACATGACAGTAAATTCTCATATGAGTTGATGCTAAACATTACAATTCTATCAAGAGAACATTTGTTACAAGACAGTAAATTCTCATATCAAAACTAAAACAGTCCAATACCTCACTGTTTCAGGATTGTCTTTGAAACTCTGTAAGCTCTCAACGCTGCCAGTAGATTTTTCCGCATGAGACCCACCATTTTGAGAGCATTCACCAGCTTCAACTGGCTGGGACACAGAGTTATCTACAGATGAACGTTTCTTACTTTCTGAAGCATTTGGCTGGGCCTCTTCTTCCTCTATTTCTTCAATAACTAAACCTGGAAGACTCCAGGTAAACCAGTAATTATTGAATAGTTCAATGATGCAATGAAGAGTAAGAAAAAGATTCATTCAAAGATCTAGCAGCACTAATCAGAATAAGGGATTGAAGTAAAGGAAAGGAAAAAACATACGTCTTGATACATTCCTGTCTCCATCTTTCATTAACTTTTCATTGACATCTCTGCATCATACGTATCATCATCACCCACATTGCTACAAAACATATCGGAGTCTCACCCATATTTATGCAACACAAAAACCTGAAATTTCATACCTAAACATGTCTGCAATAGTTTCATCTTCTGGGGAAAGTTCATGTGCCATGCTCAAGTCAGATACAGCAGCCTGATAGACATTTCAGAAATTAAAGTTGTCTCAAATAATACAAATAGGAATTTACTGATATACAACTCATTGGTTCAAGCTTCTACGCAGAAATTCATTTCAGAGAAGATGCAAACAAGTCCAATATTATGAAGTTAAGAAAGCTTACTTGCAAGTTTCCTATTTCTTTGTATGCTTGACCTCTACGATAGAATGCTTTGAGATTATTTGAGTCGTATGCTAGAACCTGGAATTGAGATAGTAAACTATTGAGTGGAAGTATAATATAGTGCAATAATTTCCATATTTTAAAGTGTGGTGCAAATGGCAATGGAGTTGTACTTTAGGAGCTTAACATCGCCATGTGAACATCCATAAAGAGTGGGTATGTGAAGGATAATGACACTAATGAGGAGTTCGTTGGCAACTGGCGAATCAAACACTGAATAAGTTAATCCATGAAATAAGATATGTTATTTGGTTCTACAATTAACTGAATAAGATTTGAGTTTAAAAGGGCTAGACTTTATTAAATTCAAAGTGTTTGACATTAAAATGGTTTTGCATACATTGTATTTTGCATTTGACCTTTTATAACTTTTTGTATTTTGACCCCCTTTATAACTTATGCATCGTATGAAACATCCTTGGTTATGATAAGAAACCTCCATCTAGCTGATCTTCCTGTGCAGACATGAAGAATAGTGACATTTCAAATTGTTTACCACAACTCTAGCATAGTTCAAACTATCAGCCTAAACCAATACATACCGGCTATCGTATCGGTTTGGCATGTTCATTCCAATACTGCCCCCCCCCCCCCCACCCCACCCCCATACTGACACTTGGCCTCGCTTTCTCTTTCAAGTCAGTGGAGCAAACTTAAAAGAAAAAGAGGTGAAAAAAAGGAGTCAACACAATAATCTAGTTGTGTCGAACATCAACATGCTATAGTGTGTCAATATTGATTTTCTATCGGCAAACCATAACCACTATCATTTGCCAAAGTTATATATATATATATATATATATATATATATATATATATATATATATATATATAGATTCACAACATTCTGAGGTACAAACTATTGGTATTGGAATGAATCGGTATCGGACCATTTCTATGAGTATCAGGATCAGCAGTATCGGCGGTTTCGGATCGAGTATTCAAATTTTTTTTGGTATCGGAAAGCAAATAATTATTAAAAAGTTAGAAAAAAAAAATTACATTTAGGCAGAATTTTAAGTATTTTATGTCATTTCTTAGTAGTTTTGAAATTGAATTAAATACTAGTCACCCTTGCTGGTTGGTTTAACAGCGATAGATAAGTTTCCTTCATTTACATGCTTTTACAACATTATTATGTTTTTACACCCTTGCTGATTGGTCTTTTTCGTTCAATTTTATCTATTGAATTGACTAGAAAAGAAACCTTCAACGTCGGTATCGGTATCAGTTGGTGTCGGATCGAGACATGCCAAATTGTATCGGTATCGACAGTATCTTATCATTATCGACCGATACTGCAAACTATGCAACATTCAATCATTCATACATCTTAACATTATTCCATTTAAAATTATCTATTACATGTGTTTACTTTGCCGAAAGTCAAGTAATAAACATAGTATTGATTGTAGATGAATGATTCAAAATGTTACATATTTTTCCATTCAAAACTAACAAGAAAAAATAAATCATGCATACAACGAAGCCTAAATGTATTAAATATATTTTTATTACTTTTGGTTTTCCAGACGAAGTTGGAAACTCCGATAGAAACTGCCAAAATCACCAAAAATGATACTCATTAGACGGTCTGAAACCGATTCCGATATTGTGAACATTGATTTGCAGAAAGGAGATAATCAGGTAATGCCTAAATAATGCACATAATAGAAAATGGAGTATTGAGGTTGAAATAGAAATGTGAAGAATTTCAAGAATGAATAATGGCAACGTAGTCTTTCAATTGAGAAGATAAGAGGTTATGTAAGTAGCAACCGTAAAGGCATTCAACAACATGAAATGGTACAGTGGGATGGACATCATACATATATATCCAGTTCCAAACCCATCTCCGGACAACAACATTGAATCCTTCAACCTAATTTTGCTATTCAACAGATACATCAGGTACCCACTACCCAGAGGATATAATAAATATATGGACTACAAATAACACAAGCTCAACCTGCAAGGACAAAGGAGAGATGGGAATGTCCAAAGAAAGTGAACAAATTGTGTGTGAGGATTTTTGTATGAACTACAGTTCCAAATTTGCACGCATATTATACCTCTGAACCTTAACTGACCCATTTTTTGTGCATGTGGATGGGAGCGAGGGGATTGGTAAGATCCAAAGGAAGTAAGATTGCATGAGAATCAAGAGAACAACTGCATGTGTGTGTATGGTAGTGTTGAGGGGTGAGAAGAGTACCTCTGAACCTTCCTTGATGCACTCTTCAAACTGCCCCGTTTTCAGATAACAAGACATTAAATTAAGCGAACATTGCAACTGGAGAGTTCCTCCTTTGGACGAAGGGATGCCTTTCAAGTTATTTTTTGCCTGATATTGTACATATGTAATTTATCATTTGAACATAATAAACTCTAAAGGTATTAAAAGGAAAGCAGTTGCTATTGAAATAAAGTAGGTAACAGAATAAACACATACAAGCATATACTTATTAGCAGCATCATGATATTGGCCCCGAGTGTGGAGCTGATTTCCCTGAAAAGGAAGGAAAGAAGAATCAGGAGAAAACAAGTAATGTTGGGACAGCATATATTATTACTTTAATAAATAATATTTAATAGGAAGATGCAATGAGAAGAACAGAAATTCAGAGAAACTCAATAGGCAAATAATATATAACTCAATCAAAAAACACTAACGACACAGCCTTCATCCCAGAATCCGAGGACGTCTAATTCAATTAAAGAACAATGCAAATTACACTTTGTAGTTCTGATCCACGTTTTAGGCATAACAAAAGGTCATGTTTTACGAATACAAACAAACACACACACACACACACACACACACACACACACACACACACACACATATATATATATATATATGCAGACTTAAACAGAGCAACTAATAGAGAATCACATGGCTTGAATTATCATGGATTGGCTTGGTTGTGGAGTGTTAATGCTACCCCGTAGCATCCCAACAGCGCCTATCTGCAAATGTTTCTCATCACCATGTTGTGACGGTCTATTTTCATCCATGTTTCATCCATGACACATGGAACTCTATTTGGCTCCAGTTCAATTTGGATTGACATTGCGGTCAGGGAATACAAAAGGGTTTACAGTCTGGCACGTAAGCATATCTAGCTGAGGATCCCATCAAGCATATTTTGAAGGAAACAGAATCATGTTTGCATATTGCTTCCATGATCTATATCAGGCATCCTCAGCAAAAAAACAAAAAGGCTGTCAAGTGTCAAGAAAGATGATAATTGTTGTATAAGGAAAACCTCCCTTTACATAGTCCCAAGTGTTACAACATTGAATCTCATTCGTAAACCATATTGTCCAGTTAAGTAACCTACAGTTAATACCCTACATACAGAAATGTCTTAGGGTTCATAATTGAGTTTTTTTGGTGTATAATATGCTTGCTGAGCTTAAGCTTCAGCAAGAATAAGATCAAATTTTAGCGTACAAGAGGCATCCCAAGGGCTAAATAAGTAAATAGTGAAGAATAAGCTTTGGTTTGTCATAGAAGAAAATCTGAGGATTACCTGAACAACTTAAAGTTTGAACATTTCTGCATAAAAATTCAAGGTATGCTTCAGATAGATATTTAAGAAATCTAGATACTTGCAGATGCCTTATTTATACATGCAAGAGACTGCAGATACATTATTTGTTCATGAATGAGCAGAATAACATGACAAAAAGTTAAAGAAGACAAATTATAGAAGACAGAAAGAAAATTGAGAAATATGCTGCTACGGAAAAGAAAAACAGTGAGAAGGATGGGGATGGGTTAAGTTGAGATATCAGTGTTCAGATGATATATCAGCAATAGAATAACATATATTCCTTCAATATATTCCTTCACAAAAATGGTTAAAGAACACAGCAACCACCACAATGAAAGGCTTCTACAGCATAAATGATAAAACATGAGAAAATACCAGAACTAACCCTCACTACCAAAGAAAGGAACCAAAAATTAGATACACATGAGTAAATAGGATAGATTAGGATCATGGAAACGCCGATAGCTGAAACCAACGACCCGATATGAGGACTTGCACCTCAACTCTTAAGAACAAGAATTAAATTGGATAAAAGAAACTTCCATGGAGCAATTCATTATTCAAAATCATTCATCATAACATACATAACCTCTCATACATAGTCTATTTATTAGAAAGAAACTTACCTTTAAGTCTTAAGAAATAAATCTAAAAAAAAATGGAAAGAATCTAAAAGATAATTATAAAATAAATACAAAATCCAACCAAATCAAAAGCCTAATGAAACTAGGAAATACCTAAAGGATAGTTATGGCGAAAACCCAGCCAACAACACCCAACACGGATGTAGTTTACTTCCTATGAAACAAGGCAGATAGATGCATTATGTAAATTATGTCTCATGCCAAAAAATCAAATTAATTAATTAACCTAAACCTTAGCATTTCATACCCTCAAATCTCAATATTCATTATATGTTACTAAATGCTAGAAGTAAAACTAAATTAAGAAGCTAACTCTCAATATTCATTGTATGAGGAGATAATGGAGAAGGAAGCCCAACACTTGGTTGTTTGGATTGCTAAATATTCTTTGTTCAAAATTTTTTGTTACTTGTAATTAACTTTTAGTTTTCAAACACAATTTTGTACTCAAGTCCATGGCCATTGGATTAATTAAACTTTGAGTCTCTCGCATATTACATAATTATACATAAGTCACCAGCCCCACCCATTTGTAATTCCTTAGTAACAACTAACAAGCCAAAATGACTTTCAAAAAATGCGCAGCCCAGCCACCGCATGGGCCTGACGAATCTTCCAGGCGTTGGGGCACCAAAACACAGGAAAGGAACGGAACTAAAGGCAACTCTAAAGGGGGGGTGAATAAAATTTGTGACAATATTTACCAACTAAAAGTTAAGGCTGATAACCAACTAATAACTTATGCAAGCATATATGGAAATTTATAGCAAGTATATGAAAGAAGCACTAAGTAAGAAATCACAATACGCTAACACCGAGGTTTTATCCTGGTTCCCTAGTGGAGGACTAGTCCAGGCCCGAGAACTTTTGCTCAGAGTTGAATCCACTATCAGTGAAACATAAGCTTTGATTTGAATGCTTGCAACTTCTTACAGACACGTGCTTTGATCCGAAGAGCACGAAGACTTCACACTTTGAGATGGAAAGCGGACTTGGATTTTTTCAAGCTAGTACAACTTGAACAACTTCTAATCGACTCGTACTTTAGCACTTAGAGCTTGGAAAGTTGTTGCTTTGGAGATGAGAATGATGTATAGCTCAGGAGAGAAGAGAGATGAAAGTGAATAGATGTTTTGAGAAAGACCGAGTTCGGGCCGAGTTCGGCCCCCAATGTTCATAAATTTGAACGTTGAGTTTCTGGTCAAGGGTTGAACGAGTCATTTCAGGAAACTAAAAATACTGGATTCTGGAGGACCAAGTTCGGCCCGAGTTCGGTCAATCTAATTCCAAAATGTTTCATTTAGGTATAGGTAGTTTTGGTTTTTGAATAACTGGATAGGATTAGGATTTTTTGGCTGTTTGAGTTGGACTGAGGTTTGTGGAAATGGGTTGAGCATCTAGTTGCCAAGTGCGACTCAATGTACAACATTTTCTAGACTCAAATAAATATAAAATTACAGACTCAAGTAAAACCACAACTTCGCCATTTGAGCATGTAGCAACTTCGTCTTCAGCAAAGTAATGAAGATGTGCCGGTCTTCAATTTATGAGCCTTATTGAGTCATTTCATATCATAGTTAGATCATAATTAGTTGATTATCGAAATCGAGTTGACTGTGACCAGTTTAGGCCAACAGGGACACCCTATATAAAAGAACGCCTTTTTGCAGCCCTGGTGGCTCCCTGGACAACATAGCCCATTTCCCTACAGCTAGACACCAGATGTGCCTACTAAATACCACTATAACCTGGTATTTTTAACTGTGTTACTTGAATTGAACCATTGATTAGTTTTGGGAGTTTTTACCCATGATATTGGAAAGAAGGATGTGGGTAGTTAAAATGCAATAACATATAACCTGCTGCTTGAGCATCTGTGCTGCATTCATTTCATAGGAGATTTGAGCATCTGCACGGGCTCTCATAGCTGCAAGCTCCTCTGGTGTAGCTTTTGACACCTTCTCACCCATCTCAACCATATCCTCAGCTCTAGTGTGTTTCATTTGTTCTGCAGCTCGTTTCAAATCTCCAGGCCTCATGTTCTTCATACTTTCTGAAGCTAACCTCATAATCTCGGGATTGGAAACCATCTGCAAAAAAATACAGAAACAGAAAAAAGTCATCAAACTAAGCAAGCAATCTAGGAAGTTACTGCTGGTGATCAGGTAAACCAATACATGTACGAAAGGGAAATTAGGATGTTAGTTGCAAGTTCTTCGAAAGCGATATGTAGCCCGTTTCATACCAGTTCTGCTACTGCCAATCCAGAACCCTACCTTTAACTTGATTCTGGTCAATACATACCAAAACTAATAAACGAAACATTTGTGCCAAAAAAAAGCTCAGTTCTTGTTGTTTCCATGTTGGAGTTATAACTACTTGTGGATTTAAATTTACAACTGTAAAAGGAACTAAATTATTTTACAATTTAGTTAGAAAATTATATACACTGCATATAACTTAACTCAAACTTCACTTATATATTATATGTATTCTTCGGTCAGTTGGAGATGAAGAGATCTAGGAAGTTGTGGCTATAGAGGGTGGCAAGGCAGAGGTGTTGGAGAAGATATATGTTGTATAACAAACCAAAGACTACAGATGGACCATATATTTAGGATATTTTCTTTCAGTTGTGGGTGCAGTTATGTTTAGGTTTATTTCAAATTTTGTAATAATTTAGTACTTTCCTTTTGTAGTTGGGCTCTTAATAGTATTAAAAATAGGATTTTAATTGCTTTAGTAGTTGTTTCAAATTTGAAATCCTACTTAACTTAGGTTTTATGTTTATTCAGTTCAGAATCATATCTATAATGGCATTAGTAGTTATATCTGGATTGATAGGCTTGGGTTGGGTTAGAGCCATATAAATGGCCTAAACCTCGTATTTTATTGGATATTAACAATAGAAGTTTTAGATCTTTTCTCCAGAAGTTTTAGATCTTTTCTCCATTGCATGATGCCATCTTTCTTCTTGGTGTGATTCCAAGTTTTTTAACAAGCTTCAGAATGATTTCAATGGCATTAGGTGGTATGAGATGGTCTCTTCAATCAGTAATCCAAGGTGTCCATCATTCTTCTTTCCTTCTTTATCCACCATTAAATTCACAGTTAATTGTTATTTCCAACATTTAAATGAAATTTAATCTTTTGTTGTTGTTCAACCACCACAAATAACCATTAAAACCCTATGAAACTCTTAAATTCCCTGGCATGCTTTCCTTGATTCACCATTTTTATTCATGCTACTAACTTCACCATGAGCCTAATGATCCATTCATGTTCTCTTATCCCTCTGGGACTACTTACTATATGTTCATGATATAGTTATCACCTTGAAAGCACGGACACTTCAAAAAACAGCGTCGTGTTTGTGTCCCATGACTCCCATCGCGCCAGACACGTATGGGATTTGATATTTTCCTATGTGGCTCAAGCAGGATATCTTATCTTGATCTAGTGCTGAGGGTGAATGTCGTGTCACGTCCTCTACTACTGTTGAGATAATATAGCTTCGGTGGCTCCTTGCAGGCATGGGCATTTCTCTCTCTGCTACCACTACTCACAGTGCAACAACATGAGTGCAGTCAAAATTGCCGGCAATCCAATATTTCACCTGTCATTCATTATCTGTCCATGACGATATCCCTTCCTTTTCGTAAAGTCTCATATGTAGATTGATTACCTTTCAACCAAGGACCACATCGTGCACCTTCAGCCACGTCACTCTTTTTCTTCTTGGCAAACTCTCCCATGTGAGTTTGAAGAAGGCCCAACCCAGCCCAGCCCAGCCCAGCCCGGGACAGGGACGAAGTGGACAACCGCCCTTGGCCCCCGGATTTTACAAGGCTCCCGTGCCCATTAACTGATCTATTTTATAGAGTCTATAGATGCCAATATAGATTATTTTAGTACATTTGTCATCAATCTTATGTTCAAAGTGGTCCAATGGTCCTAATGAACCTTTCTTACTAACTTCTCTCGTACTGTTATTATTCCTTCAAAGCCACTTATTTATTCATATACCAAGCTTGGGCTGATGATTGGTATCATTTGTTGGCATGTGCCTCTCTTTACCACTCCTTCCTGGTGCTCATTTGTTTTCATTTAACTAGTGTTCTTAAATTTTAGTGTGTAAAGGTGTTGCCGGGAATGAGCATGTTGTCTTTAGATTCAAGTCACGTGAAGTAGCTCGACTTTTTCTTTTGAGTGTCATTGTTGTTTGCTTCCAGTTTTCTATGTGGTTTTGTGTGCTGGGTATTAACTCATTATCCGCATTCGTCAACTACCACTCGCACAATAAAGTTCCACTTTCCAGTGATCTTGATGGAAATAATTTATTTCTAGAATTGAAATACTTGCAAAATATTTTAGTAGAAGAAATAAGTAGTCTCATTGAAATACTTAACTTTATAAAAAAAAACATAGATCTTATCCCAATGTTTAGATTGCATATATAATATATTAACTATGTAAGTTACAATTGTGTTTGTGAAAGAAGTTTTTCAAAACTAAAATTAATAATATATTTTTTAAGATAGACACTATCACAAGAAAGATTAAATAATTTAGTTATGATATCTATTAAAAATAATATGCCAGAAAAACTTGATTATGATAGCTTAATTGATGATTTTGCCTGTAAATATGCTAAAAAAAAAAAATTATTTATGTGGAAAAAAAAAGACCCTGTTTCGAGATTTCTTCCTAGGCCCCATAAACCATAGGACCAGCCCTAGTTTGAACGTTCTTAGGGACTACATACTCTAATGTTACTTCAATAGCACCATAATCTCCCTCAATCTACGAAGCATGGCCATAGCGTGGGACGCGACACACATACCAAAATTCACTTAAAAAGACACGACACACATACCAAAATTCACGTCTGATACTGTTGAGATAATATAGCTTCGGTGTCTACTTGCAGGCATGGGCATTTCTCTCCCTGCAACCACTACTCTACAGTGCAACAACACGAGTGCGGTCCAAATTGCAAGGTAGTCAAAGGCGCAAGGCGCACTCAAGGCGCAAAGGGTCCAAATCGCCCGAGGCGCAAGGCGCGCGCCCGAGCGACACGAGACGCAAAAATTTTATATATATATATATATATATATATATATATATATATATATATATATATATATATATATATTTACATCGGATTTCTACATTGATAAACATGTGTGCTTCAAATTCTCCCATGTCTAGGTTGCAATCACTTTGAATTGAGTGGGTGAGAGAGAAAACAATTAAAAAAAAAAGTACATCAGTTCAAAAAAGTCTAAAAAACAGTACAACAGTTTAAAAAAATAGTCTAAACATGTTATTTTTTCACAAGATTTTCAAAGCGCGCCTTAGCTATTCCAAGGCGCTCGAAAAAGGCGCACCTAGGCGCGCCTTAGGTGCGCCTTAAGAATTGCGCCTCGCCTGGAGTGCCCTGAGGCGCTGCCCCTGCGCCTAGGAGCAAGGCGCGCCTTTGACTACACTGCCAAATTGTCAGGAATCCAATATTTTACGCGTGTCATCGTTATTTGTCCATGACGATATCCCTTCCTTTTCGTAAAGTCTCGTATGTAGATTGATTACTTTTCAACCAAGGACCACATCGTGCACCTTCAGCCACGTCACTCTTTTTCTTCTTGGCAAACTCTCTTCTGTGAGTTTGAAGCAGGCCCAACCCAGCCAAGGGACGAAGTGGGCGACCGACCTAGGCCCCCGGATTTTACAAGGCTCCCGCACCCATTAACTGATCTATTTTATAGAGTCTATATATGCCAATATAGATTACCTTAGTACCTTTGTAATCAATCTTATGTTCAAAGTGGTCTAATGGTCCTAATGAGCCTTTCTTACTAACTTCTCTCGTACTGTTATTATTCGTTCAAAGCCACTTATTTATTCATATACCAAACTTGGGCTGATGATTGATATCATTTGTTGGCATGTGCCTCTCTTTACCACTCCTTCCTGGTGCTCATTTGTTTTTATTTAACTAGTGTTCTTAAATTTTAGTGTGTAGAGGTGTTGTCGGGAATGAGCATTTTGTCTTTAGATTCAACTCACGTGAAGTAGCTCGACTTTTTCTTTTGAGTGTCATTGTTGTTTGCTTCCAGTTTTCTGTGTGGTTTTGTGTGCTGGGTATTAACTCATTATCCGCATTCGTCAACAACCACTCGCACAATAAAAGTTCCACTGTCCAGTGATCTTGATGGAAATAATTTATTTCTAGAATTGAAATACTTGCAAAATATTTTAGTAGAAGAAATAAGTAGCCTCATTGAAATACTTAACTTTATAAAAAAAAATGTAGATCTTATCCCAATGTTTAGATTGCATATATAATATATTGACTATGTAAGTTACAATTGTGTTTGTGAAGGAAGTTTTTCAAAACTAAAATTAATAATATATTTTTTAAGATAAGACACTATCACAAGAAAGATTAAATAATTTAGTTATGATATCTATTAAAAATAATATGCCAGAAAAAATTGATTATGATAGCTTAATTTTATTTTGTCGGTAAATATGCTGAAAAAAAAAAATATTTGTGTGGAAAAAAAGAAGACCCTATTTCCAGATTTCTTCCTAGGCCCCATAAACCATAGGACCGGCCCTGATTTGAACGTTCTTAGGGACTACATACTCTACTGTTACTTTAATAGCATCATAATCTCCCTCAATCTAAGAAGCATGGCCATAGCGTGGGACGCGACACACATACCAAAATTCACTTTAAAAGACAGGGCAAAAACGTGCCGTATCCGTATCTCCATGTCCATGTCATGCCGTATGGTACTCATGCCAATGTGACATAGTCCTAGAACTAATCATGGCTTCAAGACCGCAAATTTATGTACTCATCCAAGCAAGATCCCTCCCAGTAATCTAACAACACAAACCCTAAATATTCGGAACTTTTATATAAAATAAAATAAAAATCACTCCTTTCTTCAAAATCAAAAACCTAGATGAAGAAGTGATAAAAAACAAAACTTTATTTTCCATATATGCATACATAGTCAAGAACCACGGAATCGAAGCACTAATTGTGACCAAATCAAGAAAAAAAAAAGGAGAATTAGAACCGAACCTGTTGCTGGATCCTGGCGAGCTCTTCGGGGGAGATCCGGCTCATCTGCTCCTGCGCGATCCTCATCAACTCCGGATCCATCATGTTGTACATTTTTCTAAAAAGGAAAGATGGGGGGAGAAGAAAATGAAAATTGATATAGTTTGATTCTGTAAAGAAAAAGAGTTTGTTTCCAAATGGCAGAGAATGGAGGAAGCCACCAAAGCGGACATTCCTTTGGAAATAAAGTACAGACAAAGTTTATACGTACACATACCAAACCCGACCAAATTAGGTGTGCCACCAAACGTCCCATGCATGTGTCTCTCACCCAAAAGAACCCAACACCATTACGCAGCCTTGAAATCACCGGAGTGGCACATGATAATGCAGCAAAAATTTGATACTCTCCTCTCCAACAATACATGAGACCTGGTTCTGCCATTCTCGATCCAAAATTTAGTGGGATGCAAGTGGGTCTACCGAATCAAACGTCTCCCGGATGGTTTGGTTGATCGCTTCAAGGCGCGGTTAGTCACAAAAGGCTTTCATCAAAGACCTGGCTGGGACTATAGAGAGATCTTCAGTCCAATGGTAAAGCCTGTCACCGTTCGTGTTGTTCTCACCCTTGCAGTGAGTCGTGGTTGGTCCGTGAAGCAGCTTGATATCAATAATGCGTTCCTTCAAGGGATGCTCAATGAAGAGGTTTATATGAGCCAACCACTTGGATTTGTCAACCAGGTCGCTCCCGACCATGTGTGCAGACTCAAAAGGTCCCTGTATGGGCTAAAACAAGTTCCACGAGCCTGATATCATGAGTTACGGAGTTATTTACTCCAACTCGGCTTCTCCAATTCAATTGTTGATGCTTCTCTATTTATATATTGGCATGGACTCACAACGTTTTTCCTCTTAGTTTATGTCGATGATATAATTCTAACAGGGAACTGCACTACTGTTGTTAATGATCTAATTTTAAAGCTTGCACAAAAGTTTGCATTACACGTACGTAATTAAATTTTTATTAATATAAATAATGTCGTTTCTAGGAATCGAATTTAAGCAACCAAAAATTTTTTTTTTCGCATTAACCACTCGAGTTAGAACTATTTAGTTGTAAATAAATAATATTAGGTACTTAAATAATTAGCTATTTTTTAAAAACATAGTTAGTGGAGTATTTACTGTAACATCCTGTTCCGCTCAAGCGGACTGCCGTCTCAATCGGCAATCGTGCAGCTGTCCCGACCTGCTTTGCCTCAAATGAGAAGCAAAGGATATCCAGACTTGTCCCTACAGGAATCCGGCTTGGACTTTCAGAGGCTCGCTCAGACGTATCGCTCTACCGAGGCGAATCATCGCTAAGGTGGGTGGCTACGGTGAACTTGTCTTTGCTTAGCCAGCACACATAAAATCTGGAATGTTTATGCTAGTCGCTAGGTGAATCACCCCCTGCATGCTAATAAATCCAACGCACCTAGCTAAGGGAATAATCCCAACTCATATTGCTTGCTAGAACATGGAAAAGGAATTACTGCTTATATTCAGACCCTCGCATGCTAAGTCCCTTAACGGTTTCATCTCTCGGACTACCTTCGGGCCCGAGCAACGTGCCTGCTTATGTTCCTAGAAATGCATGCTTGTCTGCTTGATAGTTACCGTGTTTTCATCAAAACCCCGGGAGACTACTACGTAGTCGTTCCGTGCCTGAATGTTCCTGCAAGTATCCGGGACCGTTAGGTCACCAGGCAGCCCCGAACCAGGGGAATGCATCAAGACAAGTTAATCACTGTACAGAATCATGATTCAAGCACCTCCTGTAATCGTGCACTACTGTACTACTGTTATACTGTTCTACTGTACCACTGTACCACTGTACCACTGTACTCCTGTTCTACAGTACTCGAGTATCTAGTGAAGGGGAAACTGACCCTGACCCTGACCTGCATGTCGCGGACAAGTCGAAAACGAGGCATAGTTCCACGGACGGTCTCCGGGGCACTGGGGCCGCTCCGATCCGGATGGAACTCCACTGTTTCAGCCAACTGTACTGGACGAGATAGTGTGCAGCACCTACCGTTCTTTCGCTGCATACCATCCGCTCCATGGCTGAACTTACTGTATAGTCTACTGTACTAAACGAGATGGCTTGTAGCACCCACTGTACTTTCGTTGCAAACTACTCTCGTTTAAGACTAGTGTCCATAATGGCTTTGCCAGCGACCGTGTTCATATAGATAAGTCATCCTCGCTTAGCGGCTATCCGCGTGCGAGTCACTGCATCGCATCAAGTACAACTAAACACCTGAACGATCATGTTAAAATGACCCTCCTGTTTGCATATGCTTGCCTCCTGAATATTTATACATGCCTCTGCTCGAATTAACAATGTTGCCTTAATGTTGCCTTGGACAGGGAAGGAGAAATGGTAAGTTGGTAAGTCTCGCCGTGTTTCCTCAAACATCGCACGGCGCACTGCCCGACACGTTAAGTTATTCAATGTTTGCATGAAACTGATCCTAAGGCAACTAGAAAGACAACTTAATAGTTGTGCACGGAACCTGTATTACGTGTTTGGATTTGTCGAGCGGGCGAGTAGCTTCCCCACCAGTGCATTCAATGTACTGATAATCCACCAGTTTGATATGCAGGGTGCGGAAGAACCTCGTGCGGTGCGGACGCCTCCTTCGTGCGTGCTAAGGCCAGGAGTTCCCTCTGAAGCCTTGCAACGGTGCGTCCGGGACTGAAGAACATATACAAGACATAAGTTGTGAACATCGCCTGACCATCGCCTGTACATTCATTCCACAGTTGTAGCCACTTGGCACGCTTTTACTGTTTCAGAGAGAGAGGCTTGAGCGACTTGTAATCTCGGCTATACGCCGCCTGTAATACATGTTTTATATCAATAAAGAGATTACTTTACTTGTTTCAATGCTTCCGCTATATTTGTCGACTCAGTGAACCTGTTACCGATAGCCTATGCGTTCATGACTCCGCTGCACTCGGACAATCTGTGCGACTCTGTGGCTTAGAACTCTTGCCGCCAGCCAATGAACCATGGCCTTGCACGGGCGTGGATCACGCTCGTGCGGTATCACGCCCGGATGGGTTAAGCGATCATTCCGCGGGAGCGCTGGCGAGGGTGATTCCCGCCTAGCGGGAACGGCCGATTTGCCTGCGGGAGATCGGGGCGTGACAGGTTGGTATCAGAGCCTGGCTTCTACGCCTTTGGACTTCGATTCGATATCTCTGTTTCGAAAGCTCGTTCGTGGGTTATGTGCATGCTCTCTCCCAATGCCTCGATGGGATATTCCAACAATAAGTCTAAATACTTTCAAAATACGTTTTGAATGATATGCTTGCTTGTCTGGTTGTATACTGCGAGTGGCCTTTGAGCCAACCTGTGCGAACCCTTGAGAGTATCGCTAGTAGCTTGTCCGATTTTCACTAACCCTAAGTTTGGTTGAATGCATCTATTCGAGGGACGCCTTGAACTAGTGCACCATCCAAGACTTAAGAAAAGGTGAAACTCGAGTGCTGAGACTTCGCTATCACTAAGCTGGTTGACGTGTTCACACTAGAAATGCATGTCGAAGGTGCGCACGATCCAGTCTAAGCGGTATGCTGATTTCGAAGCTTGTGCAAGTGAATATCCAAATGAAACAAGTACAAACGACTTGTCTAGGATTGCCTCAACCCTAGATTACTGCTTGTCCTTAGTAAGTCTCGAGGACGAGACTTTTTCTAAGTTGGGTAGGATGTAACACCCTGTTCCGCTCAAGCGGACTGCCGTCTCAATCGGCAATCGTGCAGCTGTCCCGACCTGCTTTGCCTCAAATGAGAAGCAAAGGATATCCAGACTTGTCCCTACAGGAATCCGGCTTGGACTTTCAGAGGCTCGCTCAGACGTATCGCTCTACCGAGGCGAATCATCGCTAAGGTGGGTGGCTACGGTGAACTTGTCTTTGCTTAGCCAGCACACATAAAATCTGGAATGTTTATGCTAGTCGCTAGGTGAATCACCCCCTGCATGCTAATAAATCCAACGCACCTAGCTAAGGGAATAATCCCAACTCATATTGCTTGCTAGAACATGAAAAAGGAATTACTGCTTATATTCAGACCCTCGCATGCTAAGTCCCTTAACGGTTTCATCTCTCGGACTACCTTCGGGCCCGAGCAACGTGCCTACTTATGTTCCTAGAAATGCATGCTTGTCTGCTTGATAGTTACCGTATTTTCATCAAAACCCCGGGAGACTACTACGTAGTTGTTCCGTGCCTGAATGTTCCTGCAAGTATCCGGGACCGTTAGGTCACCAGGCAGCCCCGAACCAGGGGAATGCATCAAGACAAGTTAATCACTATACAGAATCATGATTCAAGCACCTCCTGTAATCGTGCACTACTGTACTACTGTTATACTGTTCTACTGTACCACTGTACCACTGTACTCCTGTTCTACAGTACTCGAGTATCTAGTGAAGGGAAAACTGACCCTGACCCTGACCTGCATGTCGCGGACAACTCGAAAATGAGGCATAGTTCCACGGACGGTCTCCGGGGCACTGGGGCCGCTCCGATCCGGATGGAACTCCACTATTTCAGCCAACTGTACTGGACGAGATAGTGTGCAGCACCTACCGTTCTTTCGCTGCATACCATCCGCTCCATGGCTGAACTTACTGTATAGTCTACTGTACTAAACGAGATGGCTTGTAGCACCCACTGTACTTTCGTTGCAAACTACTCTCGTTTAAGACTAGTGTCCATAATGACTTTGCCAGCGATCGTGTTCATATAGATAAGTCATCCTCGCTTAGCGGCTATCCGCGTGCGAGTCACTGCATCGCATCAAGTACAACTAAACACCTGAACGATCATGTTAAAACGACCCTCCTGTTTGCATATGCTTGCCTCCTGAATGTTTATACATGCCTCTGCTCGAATTAACAATGTTGCCTTAATGTTGCCTTAGACAGGGAAGAAGAAATGGTAAGTTGGTAAGTCTCGCCGTGTTTCCTCAAACATCGCACGGCGCACTGCCCGACACGTTAAGCTATTCAATGTTTGCATGAAACTGATCCTAAGGCAACTAGAAAGACAACTTAATAGTTGTGCACGGAACCTGTATTACGTGTTTGGATTTGTCGAGCGGGCGAGTAGCTTCCCCACCAGTGCATTCAATGTACTGATAATCCACCAGTTTGATATGCAGGGTACGGGAGAACCTCGTGCGGTGCGGACGCCTCCTTCGTGCGTGCTAAGGCCAGGAGTTCCCTCTGAAGCCTTGCAACGGTGCGTCCGGGACTGAAGCACATATACAAGACATAAGTTGTGAACATCGCCTGACCATCGCCTGTACATTCATTCCACAGTTGTAGCCACTTGGCACGCTTTTACTGTTTCAGAGAGAGAGGCTTGAGCGACTTGTAATCTCGGCTATACGCCGCCTGTAATACATGTTTCATATCAATAAAGAGATTACTTTACTTGTTTCAATGCTTCCGCTATATTTGTCGACTCAGTGAACCTGTTACCGATCGCCTATGCGTTCATGACTCCGCTGCACTCGGACAATCTGTGCGACTCTGTGGCTTAGAACTCTTGCCGCCAGCCAATGAACCATGGCCTTGCACGGGCGTGGATCACGCTCGTGCGGCATCACCCCCGGATGGGTTAAGCGATCGTTCCGCGGGAGCGCTGGCGAGGGTGATTCCCGCCTAGCGGGAACGGCCGATTTGCCTGCGGGAGATCGGGGCGTGACATTTACAAACAGCTTAGAAAACTCAATTTTGAGCGATTTTCAAGCCTCATTATAAGAGTAGAGATATTTCATTTTGTACTGACCCGTGACCCAAGTAGTGTCCTCGAAAGTAGACCTAACCTCCAAATGGGTAGGATCAAGTCCCACATAAATCATATCCAACTTGAAAACTATTCCAATAAAATTAGTTAGTGATAAACTTATGAGCTAATAGAATTTTAAATTTTAGTGTATATTATATAGATTATAATAAAATATTAGGATTTGACATAGTCCAAATATATCGTCAGTATGTCGGTATGATATTCCAGCTTCAGACTTTGGTATTTGGCTAGGTATTTGGTTTAGCTATAATATGTTTTTCTCTATGGAGTTACAAATAAACATAAAGACTCAAGAATAAAGAAAGATTACATAGAGTATGAAGTCTTTATAGCTTTGCTTCTCCCTTTGTATGATGATGGCTTTTTATCTTGACGATAGTTGTCCAACGCTAACCAGATTAGGAAATTTGAATACCTTTTCGAGGGCTTTGTGTCAAAACCCGCACCCGAATATTCGGGCACGAGTTCGTGAGAACGTCCAGCCTACGTCGCAGTTTTGGAAGTAGTATGATGTCTAGACCTCTTTCATAATCATCTAACATTCCATCGATAATTCATCATATTCACAAAGTAAGTTTAACATCTAGCTCATTCACAGTAAGTAAATAAATAGACAAGAATAATGATAGAAAGTAGGAAATGCTAATATTTCATAAAAATATAGTTTTGAGACATCTACCAATCCAAAGTTTAATATATACCAAAATGAAAGATAAATCGGGGACAAATTCGATTATTATGCTGGAAAAAAAATATTAACTATCTAGCAAACTACTACTCAAAATTAGTCTCCTAGGTAGGGACGGGCTCCTCAACATTGACATATGCTACATCATGTGGGCTATAAAAGGTAGGGGCATATTCCTCATCATTGCCTAATATGTCAACGGATCTAGTCAGGATTTGTAACTACCTAATTCCAGAAGGGATATTTTTTTCATTTCATATTGTTTGTATATTGTTAATAATGTATATAATATTTAATATAATTAGTGGTTAGTGTGTTAGCCCGTTAGTTAGATTAGATGCTAGTGAGCCCAAGTGGACCCAACTAAACTTGACATGACCATTGGTTTAATTAACTAGACTAGTCATGGTGTCACTCCCCGTTCCCAATATACGTATTTTGAACGTATTTTATTTTAGCATGGTTGCATATGCATGGAGACTAGACTCATTCCTTGGTTTAACCTGGTTCATGGTTTATTTTGTGGGTTGGTTCAACTCATGATAATATTTGGTTCAACCCTCAACACTACCATATATAACTCAATATTCTCTCTCTCTCTCTCTCTCTCTCTCTCTCTCTCTCTCTCTCTTTACTTCTTCATTTCTTCCTCTTTCTTTAGTTTTCTCTCCCCATTTCCATAGGCAAGTACACCTTGCATGAGAAACGGAGAAACCCTCTATATTATTATTCTATTATGTTTATTATATGTTTTAAAGCACTTTTAGTTCTTAGAGTTTTTTGTTTTGATGGATGGATTAGTGTAGATCTATATTTCTAAACTTAGGGTTTTTTGGATTTTATGAGTTTTGCTTGGTTTTGATCTATTAAAATTGTGTCCTTGAAAACCAGTTTTTGCTACATGATAGAGCTTTCAATTTATAATATTTTGGCTTTTGGTTCACCGGATTTGGACTTAAAATAAAGATTTTATGGACAAAACAAGATTTTAATTTTTGGAGCTTTTCCACCATGGCCGAACCTACTGTTGGAGAAGAAGAAGTTCCCATGCGGCCAATGAGCTATGCGGCTGAGAGTGCTAAGCGGCCCGAGAGGGTTATGCAGCCTAAACTCTTGCCGCATACTGACAACATACGTCCATCTTCTTGGACGCATGTCTGCTAATTTACACAAGTGTCCTTGAACACCTTATGCTTTCACTCACTGAATGAATGAGAAACTTGCTATGTCCAAGAGACCTTCATGCGATATTGACTCCATGCGACGTTAAACCCTATGCAGCACCGACACCCATGCGGCCTGGAGAGCATGCGACCATTATTTTCTTGGATGCATGGCTCTAAATAGTTGCCACTTATTTCTATGGTTTTGTCTTTTCTTCCTGACACACTTCATGGATTGTCACATAAGTCACATCAGTCACTTTATGTCACATTACTGATACTTTATTTATTGCCCGTCACTTCATCACTTATCCCAAGGAGTAGACCTTAACCCTGAGCATGCGGCCTGACTTCAAGTGGCTTGACTTCCCATGCGGCCTGACTTTATGCGGCCTGACTTCCCATGCGGCCTAACTTCATGCGGCCCTAAATTCATATACGGCATGACTTCATATGCGGCCAGGATTGTCATGCGGCCTGACTTCATGCGTCCTAGAGACCCATGCGGTCTTGCTTGGTTGATTGAATATTTTCTTGACTCTTGTGACCCAATGTATAATTGGTAATTGGACTCGAATACTGTATCTGTGCTGATACCACTATTGCCTAATAATTGTTCATGATTTAATCTGTGTCGAGGTACGACACATCGTGTCACATGTTAAGTGATAATATTTGGGTTGTACATCGAGAATGTCTCCAAATTCCTAAAGCGTGATATTATATATATATTGTTTTTCCCAGCATGGGCATAATAAGTGAGTCAACTACCAAAGTGTGGCTAGGATATTGATTGTCTGAATGTTGCATACACGCTCGGGTGAATCCAGATTTGACTTTCATGGATTCGTATCTAGCGTGCCCGTACTTTGTACGACATCTTAAGAAAAATTCTCATGTGACCACACCTTGAGATTTCAAACACAATATAGGACTAATTAGGTAACTAAAGTGGTAGTAAAAGTGGTAGATTATGCCAACGAACCTTCCCACAGAGATTCATTCTAGTGCGCTGTAGGGTGACCACTACAGATAATGTATATCATCTGCCTTAGTGGAGTACAGTATCTGACATATTATTATGTATAGCCACTATTTCAATATAGGAACACTGGAACCGCTAATACCGTATTTTTAGCGCAGTGGCCCTTAGGGGACTGGTGCATCCTGCAAGTCCCTATTTTATTTATTTGATTCAGTTAGCTCATGTTCGGCACTGGCGTGATCTGAGGATACTTATCATGCATTATTTTTGAGATAACCTCAGACTCCACAAAATAGCAAGTCGTACAAATGATTGGCCGATTTAGAAAAAATAGACTTGGTTGTGATTGTATTATTCAGCTAGTAGGCTAAAAAAATAGACTATCATAGTGTGATGGTTCAACCCTTGTCCTTATTTGGTTGTAGGCTTGGGCCTTTGTGCTAGGATATGCCATGGACCTAAGTTACGACACAGAACCTATATATTATTATATGTTTTTCTTGGGTTTTTGTTTCTCCATTTTGTGCTTTCTTTGTGGTACTTGCTATTTGGGGTCTAACCCCACTGGTTTTGCATGACCAGGTTTCAAGCCAGCACCTGAGTATCCAGCATACCTTCTCCCAACTCATGGCGCGTACCAGGAACATGGTCGTAGGGGATAACGAGTGGGTTTTCTTTTTACCTGCTCATCATTGAACATTTACTTCTTTTGGGCGTTTAGCCACCGGCACCAGTTAGTCGGCTCGTCTGGACATTAGTTTTTCTTATATGATTGTATTAAATTATACTGCAGATGATCACTGTCATGTACTTTTGTTACTCTTCTAGCTTCTTATTTTGCATAGCTAGTCTCAAGAATATTTTAAGAAAGCGTTTGTGATGCCTTATTTCTTATCATATATACTTTATGCTTACTGTTTCTTGTTTGAATGATTGAGACATAGAAGTTCTTGACCCTAGGAGACTTGATTGTAACATGCACCCCCTTGTCTTATACAGCCGTAATCGCCGTATGACGTATAGCACATTGTATGGGGTAGCTGGCCATGTCCGTCTCCGTATTCCGGTACTGGGACATGACAAAATTTTAGTGGTGGCCCATACAGGTCTATTTTTCAGAATTGTGGGGTGTCATGGTCATAGGAGTCTCAATCAAACATGATCCTTCTTGAAATTATAAATTTGTCCTCTTCGATACTCAGCTTAAATTTTCCCAGATTGGTTGCTTCCATGTTCCTTCTCGTCATGTGCTTATTGTTTCTTGTGCTATACTTTAGAGCTTCTCCTTCCCTCGATGTTGCAGCTACAAGAGAGACATATTTGATAGTGGAACAAAATTATGTAGAACCCCAACCAAGAATCCGAGTTGAGCCCACGATGAATGGGACAGAGCAACAGGCTCAAGGTATCCCCGTACCTCCCGTAGTGCCGGCAGTACTGGATATTCCTGCCTTGCTAGAGATTATCCGTGGATTGTTGGATGCCCAACAATACCAGATGGTGGTACAAAAACAACAACAACAACAACATCAGCAACAACAGCTCCAACAACAGGAACATAATGTCCTATTGAACCAAGGATTGCAGATAGCCCTAGAACGAGGTGGAAGATCATATTCTGGGGCATCTGTTAGATTTTGCAGACTGAATCCCAGATACTTCGATGGAACGGAGGACACAATCATGACAGACGATTGAATCCAGGATATTGAGACCATTCTGACAGCGGCTAAAGTTTCAGCCGAGGAATAGGTTGACCTGGTTCGCCTACAACTCCAAGATCTGGAAAGAGATTGGTGGGCTATAATGGAGGTAGGATTGAGGAGTCCTATTTCATGGGAGGATTTTAGGACCCATTTTATGGCAAAGTACTTCGAGATTGTGGCTCAGTATGAGTTGCAGCAAAGGTTCATTAAACTCAAGCAAGCAGGAAGGACAGTAGACGGCTATGCGGCAGAGTTTTGTCAACTTAGCAGATTTGCTCTGACCATGGTGGCAACAGAGTTGGAGAGAGCAATGAAGTTCTAGCAGGGACTTCACTTGGAGATCTTGCATATGGTAGAGGTGTACGACTATCAGACCTTCGAGATGGTATTGATAGCAACCAAGAGGGTTGAGCTTACTTCTCAAAGGATGGCATCAAGAATAGTGGATCGAAAGAGGCCTCATGGACAAAGCAATGAGGGAGGACCAGTACCCCGAACGTCAACACCATCACCTGGCGTTCGTATATATGATTCAGTACAGCGGAGGGCGGCAGTTTCAAGAGTGACAGTACCAACTCGGCAACAGCAGCCGAGGCAGCAACAACAACAACGACGGGAAGCGCCGACAGATTGTACCTACTGTGGCAAGGGAGGTCATACTCGGGATATTTATCGGACAGCTAACAGACTATGTTTGAGATGTAGGAGCCCTGATCACAAGGTTGCCACATGCCCATTGATGTAGAGGCCAGGAGGGCCAGTACAATAGTTTCCTACATTGCCAACTCCAAGGGCAGTGCAACAAAGAGGACCAGCAGTAGCAGCACGACCTTTGGCTCAACGTTCGTTTCCGACGCAGGCCCAGCTTTATAGGCAGCAACAAAAGAATCAGCAGAGGCCGCAACCTCGGTAGCAAGAAAGACAGCAGCAGGAAGCTCAACAAGGCCAAGGGCAGGCACTCACCTTGTCCTTGGAGGAAGCTATGGCGTCGGGTGACGTAATGGCAGGTAACATTTTTATTACAACCTTTCCTGCCATAGCTTTAATTGATTCTGGAGCTTCACACTCATTTATATATGCACAATATACGACACATATTGAATTGAAGTTTGAGGCATTGCTAGCGAGGCTGAATATACTCACTGGCAATGTGATCGTAGAAGTTAGTAGGATGTGCCTAGCATGTCCAGTCATAGTATGCGGGCATTTATTACCTGCAAAGTTGATCGAGTTTTCTATGGATAACTTTGACGTTATCTTAGGCATGGCCTAGTTGAGAGACAGTCATTAAACGATAGACTGTCGAGAGGGTAGAGTATTATTTATATTTTTTGGTCTAGAAGAATTTGTCCTTAGCAGAATAGTAGCAAAGAAAGCAACCCCGCTGCCCAAGATAGTTGAAGAGTTCATGGATGTCTTTCCCAATGATCTTCCAGGATTACACCCAGTTAGAGCAGTAGAGTTCTATATAGAGTTGATGCCAGGAGCAGAACCAGTATCCCAGAAGGTGTACCCTATGTCACCATCAGAACCTGATCAGTTATATCGATACGTGGAAGAACTGAAGGCGAAGAAATTTATTCGGACCAGTACATCACGGTGGGGAGCACCAGCAGTATTAGTAAAGAAGAATGATGGATCAACGTGATTGTGTATGGATTACAGGCAGCTTAATACAGTGACAGTGAAGAATAAGTACCCATTACCAAGGATTGACGATTTATTTGACCAATTAAGTAGAACAAGAGTCTTCTCCAAGATAGATTTACGATCATGATAGCATCAGATGCGAGTCTGGGAGCAGGATATACCGAAGACAATATTTAGTTCACGATACGAGCATTATAAATTGTTAGTTATGCCATTCGGACTGACTAATGCTCCCTCCATTCGAACAACATTTGAGGGAGCACCAGTTATATGCAAATCTAAGAATTCGTAAGTATGGCATAAAAATACGGTTCATCAAGTCCATGAATACCGCTGGGTGTGAGTTTTGGCTGGATCGCATATTATTTCTTGGATACATTATTTTTGGAGCAGGAATGTCAGTTGCTCCCAAGAAGGTAGAGAAAGTAGAGAACTGGCCAGTTCCAAAGACAGTAGCGGAAGTGTGTAGTTTCCTGGGCTTGACAGAAGACTACAGAAAATTTGTGTCAAAGTTTTCTAAGATCTCAGCACCATTGACTCGGTTGACGCATAAGAAAGTTTAATTTGTGTGGTCAGCGAAATATCAGATAGCCTTTGAAGAGTTGAAGAGAAAGTTAATCTCTGTACCAATCCTTACTCTTCCAGCAGGATCCGGAGGATTCACAGTGTACTGTGATGCATCAGGCAAGGGACTTAGATGTGTTATGATGCAACAAGAAAGAGTGATAGCATATGCTTCTCGGCAGCTCAGGGATCATGAGAAGAACTATCCAACTCACGAATTAGAGCTAGCAGCAGTAGTATTTGCACTTAAGCTATGGAGGCACTACTTATATGGCGATCGAGTAAAAATATTTACAGATCATAAGAGTTTGAAATATGTGTTCACACAGAAGGACCTGAACATGACGCAAAGAAGGTGGCTAGAGTTGTTGAAAGACTATGACGTGGAACTTCAGTACCATCCAGGCAAGGCTAATGTAGTAGCTGATGCACTTAGCAGAAGAGGTGGAACATTTATGTTGACTACTCAGAAGCATATTCTAGAAGACTTACGAGAGATGGGTATCGAGATAGTACTTCCACAGAGTACAAGAGTTCAGGCTAGCCTACAAATTTAGTCAACTTTGGTAGATAAAATTAAACTAGCTCAGGCAAAGGACCCGAAGATTCAAAAGCTACGCGAAGAATGTGAGTCAGGTCTTTGAAAGGAGTTGATAATACATGCGGATGGAATGCTAAGGTTTGGGAATCGTCTATGCGTACCAAGCGAGAATATTCGATAAGAAGTTATGACTGAAGCATACAGTTCCCAGTATTTTATTCATCCGGGAGGAACAAAGATGTACCTAGATATCAAGCAATACTTTTGGTGGAAAAAAATGAAGAGAAAAATAGCACGCTTCGTATTGCGATGTCTGATATGTTAGCAAGTAAAGGCAGAACAACAGAGATCGACATGATTATTGCAGTCGCTTCCTATTCTAGAGTGGAAGTAGGAACACATCACGATGGACTTTATGACTGGTTTACCTAGATCACTGACTGGTCGAGATACAGTTTGGGTGATAGTAGATGGTCTTAATTTAGCACATCTTACCACCCCCAAACAAACAAACAATCAGAGAGAACTATCCAGACCTTGGAAAATATGCTACAAGCTTGTACCTTAGACCTTAGTGGATCTTGGGAGAATCACCTTCACTTGGTGGAATTCTTGTATAAAAACAATAATTAGGCCAGTATTCAGATGGCACCTTTTGAAGCACTATACAGCAGGAAGTGTAGGTCACCATTGGCTTGGGATGACATTGGTGAGCGAAAGATGTTAGGTCCTGAAATAATCACACAGGTAGTAGATGTTGTCAAGCAGATTAGAGAGCGACTTCGAGTTGCACAAGATAGGCATCGTCATTAGATAGATCAGCATCGTAGACCTTTAGAGTTTCGTATCGGCGACCACATATTTTTGTGGATTTTATCTACCCGTAGGGTCATTAGATTTGGGGTTCGCGAGAAGCTTAGTCCGCGATACGTAGGTCCGTTCGATATTCTCGAGCTAGTAGGCGATGTTGCTTATCGTTTTGCCCTGCCGCCTTCGCTACATGAGGTACACGATGTATTTTATGTGTCTTAGTTGCGTAGGTATATTCCGGATCCGATTCATATCCTCGATCACTCTAAATTAGTCGTTGGTACCGACTTATCTTACGAGGAGCAACTCGTATCCATATTGGACCAAAGGGAGAATATGCTCAAGAATTGAACTATTTCTCTTGTCCGGGTTACTTGGGGCCATTACAGTCTAGAGGAATCAACGTGGGAGCACGAGGACGATATTCGATCCCGGTACCCGCACCTATTCAATTCAGAAGGTATATTCTTTCTTACGCCTTCATATCTCAGATTTTGTGATCAGGTGATCACCTGTATATTGCGATGATATTGCTTGCATATGTAGTTGCTAGTAGGTCTGTATCGTGCTTATACTGACTTCTCTAGCTATTGTTTGGATTCGAATTCCGAGGACAAAATTTTTCTAAGGTGGATAGAGATGTCACTCTCCATTTTTGATATACGTATTTGGAAGGTATTTTATTTTAGCATGGTTGCATGTGAATAGAGATTAGACCCATTTCTTGGTTTAACCTGGTTCATGATTTATTTTGTGGGTTGGTTCAACTCGTGAGAACCTTTGGTTTAATCTTCAACCCTACCATATATAATTCAATATTCTCTCTCTCTCTCTCTCTCTCTCTCTCTCTCTCTCTCTCTCTTCACTTCTTCATTTCTTCCTCTTTCTTTAGTTTTATCTCTCCATTTCCATAGGCAATTACACCTTGCATGAGAAATAGAGAAACCCTTCATATTATTGTTCTATTATGTTTATTATGTGTTTCTAAGCACTTTTAGTTCTTAGAGTTTTCTGTTTTAATGGATGGATTTGTGTAGATCTATATTTCTAAACTTAGGATTTTTTTAGATTTCATAAGTTTTGCTTAGTTTTGATCTATTAAACCAATGTTCTTGAAAACCAGTTTTTGCTGCATGATAGAGCATTCAATTTAGAGTATTTTGGCTTTTGGTTCACCTAATTTGGACTTAAAATGAGGATTTTATGGACAAAACAAGATTCTAGTTTTTGGAGCTTTTTTGCCATGGCCGAACTTGCTGTTGGAGAAGATGAAGTTCCCATGCGGCCAACGAGCTATGCGGCTGAGAGTTCTAAGCGGCCCGAAAGGGTTATGCGGCCTAAACTCTTGCCGCATACTGACAGCATGTATCCATCTTGTTGGACGCATGTCTGCTGATTTACATAAGTGTCCTTGAACACCTTGTGCTGTCACTCGTTGAACGAATGAGAAATTTGCTAAGTTCAAGAGACCTCCATGCGACATTGACTCCATGCGGCGTTGAATCCCATGCGGCATCGACACCTGTAGTGCCCCGTTCCCCCTATTCGGGGAGCGCGGCTAAGAAATACTTGGTATCGTTCGATCGGGACAGATTGAATCAAGATCATTTCCCCGTTATGGATTGGTTTCTTCGGAATCAGGTCCCACATTCAACGGATTGTGCCCCAAGGAAGGACTCGACGGCAGAGTCGAGAGAGGCCTTTCCGTTGTACTGGTTTTCTTGCCCGTTTTCGATGTCGCTTGGTTGCTTTCTTGTTGGTTTTATGACTTGCGTTTTCTTGAACTGTTTCGATGGATTTTATTGCCTTTGTTCTTAGGATTTCGTATTTCGTATCGAGCCTTTGGAGACCGAAGCAGGAGATATTGATCGTCTGTTGGTGCATGCAGGTGATCGCGTAGGCGACGCGCAAGCGGAGTCTTGAAGATCTCCCATTTTTCTCTCCTAGTTCACCAACTTGTGAGTGGCTTTATTTCGATTAGCGCCCTTCTTCCAAGTCTTCTTTCTTAATGAATTGACTCATTTGTGCATCCCGATCAAACGATATCAAAACAATAAAAATGAGTCAGAATAAAGAAGAAGTAGACTTGAAACACTTATAATATTTGTCACACAGAATTCTATGTGATCATATCAATACGTGCATACCCATTATACATATAACTATTTTTTGTTCAGTTGTAGTTAGAACTTATTCATCTATGACTGCTCAATGGATAGTATATAACTTGTGAATTGATCATAATAGACAGTAGACTATGTCATCAAATTTTGCTAAAGCAGTTCCATTCTTATTGATGCTTGAAATGCTTCATATGATAACTTAGTATTCAGATCGTTAATGGTCATGGAAAATCTTGTGCACAATGGTCTTGGTTCCTGCGAACGGTCGCCGGGGCACCGGGGCCAATTCGTCCCAGGTGGAACATCAGTTAGTCGTGCTAGCAACTTAGCATGGGTGAGACGGGAGTTTATAGCAGGGCTCGCTACCTGCGCTGCAAGCATCGTCGCCTACCCAGACTATAATCCATGACGGCTCGTTAATACAGTGATCTTTGTGTATATTTAAACTGTGCAGACTAACTATGCCTTCGTGGCTGGAAAGTTCATGGTAAGTTTTGTACAGGTGGTCCGGACGGTAAAGGTAAAGTCACCGAACGGTGACATATTTTGTTATGTCATTCCATTCTATCGCATATAAAGAATTAAACTAAGAAAAGATAGAAAGATCACATAATAAAGATGTTGTGTGTTCACATGAATACGATGTTGATTTGGTATGTTGGGTTAGCTCGCCTTTACCGGTACTTTTCGAAGTACTGACCCTCGTTGCAATAGGTTTCCCGAGCCGAGGCGACGCGGCGAGGAGCTGAATCTTTCTCTAACCCTTCCCGGATCAGTGGGCATGTTCTTGCTGTGACTTTTGAAGCCCAAGTACATACTAAAGAAAGGAGCTTGTATTACCCTTTTAAAGCTCCTAGGCGATGGGGCTGACTCGCACCCAAGGTATTTTGTGCTTTGAAAATACTAGTAAAGGATGTAATGTATGGATCAGCTATCTCATTTTTCGTCCAAGTTGTAAGTCTGTGCGGCATCTTTACTACTTTTGGGTCAAGAGCCTGTAAACAGATGTTCATTATCAATAAAGAAAAATTTTTTCTTATCTCAAAGTGTGATATCTTATTTGCGTACTCTGTTGCATTTGTTCTAAAGTATATCATTATGCCTAGGCCTTGTGCACGTGCGCCTTACGCGTGCAAGGCATCACGCCCGGGGGACGATTATCGACTTAACAAAATCGGGGCATGACAACACCCATGCGTCCTGGAGAGCATGTGACCACTATTTTCTTGGACGGATGGCTCTGAACTGTTGGCACTTATTTCTATAGTTTTGTCCTTTCTTCCTGACGTACTTCATGGCTTATCACATCAGTCACATCAGTCACTTTATGTCACATCACTGACACTTTATTTATTACCCGTTACTTCATCACTTGTCCCAAGGAGTAGACATTAACCCCGAGAAAGTGGCAAAGTGGTTTATGCGGCCTGACTTCCCATGCGGCCTGACTTCATGCGGCCCTGACTTCATATACGGCCTGACTTCATATGCGGCAAGGATTGTCATGCGGCCTGACTTCATATGGTCAAGAGACCCATGCAGCCTTGCTTGTTTGATTGAATATTTTCGACTCTTGTGACCCAATGTATAATTGGTAATTGGACTCAAATACTGTATCCGTGCTGATATCATTATTGCCTGATAATTATTCATGATTCAATGTGCGTCGAGGTGCGACACATCGTGTCACATATTAAGTGATCGTATTTGGGTTGTGCATCGAGAATGCCTCCAAATTTTTGGATGCGTGATATTATATAAAAAAATTCTCCAGCACGGGCATAATAAGCGAGTCAACTACCAAAGCGTAGCTAGGATATTGATTGTCTGAATGTTGTATACACGCTCAGATGAATCTAGATTTGACTTTCATGGATTCGTATCTAGCGTGCCCGTATTTGTACAACATCTTAAGAGAAATTCTTATGTGACCACGTCTTGAGATTTCAAACACAACATAGGGATAATTAGGTAACTAAACGTGGTATTAATATTGGAGGGAATAATATCCCGAGATCATGCCAACGAACCTTCCCACAAAGATTCATTCTAGTACGCTGTGGGTTGGCCACCACAGATACTGTATATCATCTGCTTTAGTGGAGTGCAGTATCTGACCTATTATTATGTCAAGCCACTGTTTCAATATAGGAACACTGCAACTGCTAATGACATATTTTTAGCACAGTGGCCCTACAGGGGACTTGTGCATCCTACAAGTGCCTATTTTATTTATTTGGTTTGGTTAGCTCATGTTCGGCACTAGCATGATCTGAGGATACTTATTATCATTATTTTTGAGATAACCTCATACTCCATAAAATAGCAAGCCGTACAAATGATTGGCCGATTTACGAAAAATGGACTTGGTTGTGATTGTATTATTCAGCTAGTAGCCTAAGAAAATGGACTATCATAGTGTGATGGTTCAACCATTATCCTTGTTTGGTTGTAGGGTTGGACCTTTGCGCTAGAATATGCTATGGACCAAAGTTACGACACTGAACCTATGTATTATTATATATTTTCCTTGGATTTTTGTTTCTCCATTTCGTGCTTCCTTTTTGGTACTTTCTATTTGGGGTCTAACCCCACTAGTTTTGCATGGCCAGGTTTTAAGCCAGCACCCGAGGATCCAGCATACCTTTCCCTAACTCATGGCGCGTACCAGAAATATGGTCAAAGAAAATAGCGAGTGGGTTTTCTTCTTCCCTGTTCATCATTGAACATTTACTTCTTTTGGGCATTTAGCCACCGACACCTGTTAGCCGGCTCGTCTGGACATTAGTTTTTCTTATATGATTGTATAAATCATACTGCAGCTGATCACTGTCATATACTTTTGTTACTCTTCCAGCTTCTTATTTTGCATAGTTGGTCTCCAGAATATTTTGAGAAAGCATTTGGGACGCCTTATTGTTTATCATATATGCTCTATGCTTACTGTTTCTTGTTTGAATGTTTGAGACATAGAAGTTCTTGACCCTAGAAGACCTTATTGTAACATGCACCCCCTTGTCTTATACAACCTTGATCGTTGTATGACGTATATCACCTTGTACGGGGTAGCTGGCCATGTCCGTCTCCGTATTTCGGTACTGGGGTATGACACATGGTTTAATTAGTTTCTCATTAGTGCAATGATAGAATATTCCCATTATTTTTATAAATGCTTTCTTTAATTAATTAGATGTCATTCATGACAAATAGAGATGGGTAAACTTGATATTTTGGGCATGGTCAAACCCTAATATAAGAGATAAGTTTAATTAGAGTTCACCTATTCATTTTATTTCATCCCTTAGCCTCCACCTTCACTAAAACCCTAGATCCCCAATTTCATCCATCCCTCCACCAAATTTTACTCATACCACTTCTAATTTTTTCATTTTCAATATCAAGTAGGCCTAGAAGCTTGGATTGCAAGGAGCACTACTTGGAGAGAAGATTCGAGGAGCTTGTGTCCATTTCGTGTCCATACGAAGGAATTTTATTGGAATTTGACTCCTAATAGGTATAACCCTTAATTTTCTTCAATTTTATGTTTAATTTATGGTAGTAGACCCTTAGGAACCTTTCCATGGCTAAGGACTACCCATAAGAGGACTACCCATAGGAGGAAGAACTAGGTTCATAAAGGTATATTGTGATAGTTACATAGACTTTTGTGGCTAAATTAGGAGAAATCCGAGTTTGGGCCATTAGGTGTTTGATAGAATATTTTTCTAGTGATTTTAGAGTGAGATTCATGATTTACAAGGGTGTACATATCCATAATTGGATACACGGAGTGCGTATCGCGATACGCCATGGTACGTATTGGTAATTTAGGGGTTTTTAGTTATTGGTGTCAATACTTTAATTAGTGCATTAATTATATCTATTCTAGTTTTTATTATATATATATATATATATATATATATATATATATATATATATATATATATATATATATATATATATATATATAAGGTGATTTGGTGGTTGATATTGCAATGGTGTGGCTTTTGGGGTATGTATCACGCGTATCGGGGAGGGATACGTGTGCATATCGAGAGTGCACACCAATTTTTTGATACTTGGTTGTATTTGATGTGAGGGATATCCTAGTGTATACATACATGTGTTATATATATATATCTAAGTGTTGTGTGTATATATATAGGTCTGTGCTATTGTTCTTAGTGAGTGGTTATATTGAGTTTTGTTGATTTGGAGTATGAGTGTTTTTGTATCAATCAGGGGGATATACCACATCCTACTATTGTTCTCTGATGCTAACAATGTTACTGCTACTTTACTTAGTTCCCCACTGCTGCTTTTACTTGACTCACCATTGTTGTTGCTTGCTCTTACTCCAAGCCTGCATTCCCTCATCTTCCCTTGACTGTACAGATCTGGCATGTACAAGAGTGCCCTAAAAGTTGTACAAAAAGGTGAGTTAGAAGAAGGGAAGGGGGCTTAGGTATAACCAGGCTTGAGTGGTGCACTTGATTATGCAAGGCCAGGTGCAGAGCCAAATACTGCACCCTTGGGAGTTCGGGTAAGGATAATTGCAGGTTGAGAGTGGAGTATTCCATACTGGATTGGTAGATCGTATAATTATATGGATACTGTAGTAGGTTGATAATAGTAGCATTAGCAGCAAAATAAAGGGAACTATACAGCATAGTGGTAAGGGGGAAGGTGATCCAAGCAGTAACAACTCGGGCATGTACTATAACAAAAGGGGTTGTAATTGATAGTGCTTGTGTTGGTGTAGGGGTTATATAAGTGTATGTGAGTATATACTTAGATATACTTGTGTGTGTTGATATGTGTTATTTTAAGGAGTGTTAGTGTCATAAGTATTTGTGAGTGAGGGGAAGGGAGTGTTCTTGGAGATTAGAAGAACCAACAACAACAACAATGTGAAGAAGAATAGAGCAGGCAGTGCACTCGAGTGACAACTGCAAATGAGCATAAGGTTAGTGAGGAGTTGGAGCATTTAGCATGTGTATGATGTGTATCAAACACCCTACAGTATAGTAGAGCACTTTAGGGGTTTATTTCTTGAGGACTACTAGTATCGAGTGGGGGAAGTATTATAGTGTGTGTTTTAGGAAGCTCTTGAAGGTTCATTTAAGTAAGTGTGATATTGAGAGTGTTATATATGTTAGTATAAGAGTCTAGGTATTAAGGTGTCATGGATATAGGTAGTGTTGGAGTGAGTGTTTAGGTAAGGGTGCTAAGTGAGTGTCCTAGAATATCAAGTCTAGGTGTGGTTAAGGGGTGCCAAGTAGTAAGCATAGGGTATGTGTATCAGATATTGTAATGTGTGGGTATGTGTAAAGTAAGTTAGGGTGTGTCAATAGGAGCAGTCATGTGGTGTTAGACCAATTAGATGCAAGCTGTCACGCCCCGATCTCCCGTAGGCAAATTGGCCGTTCCCGCTAGGCGGGAATCACCCTCGCCAGCGCTCCCGCGGAACGATCGCTTGAACCCATCCGGGCGTGATGCCACATGAGCGTGAGCCACGCCCGTGCAAGGCCATGGTTCATTGGCTGGCGGTAAGAGTTCTAAGCGACAGAGTCGCACAGATTGTCCGAGTGCAGCGGAGTCATGAACGCATAGCGATTCAATAACAGGTTCACTGAGTCGACAATATAGCGGAAGCATTGGAGCACAAGTTTGAAGTAAAGCAACTCTTTTATTGATATAAACATGTGTTACAGACGGCGTATAGCCGAGATTACAAGTCGCTCAAGCCTCTCTCTCTGAAACAGTAAAAGCGTGCCAAGTGGCTACAACTGTGGAATGATTGTACAGGCGATGTTCAGGCGATGCTCCAACATTATGTCTTGTATATGTGCTTCAGTCCCGGACGCACCGTTGCAAGGCTTCAGAGGGAACTCCTGGCCTTAGCACGCACGTTGGAGCCATCCGTACCGAACGAGGTTCTCCCGCACCCTGTATACAAACTGGTGGATTATCAGTACATTGAATACACTGGTGGGGAAGCTACTCGCCCGCTCGACAAATCCAAACACGTAATATAGGTTCCGTGCACAACTATTAAGTTGTCTTTCTAGTTGCCTTAGGATCAGTTTCATGCAAACATTGAATAGCCTAACGTGTCGGGCAGTGCGCCGTGCGATGTTTGAGGAAACACGACGAGACTTACCAACTTACCATTTCTCCTTTCCTGTCCAAGGCAAACATGATTAATCTTGCAGGAGCATGTATAAGCATTCAGGAGGCATAGCATATGCAACAGAAGGGTTCTTATAACATGATCGTTCAGGTGTTAAGTTATTCATTGATGCTATGCAATGACTCGCACGCGGATAGCCGCTAAGCGAGGATGACTTATTTATCTTTCATTTTACAAGCAAGCATGCAGCAGGTTTTAACACACATGAAAATCACACGATGCATTGCAAGCCATATTCACACGATAAACACATGAGGCATTGCAAGCATATACACACGATGATCACTGGCTTGATGCCATAATGGACTAGTCAAGAACAAGGATAGCATACAACGAGAAAACACGAGGAGCTCATAAAACACGATGCGTTGCAAGTTATCCCGTCCGAACATGATTGACTATAAACACGAAGTCTGCCCAGATCGGATCGGTGCCAGTGCCCCAGCACCGTCCGCAGAACTTATATCCTTGTGCATAAGTTGTCCATGATCGAACACGATTATTAATTCACACTTCATGCTGTTGAGGCAACACGAGCATACGACAAGCAGTATTGCATGATTCATTTAGCTATTGGATATGCACAGTCTCCTGGGCTGCTGTAAGCCCGCACGAGGGAGACTTGCAGGAAGATCCGAATACCTGAATGAGTCTTGCCACATGAGCATGATTCTTTTACTTGGCATGATGCAGTCCCCTAGATCGGGAACTGCCTTGGTGACCTAACGGTCCCGAATACTTGCGGGTTCATTCAGGCACGGAATGACTACTTTGTAGTCTTTCGAGGTTTAGATGAAAATAATGCAACATTCAAGCAGACAAGTATGCGTTTCTAAGGAACATAGGCAATACGTTTGCTCGGGCCCGAAGGTATGTCGAGAGATGAAACCGTTAAGGGACTTAGCATGCGAGGGTCTGAACATATATAAGCAGTATTTCATTTTCCATGTTCTAGCATAGCAATACAAGTTGAGATTATTCCCTTAGCTAGGTTTGTTGGATTTACTAGCATGCAGGGGGTTATTCACCTAGCGACTAGAATGAATATTCCAGATTTTATGTGTGCTGGCTAAGCAAAGACAAGTTCACCGTAGCCACCCACCTTAGCGATGATTCGCCTCGGTAGAGCGATACGTCAAGCGAGCCTCTGAAAGCCTAAGCTGAATTCCTGTAGGGACAAGTCTGGATATCCTTATTCTCTTTGAGGCAAAGCAGGTCAGGACAGCTGCACTATTGTCGTTTGAAACGGCAGTCCGCTTGAGCGGAACGGGGTGTTACATCCTACCCAACTCAGAAAAAGTCTCGTCCTCGAGACTTACTGAGGACAAGCAGTAATCTAGGGTTGAGGCAATCCTAGACAAGTCGTTGTACATGTTCATTTGGATCTTCACTTGCACAAGCTTCGAAATTAGCATATCGCTTAGACTGGATCGTGCGCACTTTTGAAGTGCACTTCTAGCGTGAACACGTCAACCAGCTTAGTGATAGCGAAGTCTTAGCACTCGAGTTTCACCTTTTCTTAAGTCTTGGATGGTGCACTAGTTCAAGGCGTCCCTCGAATAGATGCATTCAACCAAACTTAGAGTTAGTGAAATCGGACAAGCTACTAGCGATACTCTCAAGGGTTCGCACAGGTTGGCACAAAGGCCACTCGCACAGCATACAAGCAAGCATATCATTCAAAACGCATTTTGAAAGTATTTAGACTTATTGTTGGAACATCCCATCGAGGCATTAAGAGAGAGCGTGCACATAATCCACGAACGAGCTTTCAAAACAGAGATATCGAATTAAAGGCCAAAGGCGTAGAAGCCAGGCTCTGATACCAACATATTACGCCCCGATCTCCCGCAGGCAAATCGGCCGTTCCCGCTAGGCGGGAATCACCCTCACCAGCGCTCCCGCGGAATGATCGCTTGAACCCATCCGGGCGTGATGCTGCACGAGCGTGAGCCACGCCCGTGCAAGGCCATGGTTCATTGGCTGGCGGTAAGAGTTCTAAGCCACAGAGTCGCACAGATTGTCCGAGTGCAGCGGAGTCATGAACGCATAGCGATTCGGTAACAGGTTCACTGAGTCGACAATATAGCGGAAGCATTGGAACATAAGTTTGAAGTAAAGCAACTCTTTTATTGATATAAATATGTGTTACAGGCGGCATATAGCCGAGATTATAAGTCGCTCAAGCCTCTCTCTCTGAAACAGTAAAAGCGTGCCAAATGGCTACAACTGTGGAATGATTATACAGGCGATGTTCAGGCAACGCTCCAACATTATGTCTTGTATATGTGCTTCAGTCCCGGACGTACCGTTGCAAGGCTTCAGAGGGAACTCCTGGCCTTAGCACGCACGTTGGAGGCATCCGCACCGAACGAGGTTCTCCCGCACCCTGTATACAAACTGGTGGATTATCAGTACATTGAATGCACTGGTGGGGAAGCTACTCGCCCGCTCGACAAATCCAAACACGTAATATAGGTTCCGTGCACAACTATTAAGTTGTCTTTCTAGTTGCCTTAGGATCAGTTTCATACAAACATTGAATAGCCTAACGTGTCGGGCAGTGCGCCGTGTGATGTTTGAGGAAACACGACGAGACTTACCAACTTACCATTTCTCCTTCCCTGTCCAAGGCAAACATGATTAATCTAGCAGGAGCATGTATAAGCATTCAGGAGGCATAGCATATGCAACATGAGGGTTCTTATAACATGATCGTTCAAGTGTTAAGTTATTCATTGATGCTATGCAATGACTCGCACGCGGATAGCCGCTAAGCGAGGATGACTTGTTTATCTTCCATTTTATAAGCAAGCATGCAGCAGGTTTTAACACACATAAAAATCATACGATGCATTGCAAGCCATATTTACACGATAAACACACGAGGCATTGCAAGCATATACACACGATGATCACTGGCTTGATGCCATAATGGACTAGTCAAGAACAAGGATAACATGCAACGAGAAAACACGAGGAGCTCATAAAACACGATGCGTTGCAAGTTATCCCGTCCGAACATGATTGACTATAAACACGAAGTCTGCCCGGATCGGATCGGTGCCAGTGCCCCAGCACCGTCCGCAGAACTTATATCCTTGTGCACAAGTTGTCCATGATCGAACACAATTATTAATTCACACTTCATGCTGTTGAGGCAACACGAGCACACGACAAGCAGTATTGCATGATTCATTTAGCTATTGGATATGCACAGTCTCCTGGGCTGCTGTAAGCCCGCACGAGGGAGACTTGCAGGGAGATCCGAATACCTGAATGAGTCTTGCCACAGGAGCATGATTCTTTTACTTGGCATGATGCAGTCCCCTAGATCGGGAACTGCCTTGGTGATCTAACGGTCCCGAATACTTGCGGGTTCATTCAGGCACGGAATGACTACTTTGTAGTCTTCCGAGGTTTGGATGAAAGCAATGCAACATTCAAGCAGACAAGCATGCGTTTCTAAGGAACATAGGCAATACGTTTGCTCGGGCCCGAAGGTAAGCCGAGAGATGAAACCGTTAAGGGACTTAGCATGCGAGGGTCTGAATATATATAAGCAGTATTTCATTTTCCATGTTCTAGCATAGCAATACAAGTTGGGATTATTCCCTTAGCTAGTGCGTTGGATTTATTAGCATGCAGGGGATTATTCACCTAGCGACTAGAATGAATATTCCAGATTTTATGTTTGCTGGCTAAGCAAAGACAAGTTCACCGTAGCCACCCACCTTAGCGATGATTCGCCTCGGTAGAGCAATACGTCAAGCGAGCCTCTGAAAGCCTAAGCTGAATTCCCGTAGGGATAAGTCTGGATATCCTTTGCATTCTCTTTGAGGCAAAGCGGGTTGGGACAGCTGTACTATTGCCGTTTGAAATGGCAGTCCGCTTGAGCGGAACGGGGTGTTACCCCAGCAACTAGAGTGGAGTGCATGGTTTATCAGTACATCAATAGGGGACAGTAGGTTCAGTTCAAAACTGAGACAGTTGGGAGAGCTCTAGTTTTTGGGTCTTTGGCTCAGTTGTGAGAGCACTAACATGTGTTCAGTGATCTTAGAGTATGCAAAAAAGAAAACTTGGACTCTTTACAGTTGTTTGGTATTGATGTGTAATAGAGGTGGGGCTGTTAACAATATTAAACAGGTAGTGTACATTGACACTTGTATTTCAAGTAGGAGTTTAGCTGGTACAAGATGAGACTTTGCATCTGTGTTAGGGTAGAGACCAATAAGGTAAGTTCATATGTTAGAAATAATTGGGGTTTTGTCACAACCCACACCCTTATGATCAGGCACGAGTATGTGGGTACGTCCAGCCTACGCCATATACTCAATCACCATAATCTAAAGGCACGAGTATGTGAGAACATTGTCTAGGTCATCAATATCTAGCTATCAATCTTACTAATACAACTAGTTCTATCATATACTCAATCACCATAATCTAAAGGCAAAATAAATATGAAAAATAAACCAAAGAAAAGAAATTAGACATAATATGAAATAGAAAGTACTAGCCTAGATCTCTACAATTGTCACCTCAAGGTCTACAGTGTAAGAGCAGTCATATCTCTAGCATTACTCTGAAATTCCGGAATATAGAGCACAACATTTACTAAAAAATATTATCCAGTCAGGATTGGAGTGAAGCACACCTGTAATAGCAGTTCCAATAAATGATAAAGACTATGTAACAGTAAATAGAGAGAAATACAAGAAAATAGAACAAGAGCAAGAAATATACAAGATATAGAATATTGTAAATAAATACAAGAGTAATGCGTATCATATAGAAGAGACAAGAAATACAACTAGTTAAGTTAGTGGGTACTAGCTTCAACATGTGATCGGCTTGGGACTTTTGTTCAGAAATTATGGCCTAGTTAATCATACGTGTGTGTATGATTAACACTATACAGAAAAACAAGAACTGCGAGGTATGATCACATATCTACACTAACACTTTTCGCCCCCGACTGGTATAGTGGATTCAACCATGGCACGCTATGACACGAGATTCTCTGAGAATATAGCTAGTCTCCACAGAAATCAGTATCCATACAAGTACAAGAACAACATGGCTTATACAGGATACACCAGAAATAACATCTCATGACAGGATCCAGAAATACCAATCCGTGTAACCATATGTCAAGAAGTCAAGGATATTTATACTAGATACAAGAAACATAAAAGATATCATAAACGAAAAACTATCAAAGAATATACTCGCCTGAGGTCCGGAGCAATGAATATCAAATAGTATCTGAACTAGAGTCCAAGTGACCTATATATCATGTATCAAGGTCAAATAGTGTTTTGAAGTCAACAATAAATTTAATTAACTCAAAACTAGGTTTCTAGGTCAAAACTATGTCACAATAGTCAAACTAAGTCAAATCTAGGTCAATACAGTCAAACTAGGCCATTTCCTAGTTTTAGGTTGATTTTACCTATTTACAAGGCTTATAAAGTTATAATAGGTCTTCACAAGTCACTATTTGGGTTTTATGTGCTAACTTGGTCAAACTAGTAAATACTAGGCCAATACTAGGTTTCTAGGTTATACTAATAAGTTACTGGTATATATTACCCTAATATATACTTCTATCTATAATTTCTAGCAATACATTAGCCTATAGCTATTTACCTTACCCGGTATCACCATATCTTTACCTTTATCACACATTTACCTAATACCTTAGCACGTATCTCAAATACCTTAACTATTAGTCAATACCTTAGATCTAGGGTCAATACCATGGCTAAACTAGGTTTTAAAGTCATAATAGTTAGCTATGATATAATAATATCATATATACTATATTGATATACTAATATATACAATAGCTTAGTCTAACACTTAATACCTAGCCAACACCTTAGTATTACCTCATTACCTAGCTATTACCTTACTATTATCTTATCATCTTAACCAATACCTTAACATATTACCCTATATCCTAGTTTCTAAACTAATACCTTAGCTAATACTATTACATTAACCAATATCCAATACCTTAACTCATACCTTGGTACCTAATCCATTACCCAAGCTAGACACTACCCTTACCATGGTATCTTAATCCAATACCTAATATCACAACCTTACCTTAGTATCCTAGTATTACCTCATACTAGTTCTAATATTTTGGTATCTTGGTATTCTAAATACCTTAATACATCATAAGATACCATACTCTAATTTACCTCACACATATCCCACTTGTTTATACATGGTACTATGGTACCACATTAAGTACCATATGATACCAAAACCAAAGATACTAACCCATTACCATAACCTTCACTTACCTTACATCCAAGAAACTCACCCTACTCTTGGCACGTGACATGTTAATATTACTCATTATCTAGTTCTAATATCCAATATCTTAGTATCTTGACCAATACCTTATCCTCCTAGATACTTACCAAACTAACTCTAATACTAATACTTGATACTAAATATGATACCTTACTCAAGCCCCAATACTCACTTACCCTCACACATGATACTTGAATTTCATGACACTACCAAAATATGATAAAATAGCGATGTTTTGAGCGACGTCTTAATAAAATGTCGCTAATATTAAAGACTTGAGCGACTCCAAAAATAAACGTCGCTATACGTCGTTGTTGCACATAACGACGTTTAGCGACTGCACTTCAGTTTTTTAAAGAATAGTCGCTATAAGCTTCTCTAACGTTGCTAAACGTCGCTGAGTTTTTTGATTTAGCGACATTTAGCGACGTATTTATCGACGTTTCTTTTTTTGATTTTTAACGATGTTTTTAGCGACGTCACTAACGTCATAAACTTTTCACTTAGCGACGTTTAGTGACGTCGCTAATTTTTTTAATATAGGGTTCAGGATTTCATTTACCCTTATTCTGTCGATCCCCAAAAATTCGAACCCCCCTCTCTTCCTCCCATCTGGCGAAGTACCCCCCCCCCTCCGGCGTCCTTCTCCTCCCCCCGTCCCTACCCCCTCCACCGGCTCCCCCGTAGCCCCCTACTCCGGCTCCCCACCCCCCGAGCGCCCCCTCCCGCACGGCTCCTCCCCTCTGACGACCTTGGGCTTATCCTCCTCCTCCTCTAGGTAAACCCTAACCCTATCTCTCTCTCTCTCACAGATACAGACATGATATGACACAGACACAGATATGACACACACACACTGAGACAGACACGACACACATACTGTCGAAGACAAATCCTGATACAGACACGACACACACACACTGACACAGACATAACACACACATACACTGACACACACACGACACACTGTCACAGACGCCTCCGGTGTGGTCCTCCTCCGTCGACCCCTCTCTCAGGCGCTCCTCCTCCCTTTCTCCAGGCTCAGTAAACCCTAACCCAGACCCGGACACAACTAGGATACATACACACACACACACATACTGGACACAATCAGGACACATGGACACACATAGGACATTGATGTAATTTTGAGTGTTGGATTTTAAAATTTTACTGTGGGATAGTCTTATGAAGCTTTGAGAGAAATTAGACTTTTGAGTGTTTTATAAGGACAGTTAGTAGACAACCGATTTGTTTCAGATTATCACATAGTCAGTTGTCCAATGTATAAAGTTTATAATTTCGTTCATGTCATGTCGCGGGCTAATATTTTTGTAAGGCACTTTTATTGGAAGAACAATGTTGTTTGCTATACTGGAAATCTTGTATTCTTATATAATAGATTTTTATCTTCCAGAAGGTACTATAGTTTGATGCTAAAAATTGCAGTGTTAGATATCATATGCAATAGTGGCTACCAATGTCCATTGGATCATAAATTAAGTTGGGTTCGCAGTATCGATATCGGAATCATTATCAGTACTATGAGTATCGGGGACGGCGTTATCGACAGTATATCAGTGGTTTCGGATCGGAATATCAGATTTTTGGTATCGGAAAGCAAATACTTATTAATAAATTATTAGAATTTTAGAAAGAATATTTTATACATTTAGGCATAATTTTAAGTATTTCCATGTGTTCTATTTAGTAGTTTTAAAATTGAATAAAATACTAGATATCCTTGTTTATTTGTTTACCTGCGATAGATAAGTAACTTCTCTTCTTTTACATGATTTTACAACCTTACTATGCTTTTTTACACCCTTGTTAATTTGCCTTTTCGTTCAATTATTTTTGCCGAATTGACTAGAAAAGTGACCCTCAATATTGCTATCAATTGGTCTCGGATCGGTACATGCCAAACTGTATCGGTATCGACCGATACTGCAAACTATGTTAATAGATAATGAGGTTGCTGCTTTGTTTAATTGATTGTAAAGAAAGAGACGGGAAAGATAATATAAATATAGATAAAACCTTTCCGTAGTTTTTTTCCTCAAATTTTCTTTCTAACAATTAAAGAAAAGCAATCATCAGCAACAACAAAAGGAATTTTTTTTTGCATTCATTTCCTTGTACTCGTCTCCCAGCAACAGAATATGTGGTTGTTTGATTACCATCCAACATAACTACCCTTAGATTGATGTTTTGAAATGGGACTACTTTGTCCATGACCTTATTATTTGATACAATGTCCACCTAGGTAATTCTTGTCTCCTGAAAATTTTCGGACTAGATGATTATGGATTCTCATTGATTTATGGCATCCTAGGAATTAAGCAGTTAGATGATCTATGGCTAGTCTGTGTATACCACTTGATCATTCTTCCAATCTGTCTGCTCATGAAATTAAAGGTCGTGAGTCCCATCTCCAATGCATTTTCAAGGTATTACATGTCTAACCTATGACATCTGAAATCCTCCAAAAACAGAAGATTAATAGGAGTTTATGTGTCAAGCTTGACTATTTCTTGGTTCATGGTTGCTGACACAAGTGAGGATCTGCAAGTCTATATCAATAGTCTAGCAAATAATTAGAATGCATACCTTGAAGCGTCACTGTGTCACCCTCACATTTCCATCTAGGGATAGTTTGGTAATTATTATGGGTATTAATTATTTTAGGATTATTATAATTAATAATTGTGCATGACTGAATTATTTATTTTATTGTATTAATAATTATTGCTAGTGTAGACTTGTTTTGGACTTGTGTAGTGGACTTAACCTTTTAATTAGGGGACATGAACAAACTTTTTGGACTAGTCTAAGTTGAGCCCATGAATTAGGCCCATGGATTAAGAAACATGCTTAATTAGTGAAACCATTAGACTAGAACCTTCCCTCCCTAATTATTTCTTCATGAGAGGCCCCAAGGGGTATTTTTGACTTTGTACATTGCTTGAGGAAGGGTTTATGTCCAGCCATAATTGAGAGGAGAGAGAGTGCTCTCATTTTAGTTCTTCCCCAAAATTCTAGATCTAGTTTTCCCTCTTCCAATTCTCCATCAATTCTCCATCAATTCTCTTCAAATCTCTTCCTAAATTCAACATTGAATCCCCTACAACAAGGATCTACAAGCAAGGAGCAAGGAACAAGGAGGAGGAGGCCAAGATCTACAAGGAGAGGAGCAACTTGTCATTTGGGACCTTTTTATCGGGAATCCATCTTTCAATAGGTATAAATCAGTTTTCCCCCTTTCTATAGGCTATAGATCTGAGTTTTTACCATAAGAAACCACCCCACATGCATAGGTTACCCATAGGATTTGTTTTGGTATCATTTGGAGACCTACGGTGGGAGTTATGTCCATTTTGGTGTCGATTTTGGGGAAATTCCGAAATTGGCACATGTAGTGCTTGTCAATGGATCTAATAGATCTAATTGACCATTGATTGTTTGTTTGTAGCTTGTGTCATGTCCACAATTGGATAC
The DNA here is from genome assembly GCA_036927795.1 of Iris macrosiphon. NCBI lineage: Eukaryota > Viridiplantae > Streptophyta > Magnoliopsida > Asparagales > Iridaceae > Iris > Iris macrosiphon. The sequence continues at coordinate 210,647,678 of JAYESA010000006.1, read as the reverse complement.
GTGTGGGCCGAGTCTCGTCGATTTGACGAAACGGTCAATTTTGGGGGTTTTCCTCCGACACGGGGCCATGTGCATATCATATGGTGACACGGACACGTAGACACTATAATTTATATATGTATTGTTCATAATATATGTTTTGGGCTTGTATGTGTCCTCCGGGATACGTTTAGTTGTGAGTTGGGGGCCATGTCGCAAGCGTATCATAGAAAAGTGTGATACGAGTGCGATGCACCCCATGTATTTGTGTTTTGGTTTTTGTACTATACATGCATATGTAAATATATTTGTATATGCTATCTATACATTAATTGGAGTATATAATGGTGTATTTTGAGTTTTTGGTTTTATGTGTGTCCATGTGTATATTATGAGGGTATCTAGATACATAGAACTATGAGTATATGTCTATATATATATGTTAGTGTATATAATATGTATCTAGATATATATATATATCTATTTGTATATAAGTCTATATGTATACCTATATGTTGATTCATAAGTGTGGCTAAGTATTTGCATATGTAGCTATGATTAATATGTATGAGTATATCTATATGTATTGGTATCTATACCTTAGTGTTATGCATATATGATTGATATGTATGAGGGGTAGTACATGCATCTATGTTTGGAGATATTTAGATATCTGTGTGTGTACATATATATAGATATATTCTTAGAGATTGTTAGTGTTGTGTAGTGTTGTGTGTCTGTATGGATGTGAGTGTATGAGGAGGGCAGAAACTGGAAATCAGACAGCAAGGTGCAGCACGTTCAGAAGCTGCACAGCAACAGTGAGGATCGGGCAGTGTCAATGCACACTGCAGCAGGGAACACTACAGGATTGGGCAGCAGCAGTTTCTCCACTGTGCAGTTGCACAACTGCACAGATTGTTGCTGTAGTGATCTGTATCAGGAAACACTGCAGAGGTATCTGCAATGTACACAGCTTTGAGCAAGGGACTGAAACACAGCAGGCTGTTTCAGTGAGATACTGAACTGCTTCAGTGAGATACTGAACTGCTTCAGTGAGATACTGAACTGAACTGCAGTGAGGATAACCTCTGAACTCAGTAGGTTGAGACTGAAGACTGCAGCAATTCCCTGTGTGAAGACTCTTTTACCACCACTGCATCGTGCACAGCAACTTCAATCTGAACAGATCACCTGAACACTGAACACAGCAAGGAGGCTGTGTTACTGAACACACAGCAAGGACAGTCAGGTAATGCAATGTGCAGTTCAGCCTTACACTATGAATTAGTGTAGGTATTGGAGAGTGTCCAGACCAGTTTCAGTGCCAGTTAATGTCTGTAGTGCAGTTTCAGGTTGGGGTATTTGGGGTTTGAGTCAGCTTGGTATCAGTTAGTTGGGTTTAGTGTTTAGTTGGGTCTTGTTGGTTTCAGTCAGCAGATTATTAGTTGTTGGTTGTTTAGTTAGTATTGGATTAGTTAAGGTTCTAGTAGTTAGTATCAATAAGATTATTTTCAGCCTTGTGTTCAGTTTATTTTAGTAGTTAGGTGTTGGTTTATGGGGTAAATCATTGGCAACTCGGGCATTAGGAAGCCACAGTAAGTATAGGAGCAGTATCAGTACCAGTGAGGGACTGGCCTAGCAGGAGTTGGTTTTAGTTGACTAGTTAGTTTAAGGTTTTGGGTCGAGTTTCAGTCAGTGGATTAGTTGGTTAGTTAGTAGCTATAGAAATATTTGGCTAGTAGTGGCATATAGGATAATTAGGTTTGGCCTTAACTATATGAAATAGAAATAGGTTTCTTTTGTGTCAGTTATGTTTAGTTTTAGTTATATATACAGGTAGGTATGACTTGGCTAAGTGTTGCAATACCTCGGGATACCAGGATATCACCAAGGTATTGAGCGTGGGTATCGAGGGTAATTGCGATACGCATTGGCACAAGGCCAAGGTATCCCATTTATATTGTTTTGAGATATTGTTGCTATATGTGACTTATGTATATATATATAAACCTATTTTTATATTAGAAAATCGGCGTATCTTAGGATACGGCTTCTTGATTTGCACCGTGGTGTGTTAGCTTAGCTAGTATAGCATAGCTTCATAGTGTATTGACTTAGTGACTAGTTTTAGACTCTTACAACCTAGAAATACATTGGTTTGACCTAGAAACGGCGTATTGACCTAGAACTTCTTCAACTTCAATTATTTTCATCATTGAACCTTGTATTGATACAACATACCATATATAGGTTGTGAGACACCAGCTTGGGCATCGAGAGACACACTTTGCTCAGGACTTCAGGCGAGTACATTTCTCTAATTGTTTTCAATTCATAATATTGTATATATATGCATGTTCTAGATTAGTATACATTGATTCCCGACACAGTAATTTCACGGACTGGTGCTATATGGATCCCGTCAGGAGGTGTTATCCCCTACCGTGTGTAACGGGTACCCAATGACATGTATTTCATCGTGTACATCGGGTATTGACTTTCATGTGCTTCTTGTGCATCCACTATTTCGTGTGCTAGTGTGACTATCGTGATCATGTACGTAACGTGTCATGATTGGATCCATGAGTATTGGTTGGGGAGGGGGAGTAGGAGTTGGTTATATGATCAAAGCCCTCTTGATCTTATGTGCATGTCGATTATACACCTCACGTATAATGGAGTTACCTATATACCTCATGTGCAACCTAAACCGATCACATAACGAACTCTCACTCTAAAACACATAGTTTAGTATTTCTTGTTCTCTACTTGCAGTCATTCTTCTATTTACTTCCAGCTTTATTGTGCCTATTGCCTGTTCACTTGTACAGTTTATTCTTCTACTTGTGCATCTTGTATCATTTTTCTATTGCTTGTTATATATGTTCGATTATGTTATTGGAACTGCTTTCAGAGGTATGTACTTCGCTCCAATCCTGACTGGATATATTTTTTCCATATGATTGGCTAGAGGAGCTGTGTCCCACACATTATGGACCTCAGGAGGGTGAGACTTTAGAGGACACTCCCCTAGAGCCAGAGGACATAGTAGCAGTGACCGAGGAGGTCTAGTTTGGTTTAGATATTGTATTAGACTATTATTTTTTGTGGAGATTCACAGATGTACTATTATTTCATATTGTGGATGTATCTTCTTTCCTTCGCTATTTCCATTCGTGCATTATTTCCTCCTTAGTTTATTTTGTGATTGAGATTGATATATTTGTGAGATACCATATTGCTCCTCCGTTTGGAGTTGAGATGATTGACAGGTACCATATTATATTGTTGAGATATTAGATAGTTAGAAATAACCCAGACAGCGTTCTACCGTCGATTCTGCGACGTAGGCTGGGCGTAACCACGTACTCGTGCCCGAATATCAGGGTGCGGGTCGTGACACATTTTTAGTGGTGGCCCATGTAGGTCTAGATAGACATCATAGTTGTGCTCGACTAGAGTATTGCTACGAGCCTGCTTTAGGATATAGGATTTAGGCTGAGAGTTACTCAATCACAACTAGGAAAAATTCCAATGTTTTGTTCTACAAATCTTTATCTATTTGATATTGTCTTTCATTTTGAATTAAGTTCTGTCCTTCTTTGATGATATCGCATTATATTCAATAATTGATTCCGTATTTTCAATCTGACTTCAGGATGCCTCCGAAGGTCAGATTCTATCGCTCAGGAGCAGTGGCATCTTCCTCGGCTACTTCTCCGCCTGTTGCGGATAGAGTAGCAGCTGCTACTGTTACATCTTCTGTCGAGAGGATCGCCTCACCGGTCCAGGTGGGAGTCTCAGCAGCCGCTTTTGGGGGTGCTCCTCCCCCGGTTCAGAGGATTGCTCCAGTTGTTCCCGAGGATCTTCCGCCACCACCGCCAGTACCAGCTGATGCTACACAGCTGTTTGCACTTTTCCAGATGATGATGGAGGCCCAGAGGGCCCAGGCTGAGGCGCAGCACCGACAGACCGAGGTGTTGAGACAGGGCATCGAGAGTGCTCACCAGGTGGCCATCACCGCCGTAGAGAGGACCGCACCACCACATCCACGGGAGGTACAGCCCAGGCCCGGCACTATTCAGGACTTCAAGAAGTTGGATCCCCGGTCTTTCAAGGGGACAGAGGGCATCATCTATGCGGATGATTGGTTGGAGAGCATGGAGTGCATCATGTGCTTATCCCGTCTTGCGGAGGACCTGATGGTGGTGGCAGCGGGATTGCAGATGATGGACATCGCCAGCACATGGTTCCGAAATGAGCCATGGATCGCCGATCCAGGATTGACATGGGAAGAGTTCAGGGACCTGTTCAGAAGGAAGTTCTTCCCGCCTACTGAGAGACTTGACCTAGAGCGACAGTTCCAGAACCTCTACCAGGGGAACATGTCGGTAGAGGAGTATGCCGCCGAGTTTGGTAGGTTGAGCAGGTATGCCGACTATATGGTGAGAGACCCAGAGAACCGGGCTAGTAGGTTCAGAGAGGGTCTGAACTGGGAAGTGAAGGCTCTCATTTCTTCGAGCCACGAGACGTATACCGACATCTTGAGGGAGGCTCGCAAGGTCGAGAGAGACCTGAGTGGGAGGCACAAGAGGGACCGAGATGTTTATGGTGGCAGCAGCAGCACAGGTCCAGCGAAGAAGCCATATTTCCAGCACCAGAGGCAGCAGTCCAATGCGCCTAACCGAGCACCTGTACAGCAGACGTATCAGATGCAGAGACCAGCCCAGACAACTCGTGCTTGCCCCTTCTGTAAGAAGGCAGGGCACGGATGGGACGTTTGTAGGAAGAGGCTCGGTCAGTGTTTGTTTTGCGGTTCATCAGATCACCAGCTGAGGGATTGCCCCAAGACCTTAGCTCGGACAGTTCAGGACGTAGCTCCTATCCAGAGGATACCCGCTAGACATCCGGCGGGACAGCCGAGAGGACCTCCTTTACAGCCCCAGCAGCAGAAGTTCGTGCAGCACCAGTACCAGCACCAGCAGAGGGGTGCACATCAGGGGCGAGCTTTTGCCCTGACCATGGAGGAGTCAGAGCTAGTCGGAGACGTGATATCAGGTCCAGTCTTACTCGATTCTTTTCCAGCTCATGCCTTATTTGATTCTGGTGCATCTCATAGCTTTGTATCTGTATCTTTTGCTTTGAGACATCATCTTGAGTCTGAACCATTGGCGCGGACTTGCAAGATCACGACCGGGGGTGGCATCATCCTGGTCAGTAATGTTTGCAAGAACCAGAGGGTTTATATGGGAGGCCGTGAGCTGAGTGTATATTTACTTGTAATGCCACTTCCGAGTTACGATATAGTACTCGGGATAGATTGGTTGAGTAGACATCACACTAGTATCGATTGTCGTGGAGGCAGAGTTTTATTTCAGATGCCAGGAGAGCCGGAGTTCGAGTTCGTCCGAGGAGCAGAGCAGAGCGAAGGCGATTTCTGTGGGGCTTTGGTAGAAGAGCGGGAGCCGCCACATCCGTTGATTGCAGAGTTCTTGGATGTCTTTCCAGAGGATTTGCCGGGGTTGCCGCCGGACAGAGATGTGGAGTTCTCTATAGACTTAGTGCCAGGAGCAGAGCCAATCTCTCAGCACGTCTATAGAGTGAACAACAGTGAACTGGCGAAGTTGAAGAAGCAGGTGGATGAGTTGCAAGACAAAGGCTTTATCCGTTCCAGTTCGTCACCATGGGGTGCTCCGGTACTGTTTGTACCCAAGAAGGATGGGTCGGTACGTATGTGTATCGACTACAGGGCACTTAATAACCTCACTATCAAGAACAAATACCCGTTGCCGCGGATTGATGACTTGTTCGACCAGCTGAGCGGAGCGAGGGTATTCTCGAAGATAGACTTGAGGTCAGGGTACCATCAGGTGAAGGTAAAGAGGGAAGACATCCCGAAGACGGCTTTCAGGACTCGTTATGGACAGTTCGAGTTCTTGGTGATGCCGTTTGGGTTGACCAATGCCCCGACAGTGTTCATGAATCTGATGAACAAGGTATTTCATCAGTACCTGGATCAGTTTGTGGTAGTCTTCATAGACGACATTCTGATATATTCGAAGACCCCGGAGGAGCATGAGCAGCACTTGAGGATTGTTCTGGAGATTCTCAGGAAGGAGAAGTTGTATGGCAAGTTGTCGAAGTGTGAATTCTTCCTTGATAAGGTTGAATTTCTTGGGCATGTCATTACAGGAGATGGAGTCTCGGTGGACCCGAAGAAGATCTCAGCAGTTGAATCGTGGTCTACCCCGAGTTCAGTAGCAGAGATCAGGAGCTTCCTTGGATTAGCAGGCTACTACCGGAAGTTTGTTCAGGACTTCTCCAGACTAGCAGAGCCGATGACTAGACTGACCAGGAAGGACGTGGAATTCGTCTGGACTGAGGATTGCCAGTCAGCATTTGAGGAGCTGAAGAGGAGATTGACTACAGCTCCCATCTTGACACTACCATCAGGAGCAGGAGGATTTTCCATTTACAGTGATGCATCAGGGAAGGGTTTGGGTTGTGTACTACAGCAGCATGGGAAGGTAATTGCCTATGCTTCCAGGCAATTACGCCCGCATGAGAAGAACTATCCTACCCATGATTTGGAGCTTGCAGCAGTTATCTTTGCTCTCAAATTATGGAAACACTATCTATATGGAGAGAGAGTAGAGATCTTCACAGACCATAAGAGCTTAAAGTATGTGTTTACACAGAAGGAGCTCAACATGAGGCAGCGGCGATGGTTGGAGCTGATGAAGGACTTCGACATATCTTTGTAGTACCATCCAGGGAAGGCCAACGTAGTCGCAGATGCTTTGAGCAGGTATCCTATGGCTATATGCTTGACTAGGGACAGGCATCTATTGGCAGACCTCGATAGTTTGGGCATTGAGGTATTGGTTTCGGGAGTCGCGGCGCAGATGTGGGGACTTCAGGTTCAGTCGGAGCTGATGGACCGAGTCAGAGTCGGACAGTATGAGGATGAGTCTCTGAGGAGCATCAGAGCACAGGTGCAGGTCGGGCTGGCAGAGGACTTTACCGTCGCAGATGATGGATCATTGCGACACGGTACCAGGTTGTGCGTACCGAAGGGAGCATTGCGCGAGGAGATTATGCAGGAGGCGCATCGTTCCCAATACTCTATGCATCCCGGTGCCAACAAGATGTATAGAGACATGAGGGAGCATGTATGGTGGTATGGCATGAAGCGAGAGGTAGCTAGCTTCGTGTCCAGATATTTGGTTTGCCAGCAGGTCAAGGCGGAGAGACAGAGGCCAGGCGGATTGCTTCAGCCCTTGCCCATTCCGGAGTGGAAATGGGAGCATGTTACCATGGATTTTGTATCAGGGCTTTCGCGTTCTCCAGGAGGCAAGGATGCAATTTGGGTCATCGTGGACAGGTTGACCAAATCAGCCCACTTTCTGCCATTTAAAGTGGGTACATCTACGGAGAGACTTGCGGAGATGTATGTGCGCCAGATTGTCAGATTGCACGGTGTTCCAGTGAGCATTGTCTCGGATCGGGATAGCCGCTTCACGTCCCATTTTTGGAGGAGTTTGCAGGCTAGCTTGGGCACTCAGCTCAAGTTCAGTATCGCTTATCACCCCCAGACGGACGGACAGTCAGAGAGGACTATTCAGACTCTCGAGGACATGCTACGCACCTGTGTTTTGGATCTTGGAGGTTCTTGGGAGGATTACCTTCACTTGGTAGAGTTTTCATACAACAACAGCTACCAAGCCAGCATTGAGATGTCACCATTCGAGGCGTTGTATGGACGGAGGTGCCGCACTCCGTTGTCCTGGGATGATGTTGGTGACAGGGCTTTATTGGGACCAGAGATGGTAGTGGATGCAGCAGAGAAGGTGAAGCTTATCAAAGACAGACTTCGAGTGACGCAGGACAGGCAACGGCATTGGGCCGATAGCCACCGGAGACCTCTGGAGTTTGAGGTATAGCTTTAGTTTTGTCTTGTTTGTGTTTGATTGTTGCTTGTTAGAGTGCTAAGTTTGTGTTTCGTGCTAGGTTGGCGGTCTGGTTTTCTTGAGGATTTCTCCGACACGTGGCACGATTCGTTTCGGTGGAGGCGGCAAGCTTAGTCCGCGATTCATCGGTCCTTTCAGCATTCTTGAGAGGGTCGGTACAGTCGCCTACAGACTAGACTTACCACCTGCACTGGAGAGAGTGCACAACGTGTTTCACGTGTCGCAGTTGAGACGATACGTGGCAGATCCCAGTCATGTGTTAGATCATTCGGAGATAGAGGTGGGCCCTACTCTCAGCTATCCAGAGCAGCCAGTGGAGATTCTGGATCAGAGAGAGAAGGTGCTGAGGAACCAGACGATTCCGTTGGTGCGCGTCGCGTGGAGGCATCACTCGCCAGGAGAGAGTACCTGGGAGCGAGAGGTTGAGATGCGCGAGCAATATCCGTATCTTTTCGAGCCGTGAGGTATAATCCCTTCTTGCATTATATTGTTTGTTTTGGTAGATAGTTTCTTCCTTAATTTCGAGGACAAAATTTTTCTAAGGTGGGTAGGTTTGTCACCCTCACATTTCCATCTAGGGGTAGTTTGGTAATTATTATGGGTATTAATTATTTTAGGATTATTATAATTAATAATTGTGCATGACTGAATTATTTATTTTATTGTATTAATAATTATTGCTAGTGTAGACTTGTTTTGGACTTGTGTAGTGGACTTAACCTTTTAATTAGGGGACATGAACAAACTTTTTGGACTAGTCTAAGTTGAGCCCATGAATTAGGCCCATGGATTAAGAAACATGCTTAATTAGTGAAACCATTAGACTAGAACCTTCCCTCCCTAATTATTTCTTCATGAGAGGCCCCAAGGGGTATTTTTGACTTTGTACATTGCTTGAGGAAGGGTTTATGTCCAGCCATAATTGAGAGGAGAGAGAGTGCTCTCATTTTAGTTCTTCCCCAAAATTCTAGATCTAGTTTTCCCCCTTCCAATTCTCCATCAATTCTCCATCAATTCTCTTCAAATCTCTTCCTAAATTCAATATTGAAGCCCCTACATCAAGGATCTACAAGCAAGAAACAAGGAGAAGGAGGCCAAGATCTACAAGGAGAGGAGCAACTTGTCATTTGGGACCTTTTCATTGGGAATCCATCTCCCAATAGGTATAAATCAGTTTCCCCCCTTTCTATAGGCTATAAATCTGAGTTTTTACCATAAGAAACCACCCCACATGCATAGGTTACCCATAGGATTTGTTTTGGTATCATTTGGAGACCTACGGTGGGAGTTATGTCCATTTTGGTGTCAATTTTGGGGAAATTCCGAAATTGGCACATGTAGTGCTTGTCAATGGATCTAATAGATCTAATTGACCATTGATTGTTTGTTTGTAGCTTGTGTCGTATCCACAATTGGATACGTGTGGGCCGAGTCTTGTCGATTTGATAAAACGGTCAATTTTGGGGGTTTTCCTCCGACACGGGGCCATGTGCATATCATATGGTGACACGGACACGTAGACACTATAATTTATATATGTATTGTTCATAATATATGTTTTGGGCTTGTACGTGTCCTCCGGGATACGTTTAGTTGTGAGTTGGGGGCCGTGTCGCAAGCGTATCATAGAAAAGTGTGATACGAGTGCGGTGCACCCCATGTGTTTGTGTTTTGGTTTTTGTAATATACATGCATATGTAAATATATTTGTATATGCTATCTATACATTAATTGGAGTATATAATGGTGTATTTTGAGTTTTTGGTTTTATGTGTGTCCATGTGTATATTATGAGGGTATCTAGATAGATAGAACTATAAGTATATGTCTATATATATATGTTAGTGTATATAATATGTATCTAGATATATATATATATATCTATTTGTATATAAGTCTATATGTATACCTATATGTTGATTCATAAGTGTGGCTAAGTATTTGCATATGTAGCTATGATTAATATGTATGAGTATATCTATATGTATTGGTATCTATACCTTAGTGTTATGCATATATGATTGATATGTATAAGGGGTAGTACATGCATCTATGTTTGGAGATATTTAGATATATGTGTGTGTACATATATATAGATATATTCTTAGAGATTGTTAGTGTTGTGTAGTGTTGTGTGTCTGTGTGGATGTGAGTGTATGAGGAGGGCAGAAACTGGAAATCAGACAGCAAGGTGCAGCACGTTCAGAAGCTGCACAGCAACAGTGAGGATCGGGCAGTGTCAATGCACACTGCAGCAGGGAACACTACAGGATTGGGCAGCAGCAGTTTCTCCACTGTGCAGTTGCACAGCTGCACAGATTATTGCTGTAGTGATCTGTATCAGGAAACACTGCAGAGGTATCTGCAATGTACACAGCTTTGAGCAAGGGACTGAAACACAGCAGGCTGTTTCAGTGAGATACTGAACTGCTTCAGTGAGATACTGAACTGCTTCAGTGAGATACTGAACTGAACTGCAGTGAGGATAACCTCTGAACTCAGTAGGTTGAGACTGAAGACTGCAGCAATTCCCTGTGTGAAGACTCTTTTACCACCACTGCATCGTGCACAGCAACTTCAATCTGAACAGATCACCTGAACACTGAACACAGCAAGGAGGCTGTGTTACTGAACACACAGCAAGGACAGTCAGGTAATGCAATATGCAGTTCAGCCTTACACTATGAATTAGTGTAGGTATTGGAGAGTGTCCAGACCAGTTTCAGTGCCAGTTAATGTCTGTAGTGCAGTTTCAGGTTGGGGTATTTGGGGTTTGAGTCAGCTTGGTATCAGTTAGTTGGGTTTAGTGTTTAGTTGGGTCTTGTTGGTTTCAGTCAGCAGATTATTAGTTGTTGGTTGTTTAGTTAGTATTAGATTAGTTAAGGTTCTAGTAGTTAGTATCAATAAGATTATTTTCAGCCTTGTGTTCAGTTTATTTTAGTAGTTAGGTGTTGGTTTATGGGGTAAATCATTGGCAACTCGGGCATTAGGAAGCCACAGTAAGTATAGGAGCAGTATCAGTACCAGTGAGGGACTGGCCTAGCAGGAGTTGGTTTTAGTTGACTAGTTAGTTTAAGGTTTTGGGTCGAGTTTCAGTCAGTGGATTAGTTGGTTAGTTAGTAGCTATAGAAATATTTGGCTAGTAATGGCATATAGGATAATTAGGTTTGGCCTTAACTATATGAAATAGAAATAGGTTTCTTTTGTGTCAGTTATGTTTAGTTTTAGTTATATATACAGGTAGGTATGACTTGGCTAAGTGTTGCAATACCTCGGGATACCAGGATATCACCAAGGTATTGAGCGTGGGTATCGAGGGTAATTGCGATACGCATTGGCACAAGGCCAAGGTATCCCATTTATATTATTTTGAGATATTGTTGCTATATGTGACTTATGTATATATATATAAACCTATTTTTATATTAGAAAATCGGCGTATCTTAGGATACGGCTTCTTGATTTGCACCGTGGTGTGTTAGCTTAGCTAGTATAGCATAGCTTCATAGTGTATTGACTTAGTGACTAGTTTTAGACTCTTACAACCTAGAAATACATTGGTTTGACCTAGAAACGGCGTATTGACCTGGAACTTCTTCAACTTCAATTATTTTTATCATTGAATCTTGTATTAATACAACATACCATATATAGGTTGTGAGACACCAGCTTGGGCATCGAGAGACACACTTTGCTCAGGACTTCAGGCGAGTACATTTCTCTGATTGTTTTTAATTCATAATGTTGTATATATATGCATGTTCTAGATTAGTATACATTGATTCCCGACACAGTGATTTCACGGACTGGTGCTATATGGATCCCGTCAGGAGGTGTTATCCCCTACCGTGTGCAACGGGTATCCAATGACATGTATTTCATCGTGTACATCGGGTATTGACTTTCATGTGCTTCTTGTGCATCCACTATTTCGTGTGCTAGTGTGACTATCGTGATCATGTACGTAACATGTCGTGATTGGATCCATGAGTATTGGTTGGGGAGGGGGAGTAGGAGTTGGTTATGTGATCAAAGCCCTCTTGATCTCATGTGCATGTCGATTATACACCTCACGTATAATAGAGTTACCTATATACCTCATGTGCAACCTAAACCGATCACATAATGAACTCTCACTCTAAAACACATAGTTTAGTATTTCTTGTTCTCTACTTGCAGTCATTCTTGTATTTACTTCCAGCTTTATTGTGCCTATTGCCTGTTCACTTGTACAGTTTATTCTTCTACTTGTGCATCTTGTATCATTTTTCTATTGCTTGTTATATATGCTCGATTATGTTATTGGAACTGCTTTCAGAGGTATGTACTTCGCTCCAATCCTGACTGGATATATTTTTTCCAGATGATTGGCTAGAGGAGCTGTGTCCCACACATTATGGACCTCAGGAGGGTGAGACTTTAGAGGACACTCCCCTAGAGCCAGAGGACATAGTAGCAGTGACCGAGGAGGTCTAGTTTGGTTTAGATATTGTATTAGACTATTATTTTTTGTGGAGATTCACAGATGTACTATTATTTCATATTGTGGATGTATCTTCTTTCCTTCGCTATTTCCATTCGTACATTATTTCCTCCTTAGTTTGTTTTGTGATTGAGATTGATATATTTGTGAGATACCATATTGCTCCTCCGATTGGAGTTGAGATGATTGACAGGTACCATATTATATTGTTGAGATATTAGATAGTTAGAAATGACCCAGACAGCGTTCTACCGCCGATTCTGCGGCGTAGGCTGGGCGTAACCACGTACTCGTGCCCGAATATCAGGGTACGGGTCGTGACATACTGTATATATACAACCACTGTTATATTCTTATCGTATTGTTGTACAACTTTGAGAAAAGAATTAGGAGCATGTAACCACTTTGAGGAATATAAATCTTGTCATACTGATGAACAAGCCATATTAATTTTTCATCGACATAATAGAACATTACTCAGAGCATTGAGTGAATGCTTATTCCCTCATTTGAATGACCTTTTTGTTGCATTCTATGTGTTTCTTCTATGTGTTTCTGCAGATTCATCTAATTTAAATAGAATATGTATCTTGATTTTCTCTCATTTACTCATTAGAAAACCAAGCTTCACTGACCTGAGTCTGTTTTGTTTGTGAAATGCAGTTTTTTGAAAGAAGTGTGCAAGAATAGAATATAACACTTAATGGACTTAACCAGAGTTAATTATGGGTTAGTGTTTTCAAACCAACAGATGAGTCACTCTGCTTAATCCATAGCTCTAGGAAGCATGGACACTCCAACAGATGACTTTTCAATTAGAAAGTCATGGCCTTTACAAAAAAGAAGTATTTGTAATTTTGTATTCGGATAGTTTATAAAATATTTAGTATTTTCCAAATTAAGGAATTAGTTGGGACACTTGTTATAAATTTAATATTGGATATTATAAACTTGTATGCTGCCACAATAATTGTCACATCAATTACAAAAATAAAGATTATTATGAGACCTCTCAAAAACTATAATGCATATTTTATTGTTGTTGTTTGAATATATATATATATATATATATATATATATATATATATATATATATATATATATATATATATATATATATATAACACTATCCTCGTTCAACTCTATCCAGTGTGGCACCAAATCTTGGAAAAGAGGACGAGTTTGAACTTAGTATCGGCCGATACCGACCCGATATGCCGATACCGACCCGATATGGCCGATACCGATACATGTACTGTATTTTTAATGTGGAATATAACATCTATTTTAAATATATGGATACATATATTTATATCTGTTATCAATTATATTCTTTGTTTCCATCAATCTTACCAGATGGCACCCATGACCCGAGGACGTACACGTCACTTGAGAGTGGTACCTCCTACTGTTTAGGAGGAAGTGGTACCTCCTACTGTTAAGGAGAAAGTGACTATTAAGGAGGAAGTGATACCTCCTACTATTAAATTGAAAGCGTTTATTAAGAAGGAAGTGACAACTCCTACTGTTAAGGAGGAAGTGGTACCTCCTACTGTTGGGCAGGCACCAGCTCAGAGGGGGAGTTCCAGTCACCCAGCACCTATAGCGGAGATTGATCACCTAGACGCTGCTTATGCGAAGTATCTGAGGGACTGGGTTCTGCCCTAGCGTATTGGATTTCCTTGAGAGATTGAGAAATTGGATAAGACTTATGGTATAACTGTGATACTTTTATTATGCTTATTGTGTGAGTATGATACTTTTATATTGTGCTTTTTGTGTGGCTGTGATACTTTTATTGTGTGACTGTGATATTTCATATACTTTTGTGATATTTCGTACCCAGAAAATTTAACGGAGCGTTGTTTCGGGTTTGCCTATTTTTATGAACTATTATAAGTCTGTGTATTTGTTTTATTCATATGTATGTTAATTTATCGGTGTTGAGTGTTCCACCGAAGGGGTCGGCGAACCCAAGAAATTTAACGGAGGGTTGCTCCGGGTCTATTTATATAAATTGAAAATTCATAAACTGCAGAAAGATTGGTTTGGAAACCATTTTATATTCTTTTTTTATTTTTTTACTAAAAATTTAGCAACGTTTAGCATCATTTAGTGACGTTTAGCAACGTTTAAATATGTCGCTAAATACGTCGCTGAATACGTTGCTAAATTGGTCGCTGAATGCCGCTAAATTGCTGACATGACAGTATTTGCCAGGTCAATAAAACGTCGCTAAATGTGTTGCAAAATATTGGTAAACAAAAAAAATTTAGTGACGTTTAGCGACACACAAACACGTCGCTAATTTAGCGACGTCGCTAAACGTCGCTAATATAAAAAATATTAGCGACGCTAATACGTTGCTAGAAAATGTCGCTATTGCGACGTTTTGCGACATTTTTCCTGTCAGCGACTAGCTTAAACACGACTTCATTAAAATGTCACTAATTACGTCGCTAATTTTTTTTGCGACATTTTTAGGCCATTTAGAGACGTTTCCAAACGTCGCTAATTTGACTTATTCTAGTAGTGTGATACCAATATCCTCATGGTACCCAAGTATCATACTAGTACCTTGTCCCAAACTCTAATACCTTGACACATAACTTACCTATACTTGGCTAACTTGATAACCACTTCTATCAACACACACACACACACACACACACACACACACACACACACATATATATATATATATATATATATATATATATATATATGTAAAACCCCCTCCCTATAAAATCGTATATACCTTTTATTTATTAATTATTAATTAAATTATAGTAATTAGGTCTAAATAGGAGAAATAGATTTTTAATAATTTTTATGTTAGGTGTTCGGGCACTTAGAGGACTTATGGGACCATCAGGAATTTTTCGGAATCTATTCCATATAGGAGACCCCTTAAGCTGTTGCTAGCCTATTGGTGTGCATTGTTCTAATCTATAATTTTCTTATGAGTATATATATAATAGATATGTATACACAAGTATATATATGTATATATATATTTAGAAAGAAAAGGAAAGAAAGAAAAAGAAGTATTAATAAGAAATTAACTAATAATAATAATAATAATAATAATAATAATAATATAATAACAATTAATATAGTAATAATACTAAACTACTACTTAGCAAAGCAGCCACTTAGCCATTGCTAAGACCCGCCTTCAATCCATCCAGCAACTTGCTGGCTTCCAAGGACCCGCCTAATAATAATAACACTAATAATAATATAATAATAAACTACTAAACCATTCCTTAGCACAATTGCTAAGACCCACCGCCCATTGCATTAGTTTCTTCAGCAACTTGCTCTCTCTCACCCGCTCCTTAAGCAATATGTTCCCAGACCATTACTTCAGCGAAAATATGCCAGACCCGACCCTTGGCCGAGACCTTTCAACGGACGAACCATCCGCACCCTCTCTCTTCCTATATTATATAATATATATATATATATATATATATATATATATATATATATATATATATATATATATATATATATATATATATATATATAGTTATCTCTCAAAAACCCTAACCTAAATCTCCAGACCTCCTCTTCCCATCTAGAGCCGTCACCACAGCCAGAGAGCCCCGCCAAGCCATCCAACCATCCCGACGACTCCGACCTCGCGCCCTGCAGAATTCCACTCGAAGTACCTTCCCTCCGGAGTGGTTTTCCGTCGACTCGCTCAACCAAACTCCGTTCCGTCTTTACCGGTATGATCACCCCTTAACCCTCTTCCATATTTGCTTTATAGACAACCTCGGAAAACATGTGCCCCTAGGTAAAAAACAGCGTCCAAAGTGGGCGGAACAGACCCAATTCTGAAATCGCAGAAAACTGCGGTGACCACCTATATTGCCGAGTTCGTATCTCCCACCACAGAGATCCGAATTCGGTGATTCTTTTTGATACCTGTAGAACACTTGACCTAGTTTATTTTATGTTAAATAACCCTATGCTATTAGTTGCTGTGGACAGAATTATATTCATCACAAAACTGCACGCACCCACTTTTTCCAGATTTCTAAAAGTTGGAAAACGGAGCACGTCCCGCCAAACGGGACCGTCCAACCGTGTGCCAAGTGTACCGAATGGCGCACGCAGTGTAACCGGACACGTAAAAATTTATGGGGACTGATTCGGACGCGTGTGCGCGCCAAAATCAGACCGTATCCGCGGACACACACCGTGTCGCAACTTTAGTAGAACTCGCGCGTATTTTTGCACGCTTGTCAGATTGCGACGAAACTTGCGCCACTGGACTCGTGGTAACGTGCTGGTCCTGTGACCCAATTTTCACGCATTTCTGAGACTGTTGACCAGATCGCCAATTGGCAGGCCCCACAGTTGACTTTTTGGACAAATTTCCGTTTTGCCCCTGTGTCCAAATTGGACGAAAGGAATGTGCTTTATAGCTATTTTGCTCATTCCGGAAACGTTGGTGATATTTATTTCAGCCTCCGGAGATGTTTGTTCGGAGCCCTTAGTTCCAGGTTCTGTGTTCTTGACATCTGGGCGCGTACACTTTACAGATTTCTTGCCAGGCAAGTATATCTTGCCATTGTACTGTTATTTATATTTCATATGTTGCATGCATCTTTATTTTCTGTCTTTAGTTCATATATTTTAACTGTTATATAAAATGTGCGCGACGGTGTCGTCGCGGTATGTTTTTATTTATGTATTTGCATTGACCTTGTTTATGAGACTACCCCATTATCATGTAGCATCTTTAGGTTCATCGGCCGTGACACAGTTATTACATGAGTTGTGAGTCTCATATAGATCATGGACTGGCGTGCAGGGTTGGCCTCCTGTACGTGTGATCCGTGCGTTAGGAATAACTGTTGTTAGAAACTTTGCATGCTAGTAGACTTAGCAGTTATTAGAGGTCTAGGGACATAGCCTATTGTAGTACGGTGGTCCCATCCTTGTCCTTGTTTGGTTGCAGGATTGGGCTAGGGTACTAAGAATAGGCTATGAACCAAATCGTGTCATGGATGTGACATGCTTAGAGCATGGGGTGGGGAGAACAACAAGTACCGCATTTGAGCTCCTTTACACTTTTCCTTCTGTAACCCGGAAGCTCCGCTGGAGATACGGGCGGTGATGACCCCTTTACTACTTGGCGGGCCTCTGCCGTTCAAAAGACGACATGCCTTTGAGGCCCCTGGTTCTCCGAGAGAGTCATGCCAATCCTAGTTCTCAGCCAGATAGCTCACTTGTTAGAAAGTTGTTCTTAAACTGCATTCACATAGATGGTTAGATGACCCATTGGATATTTATTTCAGTACTTTATTGGCATATGTTTAAGTATCTTATTAT
Source organism: Iris macrosiphon (assembly GCA_036927795.1). Taxonomy (NCBI): domain Eukaryota; kingdom Viridiplantae; phylum Streptophyta; class Magnoliopsida; order Asparagales; family Iridaceae; genus Iris; species Iris macrosiphon. The sequence continues at coordinate 210,629,894 of JAYESA010000006.1, read as the reverse complement.
GTCCCTCTGAGGACCTGGTCCACTGCCAGGTGTATCTGTTCTTGAGTATTTGTAGGAGCGCAGATTTGGATGGTTGTATATGCTTCGTGGATGTCTTCTCTTCGAGCCATGATCGATAGCTGGTATACTTATATTGGGTTTGATTGTGTTGTACTTATTTTGTATTTTCTCTTATATTCGAGTTGGTAGTGGATTTGTTTCCATCCAACTATCATCCTTAGATACTTCTTATTGAGATCTAGTTTCATAGATGCTGGTTATTTATTTATATTAATTTTTGTGGATAAGATTTAGATTATACCCTGTGACTTATGATAGATTTATACCACATGTGGATTGATATTCATATTACAGCGTACGTATGTATTTGGTTTCCATATATTAGAGTTGCCATATCCATGCGGCTGACATGCTTACGTGTCCTAGTCCTACGTATTTTTTGGACTGGGGCGTGACATATTTTTGTGGTGGCCCATGCAGGTCGAGAGCATATTGTCTCGGTTACGTTACTGTACCGAGCATGCCTGCACCTAGGACTAGAGTATAGGATCTCATCCACAATTGACTGTGATTTATCTCCTCCTATCTGTTCTAATTTGAACAATTGTATCCTGCTTGTTTCATGTGCTTCCCTAATAGTTCCTTGAGTATAGTCTTCTGCTAGAATATAGGAACCCCTGTTATTTGGATGATAATTATGATAGCACACCTATTTAGAATACAACGAGATTATAGATACACCACTAAGTTTAGAATATCTAGTAAACTCTAGAATTCCTTATCTTTAGAATTGGTTTACCATTACCCCTGATGTATTATGAAGACTTAAGAGTAATATAGACACTACTAGAGATAGTTAGAAGTTTTACCATAATGTTTGACCCTAGTATTGAGAAACCAATAGAAAACCAAAAATTTGAATATTAGGACTGAACCTAATTTTTATAGTTAGGAAGTATTGGAGAACTGTAAACTTATATCATTGTCTTGTTATTAGTAGACAGCACCCTAGAAAGCCTAGAGGAATGTAATCAACACTTCTCCCTTGATCATACCCCGAACATACCAACTAACACCCCACTCCCCCCTTAGAAAACCATGATGCTATCTAGAGCCCTCTATCTTTATTTTATATATTGTTTCCCTGCGACCATAGCGCTCGCTATTTTGCGAGGACTAATTACGTTTCTTCTCTTCATCTTTCAACTCGTGCCATCTGACACTTCGGATAGTAGTCCAAGTAATTTTATTCTTTGTTAAGGGCTCATAGTTTGCTAAGATTATAGTTGTAGCCTTGATTATGAAATTTTTTATGCTTGGTAGTTAGAACTTGATAAGTTTAAGTTGTTTTGTAGATTGTGACCGATGATTAACCCTTAATTTTAAATTATGTAATTTGTACCCTCACCTTGATACAAGCAAGATCCCTTTTCCCCTTAAAACGGCCAGTAACTCTTCTATCCTTACTATTGACAATTGTTCTATAAGCACTATGACTAAGATGTAAGATGACCATAACCTATGTAATAGAAGAGGATACCCCAATAAAGTACCAAGACCTCTTCTCATAGACCTTAACAGGAGCTTTTACGGTATCCTTAAGACAATACAATAGTAGTTAAATTATTTTAAATTGGGTAGTATACCTCACCACCTAGTATCATATAGCCCTTGTGATCCATTGATGAAGTGTAACTGAATGACATTAATTGTATGCTAGCAAAGACGACAGTGTTTATTCAGACAAAAGAATTTAGAGGTCCTTGCCCCCATTTGGTCGACTAGCGACTTAGACAAGGAGGTTGTATGATAACTATAGAGATTGTAGAGTCTTTTGTTACTATTGCTTACGTTATTTTTGTTTTGCAAACTTGAGTTATTTGTAACTTCTCTCATCATAATCCAGCGTTATATTTTCTGTGCTACCTCGAATTATGCTGCTATTATAGCCTAGTTTTTGCAAGCTTATTCTTTATCAAGCTTGTTCATGATATATGTATTAATGGATGCATACATTAATACATTTCAGAATCAGTGTATTAAGGTCTAGCTAACCTTAGTGCGCTTGGTTCGCTCTTCGCATAACTACTTTACGTGGATTGAAAAATATAATGATTTGTAGACGAATATACTTGCCCTAGACATGTCTAAGCGTATCGTATCGGCTACATAACTGTACTAATACGGGCATGCGGATACGGATTTACCAAATAGGATTTCAGTCCATAACTGCCTTGACAATTCCCATTGGATTCCTTGAAACGCCTTGATCCCTATACTTGCATTCTATTACTTCTCCCTTGAACTCTTATTTATTGATCTACGTCTTTCCTTATTTCGAAAAGACGAAACATCTTGCTTGGTATAAGTTTGACATATAGATAGTACTAGATATCCCCATAGGCCAATCACATTGTTTGGTGACTACCTTTTATAAATGATTAAGGGAACATCATCGACGATATGTTTGGTGTTAAAGACTTTGATGATTCAATAGCATGATTAAATAATTTGGGACATAGTCTTCTTAGATGTATAGCCTTAGATGATAGATGGGTAAATTCTAAGTTGGGTAGCAGTACATTGGCAACTCGAGAGGAATTTCTTTTAGATTGTGATCAAGTAAGATTAGATTGGGAGATTCAAGTCACTTTAATTTTGAGAAATTTTAAAAGAAGGATTTAGATAATGAGGATTTAACGAATTTTAAAATCTTGATATTGCAGACCATATATTTAATTTTTGAGCACATAATTTAAAATTTGAATATTTAAGGATGAATCATCGATTTAAATTTTGAGGATAAATATAGAATTTTAGACTTGAACAATTGGGAAATTAGATTTAAATTTTACAATTTAATGCTTGAATTAAAAGTTCAGTTTTGATTGTTGGGTCATCTATTTAAAATATTGAGGATGTAAATTGAGTTTAAATATTTGAAGAATACAAAATTCTTAAGTTGAGAATAGGAATAATATTTGATTAGAATTGTTATTGTCAAGGTCTAGAGGAGATTATGATAGTTGGAAATTGTGATATAAATTTTGATGTGGGATGTCGTATAGACTTGAGTTAGATTTGGATGTTGATTATTTAAAAATCGAGAAGAGATTACGACAGGTTGAATTTGATTTAAACAATGGTTATCTTAATTTTGAAGTGATCGCGATAGATTTGAATAGATTTTGTTATTTAAATTTTTGGAAGAGATTGCGATTGACGTATCTTATGTATACGAATGTGAAAGATTTAACAAATTATGCCTTATTTTAATTTCGAGGACGAAATTTTTACAAGTTGGGTAGAATATAAAACCCCCTCCCTAGAAAATCGTATATACCTTTTATTTATTAATTATTAATTAAATTGTAGTAATTAGGTCTAAATAGGAGAAATAGATTTTTTTAATAATTTTTATGTTAGGTGTTCGGGCACTTAGAGGACTTATGGGACCATCAGGAATTTTTCGGAATCTATTCCATGTAGGAGACCCCTTAAGCTGTTGCTAGCCTAATGGTGTACATTGTTCTAATCTATAATTTTCTTATGAGTATATATATAATAGATATGTATACACAAGTATATATATGTATATATATATTTAGAAATAAAAGGAAAGAAAGAAAAAGAAGTATTAAATAAGAAATTAACTAATAATAATAATAATAATATAATAACAATTAATATAGTAATAATACTAAACTACTACTTAGCAAAGCAGCCACTTAGCCATTGCTAAGACCCGCCTTCAATCCATCCAGCAACTTGCTGGCTTCCAAGGACCCGCCTAATAATAATAACACTAATAATAATATAATAATAAACTACTAAACCATTCCTTAGCACAATTGCTAAGACCCACCGCCCATTGCATTAGTTTCTTCAGCAACTTGCTCTCTCTCACCCGCTCCTTAAGCAATATGTTCCCAGACCATTACTTCAGCAAAAATATGCCAGACCCGACCCTTGGCCGAGACCTTTCAACGGACGAACCATCCGCACCCTCTCTCTTCCTATATTATATAATATATATATATATATATATATATATATATATATATATATATATATATATATATATATATATATATAGTTATCTCTCAAAAACCCTAACCTAAATCTCCAGACCTCCTTTTCCCATATAGAGCCGTCACCACAGCCAGAGAGCCCCGCCAAGCCATCCAACCATCCCGACGACTCCGACCTCGCGCCCTGCAGAATTCCACTCGAAGCACCTTCGCTCCGGAGTGGTTTTCCGTCGACTCGCTCAACCAAACTCCGTTCCGTCTTTACCGGTATGATCACCCCTTAACCCTCTTCCATATTTGTTTTATAGCCAATCTCGGAAAACGTGTGCCCCTAGGTGAAAAATAGCGTCCAAAGTGGGCGGAACAGACCCAATTCTGAAATCGCAGAAAACTGCGGTGACCACCTATATTGTCGAGTTCGTATCTCCCACCACAGAGATCCAAATTCGGTGATTCTTTTTGATACCTATAGAACACTTGAGCTAGTTTATTTTCTGTTAAATAATCCTATGCTATTAGTTGCTGTGGACAGAATTATATTCGTCACAAAACTGCGTGCACCCACTTTTTCCAGATTTCTAAAAGTTGGAAAACGAAGCGCGCCCCGCCAAACGGGACCGCTCCGCCGTGTGCCAAGTGTACCGAATGGCGCACGCAGCGTAACCGGACACGTAAATATTTGTGGAGACTGTTTCGGACGCGTGTGCGCGCCAGAATCAGACCGTATCCGCGGACACACACCGTGTCGCAACTTTAGTGGAACTCGCGCATATTTTTGCACGCTTGTCAGATTACGACGAAACTTGCGTCACTGGACTCATGGTAACGCGCTGGTCCTGTGACCCAATTTTCACGCATTTCTGAGATGGTTGACCAGATCGCCAATTGGCGGGCCCCAAAGTTGACTTTTTGGATAAAATTCTGTTCGGCCCATCGGAATCCACATTTGGACATACCGTTGGGTTTGTATTGACATCTAGAATTGTTTGACCTATAGTTTGTCCTATTTAGAGAATGTTACCCTTGGCACGCTTTTCAGTGCAAAGTGGGCCACACGTGGACCCACTTTTGCCCGAAATTACTGTTTTGCCCCTGTGTCCAAATTGGACAAAAGGGATATGCTTTTTAGCTATTTTGCTCATTCCGGAAACGTTGGTGATGTTTATTTCAGCCTCCGGAGACGTTTGTTCGGAGGCCTTAGTTCCAGGTTCTGTGTTCTTGACATCTGGGCGCGTACACTTTACAGATTTCTTGCCAGACAAGTATACCTTGCCATTGTACTGTTATTTATATTCCATATGTTGCATGCATCTTTATTTTCTGTCTTTAGTTCATATATTTTAACTTTTATATAAAATGCGCGCGACGGTGTCGTCGCGGTATATTTTTATTTATGTATTTGCATTGACCTTATTTATGAGACTACCCCATTATCATGTAGCATCTTTAGGTTCATCGGCCGTGACACAGTTGTTACACGAGTTGTGAGTCTCATATAGATCATGGACTGGCGTGCAGGGTTGGCCTCCTGTACGTGTGATCCGTGCGTTAGGAATAACTGTTGTTAGAAACTTTGCATGCTAGTAGACTTAGCAGTTATTAGAGGTCTAGGGACATAGCCTATTTTAGTACGGTGGTCCCATCCTTGTCCTTGTTTGGTTGCAGGATTGGGCTAGGGTACTAAGAATAGGCTATGAACCAAATCGTGTCATGGATGTGACATGCTTAGAGCATGGGGTGGGGAGAACAACAAGTACCGCATTTGAGCTCCTTTACACTTTTTCTTCTGTAACCCGGAAGCTCCGCTGGAGATACGGGCGGTGATGACCCCTTTACTACTTGGCGGGCCTCTGCCGTTCAAAAGACGACATGCCTTTGAGGCCCCTGGTTCTCCGAGAGAGTCATGCCAATCCTAGTTCTCAGCCAGATAGCTCACTTGTTAGAAAGTTGTTCTTAAACTGCATTCACATAGATGGTTAGGCGACCCATTGGATATTTATTTCAGTACTTTATTGGCATGTGTTTAAGTATCTTGTTATGTCCCTCTGAGGACCTGGTCCGCTGCCAGGTGTATCTGTTCTTGAGTATTTGTAGGAGCGCAGATTTGGATGGTTGTATATGCTTCGTGGATGTCTTCTCTTCGAGCCGTGATCGATAGCTGGTATACTTATATTGGGTTTGATTGTGTTGTACTTATTTTGTATTTTCTCTTATATTCGAGTTGGTAGTGGATTTGTTTCCATCCAACTATCATCCTTAGATACTTCTTATTGAGATCTAGTTTCATAGATGCTGGTTATTTATTTATATTAATTTTCGTGGATGAGATTTAGATTATACCCTGTAACTTGTGATAGATTTATACCACATGTGGATTGATATTCATATTACAGCGTACGTATGGATTTGGTTTCCATATATTAGAGTTGCCATATCCATGCGGCTGGCATGCTTACGTGTCCTAGTCCTATATATTTTTGGGACTGGGGCGTGACAATATATATATATATATATGCTTGGCAACCTATGATACCTACAATCACTTGATATCCACACTACATAGGATCATAGGATACACAAAATGCCTATGTCGTATAGTCAGTTCTCTACTTGTAACCAATATTGCACCTATTAGACCTATTCAATAAATTATAGGATTAAATTATGTCTTAGCCCTTCGTATTAGCTTTCTGATACTTCAAACGGATTACATTTTCGTGTCCAAAAGCTCACAAAATTATGAAAATATCGAAACGCATTTGTCTTTCGGAGTCCTGAGTTAGGAGTAATAGTATTTCTAAGTTGCTACGGCTGTTAAAAATGAGATTGAATACTATGACGAATTTGGGTCAATTTGGACAAAAGAACACATGTATACACCAAATTTACCAAATTCACCTATACGTATCATGGCGTATCATGATACGGACTCTACGTATCCAATTTTGGACACAAAATACCTTCACACCATCAAATAAATATCACTAGTCCTTATTAGGACACAATGCACACACTCAATGAACACAATTGGGATTTTTCCTAAATTGAGCCCCAAAATCATGACACCAACTTAGATCTACCAAATTGAGGGCTCCTACTACCTAGATCTACCATTGGAAAGTTAAATCTAACCATGTGAAGGTTCCTACATGACCAAAGGATATTTTTACCATAAATTTGATAAAATTGAGAGAATTACCTAGTATTTTGGTAGCTTATTTGGATAATTTTGAATTTGGACATGGAAGGGATGAGTCGGACATGATCTCCTAGTAAGCTCCTCTACTATGGATCTTCTTGTGCTCTTCAATGCTCTAGGGCTTCATGATGGTGAGAATGAGTGGAATTTGGAAGTGGATTGAGTGAAATTGGTAGGAAATTGGGTTTGCTTGAGAAGGAAAAAGCTTTGGAAAAAGTGAGGCCAATGAGTGAAATAAAATGAATGGATGAGCCATAAATTGAACTTATCTCTTATAGTAAGGTTTGGTCATGCCAAAATATTAAATTTATCCCTCTTCATTTGTCATGAATAGAATCTAATTAACTAAAGGAAGGAATCTCTACAACTAAGAGGAATATTCTCTTAATGACAACTAAACTTAATTAATTCTAATTATTAAAGTCATGACTGATAATAATTGGCACTAACTAACACTTGCAAATTCTAATTGGCTAGCCACTAACTAACACTAATATAATTCTAGGCAATCACTAATATAAAATAATATATAAAAAATTTAACAATATATAAAATTACCAAAATACCCTTATAGTAGAAAGTGGTAGTTACAATCCTACCCCCTTAGAAAAAAAATTTCTCAAAATTTAAGGATGGAAGTAGACATAAACTGAAAGGATAACTCATGGTCCATAAGATAATCTCGTCTCCTTTCTTCTACGATCATAACATACTCATAAACCTCATTATAGTCAAGCCTCCATCTAGTCATAGTCTAAGAAAATCTTATCTAAAAATGATACCAGCATAAAATTCTGAAAGCCACACTATACATTTCTAAAAGCACGATTATGGTCTTTATCGGTCATGATATTGTAGTCTCTATCAAGGGTTTACTAATGTAAGCTATAAGATACTAGAGAATCAAGTAGATCAATAGATAAAAAGGAAAGGGAGGTCAAGAATAGAACATAATCTGCTAACTCAACACCTGTAACATCGGTCTCTCTCAACCATCATCGCAAAAATGCTGCCCTGCTAGGGTGTCTCTCTCTACAGGTGCAGGTCAATTTGCTGTGACACAGGTGGTCTAGCTGGACCTTTACCTATATCTAATACTTACACTAATTATTCACTAAGCATAAATCTAGCCATAATACTTAATATCAAGGGATACCACTTCTAATATTAGTGATATACTATGGTTCTAGGCTATGGACACACTGGCATATATTACCCAGGATACTATACTAATACTTCTAGGATACTATATTCTGGTACTATAAGGGTACTCTACCAACACTCAAATTTTTTACGTCCTTGTGAGACACATGAACGCATTCACTAGTATATCAATTCTTATTCTAGCTCACCCTCTAACACACATATAGTCTTCTATCTGTCTCAGTTTCTTGCAGTCACGTCCATACTTCTTAACCATTCTTCTTGCAAATGAATACTTGTATACACTCACGCTCATGTACCATATTGGTACACCCTTAAAAATCTAGAATAATCTCTATAGGGTGTCTACCCCAGTCTTGACACCATCTACATAAGGTACTAACTCCTATATATGGCACTTAGATGATACTCTCATACCAGGTTACTCATGTCTCTCATTTATCTTTAGTACACTAGCCACTAGAATATTTGTACCCTAAACTTTCTTAATATTTGAGGTACTCTGGATCTTAACACTAAGGTACTCCTCATATCTTGGCATCTGGTGCAAACTCATATCTTACACCTAACAATCATCCTAGGTTATTTACCTATATCTATTATCAATGTACATACATAAATACCTCATACCTACTATGACATTATGATATCTCACTGGTATCATTATACCCATTATACGGTTCACTGATGCATAACTACTCCCTCACTTCCAATACGCTAGCAAGGTGCTCACACTACTGAAACTTACTCCTATACATGTTACTTATCTTCTTATTATCTAACACACCTACACTTTATGCTCCATGACTCATCCCTTATATGTCCAACCTCAATATTATACTGGTACACCTAGCTAATATTATCAATCACAATAATACTTACTGAAATTAGATTGACACATATCACATGTTACTTATCCAAATCTTGGTACACCCTGAATACTTGTACTTTCTAGGCACTCTTGGTACACAAACACTAACTTCTTAACACTCATAATAGCTCATCACACACACACTACTACCCATACTAATGCACAAATTCTACATGTAGCTCAAGTCCTACTACCTAGCATAATACATTCTAATACTATCACACTCACATATAAACTAATGGGTATCACTCTACCATGGATCATTCTCGAATACATCTTATGGATACACATCTCCACACAACCAAGTATCAACCACCAATAGAATAGTGAGGCTCTATTAATTCCTAAAATAATTTTATGATATTCAATTTCTACTTGAATCACTCAACTATATGACCATATATCCATCTAAAACATGTATGATGACATGATACCAATACCTAGAATCATAAAAAGGTATGCTACTCCCTTTCATAACCCTCTTATTTCTAATACCAAGGCACCAATCACCAACTATACTCTGACACCAACCTTAGATCTATTATTACAAATGTACTACTCTTCGAGTTACTTCTAGGCTTATATAATAATACATGATGATCATATACCCAACCAAGAACCACTCTCAGACTCACAAGCTACACTCCCTACATCCAACACCAATACTCAATTTTAAATAACCTATCTACAAGTTACCAAACTATAAACACCCAGATTTTTAGAATTTAATTTTAGAATTTTAATTATGAATTTTTAAGTTTTTGGAGATTTTTTTGTAATTTTTAATTAATTATAATAAAAGTTCATTCAGAGAATTATATTTTTGTCTATTAAATTAATTATTAAAATATTTCAAAAATTATATTTTTTAGTGTATAATTAATCATAGGATATTGTGTAATTTTTTGGAATTTTTTGGGCTAAAAAATTATTTTTTATGACCTATATATAATAAATCAACTTAAACCAACCCAAACCAAACCAAACTAAACCAAATCGAACCATCATAGACCAACCCAACCCTAATCGGATATGGATCCTACCTGACTCGCTAACCCGCTACCCGACCCGCTCCTCCAAATCCAGAAACCGCAGCCAACCCCCTTCACTTCCCCTTCCGCCAACCGTCGACCGACCCTCTTTCCCTCCCCATAACCGCCCATTCCGACCTCCTATAAAACCCCCAGACCAACCCCCTCATTCACCATCAAACCCTCTTCCCTTTTCGATGAGCCACCATCGATGACGACGCCGGACCGCCACGCACTACCGCCGCAAAGTAGCCGCCGCACAGTCGCCTAATTCCGAGCTAACAGTAGTAACGAGGTATGCTACTTCCCACCCTCGTATCTATCTGTACAGTAATCCAAATATCGATATGTCGAATCCTATACGAATACCACATGACCCTCTCGAATCCTGTATAATTAGTTCGGGATATCGTGTCCTGTGTTGGTCGCAAATCGCATGCAAAATAGGAAAATGATCCAATTTGTAGTTCAAAAAACTGTCCCAAACGCCCATGTTCATAGCCATTTTTCTTCCAATCTAAATAATATTTTTAAATTCCACTTAAAAATTAATTTAAACAACATAACCGAGATTTAATTTCTTTAAATAGTTTATTTTAATTTGTTATATGCTGTATTTTATTCGTGGTTGAAGTTGACCAAAAATTTAGTTTTCTAAACCCAATTTTTTTCGAAATGGGGTGCGTCCTATTAAATGAGGTGACTTCGTCGTGTGCAAATTGTATCAAAAGGCGCGTATCATCAACGTGGACGTGTGGGATTTGTCAAAGTTGATTTGGATGTGTGTGCACACCGGAATCGACGCGTATCCGTTGAAAAATCCCTTATCGGCCTATTCTGACACTCATCATAATTTCGTGTGTGTTTGTCGTTTGGCAACGAAACTTGTACCATCAGATTTTTAGCGTTACGCTGGTCCTGTGACCCAAATTTGGTTCGATTCTGAGAACGTTGATAAAACCTCGTTTCGTGGGCGCCATGGTTCTACTTGACGGACGATTTTGTGATCGGCTCATTAGAATCCAGTTCTGGATGTTTCGATGAGTTTGTATCATCGTTCTGGACTCGTAGACACTAAGTTTGATGAATTTGGAGAACTTTGTCTCTGATACATTTTTTGGTGCGAAATGGGTCACATGTGAACCTCGCTTTGACCAAAAACTGTCAATTCTGCCCCTATGTCCAAATTAGACTTATGGGTAGTCAATCCTAGCAATTTTAAGTATTCTGAGAGCGATAGTAATGTTTTTTCAGCATCCAGAGGCGTACCTAGAGATTTTACTGTTACTGGAGCAACTGTAAGGAGTTCAGAACCCAGACAAGTGTACCTTGCCAAACTTGTAGTAGTTCCTTTGATATTAATTACTTGATTTATATATATATATATATATATATATATATATATATATATATATATATATATACTTTTATATTGTACCTGTTTAACTTAGGACCGTGAGACATTGCTTAGCGTTCGAACAAGATTCGGGTGTCGATGTCGTACGCGGAGTCGTATAACGTCACTTAGAGAGTTGATACCACGATCCTATATTTTTCTTACTTGCTTTATCAAGTAAGCCATACCTTAGGACACTTGACACTTTTTATAAGACATAATCTTTCCTAAGTTATTCATGGTGATTCTGTATAGGCTTATAGGATTCATGACATAAGACTTGCATATACATAGATATCATTATGACGCGCTGTACTAGCTAGAGGTCATGATCTTGCGTGTTATGTGCATAAAACGTCGTGAACATGAGACATATGATTATATTGGGTGGGGAGAGACATACAGGCTACATGATGATTACATACATATATATTTATTATTGCGGTACTTTAGTCTATGTTCCAGAGCTTGGCCCATTACGTGATATTACTGCTACTGGCTCCCCGACACAGAGCTTGTAGTGGTCTCAGCCTGAGTACTAGTGGTGCTCTCATTTGCATATCATATAGCTGGTTACATAGCTTGCCCCGAGGATCTATTTTTATATACTGCATTTTATTTGGCTTGAGTTATTCTTGTATCTTACTATGTCTCCTGAGGACCTAGATCCGGATTATGTCCCCTGAGGACCTAGATCCGGATTATGTCCCCTGAGGACCTAGATCCGGATTATGTCCCCAGGTACAGCAGAAGAGGAATACCCCGAGATATACGGGATAGGAGCTGACGCTGGAGCAGTGCTGGAACCAGAGGAAGAGGTTGTGCCAGATAATTTCTCCTGAGTATTCTGTTATATACTCAGTTATTTCTGCTTCCAGTTATTCTATATCTTGACTCATGGAATATTGTATTAACTTATTATCGGGTTATTCTCCGAGATACTTTTTATTGGGATTTGTTGATAGACTATATTTCTTTATATTGATTAGTCTATCATATTGAATTATGTACTTTCTATAGATGAGATTAGAATTAGACTGTGACATGTATCTTAGACCATTGTATTTGTTTTACAGCTTAAGTACACTCTAACGGATCCATTAAATTGGGTTTGCCCATTGGAGTTGTGCTGTTGGCCATTGCCACGTGGTTAGTCCCTCGGTATTTTGGGACTGGGGCGTGACATAGTTTTTGTGGTGGTCCATACAGGTCTATGACTATATTACTTTGGTTTCAACTAAGGAACCGAGCAAGCCTGCAATTAGGATATGATAAATTATAGGATCTCATCCACTTGTTAATCTGTTCTTGACCTCTATATCGACTTCAAAATAATTTTTTGACTTGCATCCTGCCTTGATTCTTCTGTACGTCTCTTATAGTTTACTTTGGATGTACAGTAATGGATCCACGAGCTAGCGACGAGACTCCCGTACGTACACCACAAGGTGATATGGTCACCTACGACGATGGAGTGACACCATTGGGTGGAGATCCCTCCACTCAATAAAGCAATCGAGCAAATCAGCACGCCTCAAGGATCCGGCGAGACGACATTCCACCACCGCCATAGTTTACTCCACCAATATCCGCTTTTCTACCAGGACAACCTATGGACGGACAACAGATGTTCCAAATATTCTACGCAATGATGCAAGCATAACAACAAGTTCATCAAGAGGCCCAGCAATGCCAGACAGAGAAGTTCTTTGACGGACTTAGCTTTGAGCTACAGAGATTAATCAGCTCTGTTGCAACTACTTCTTACACGGACGTCCTTATTGCAGCCCTACCCATGGAGCGCATTACTAAGAGAGAGTCTAGCCAGGAGCGGCTGCATATACTAGCACCAGTCCGAGCACAGCAGGGAGGAGCTGCAAAGCGACCACAGATGAATCCACCACAGAGAGCATTTACCACTAGCACTAGTCCTTCCTACTTGTCACTACTGTGGCAAGGTAGGCCATGTTGAGAAGGAATACAAATGCAAATGGAAATTATGTTTAGCTTACGGATCCAGACAGCATTCATCCAGGGATTGCCCTGAGCGTCGAGAGAGAGCACTGATGATTCATCTACCAGCCCTACCAGCACCAGCACCAGGACTCCCTACTTGTCATTATTATGGAAAGGTAGGCTATCTCGCCAAGAAATGCTGACACAGATTGGGATTGTGCTTGGTTTGTAGATCCAGCCAACATTCAGCCAGAAATTGTACAGAGCATCGAGGCAAAACACTGATGGTTCACCGACGAGCACCGATGGTTAATCGACAAGTTTTACCAGCACTGGGAGGATATCAGCCAAGGCCACCCTTGGCATCACAGACAATACTCTTTCAGCAGGCCCAATAACAGCAAAGGGCACCACCACAGGGATGTGGACAGGCTTTTGCGATGACAGTGGAGGAGGCACAAACTCGAGGAGTAGCGAATGAGTAAGATTTGGTTTTATCATAGCTAGCTATAATAGCGAATAATCCTAGTAATACTTTATCAAGTGCCTGTTAGTTCCATTCCCTAGCCTAAACCTAGTATGTTAGCATGAACTTGTTAGTCTAGATTAGTAATATGTCACTGGTACCCAAGTTTTCATAAGCTGTAGTTGATCTTCGCTCTAACCAGGCTCCTTTACTCTTGAATTACTTATCTCTCATTGCCCAGGGGAAAGTTTTTATTTCTTTCCTACGTGTTGATCTGTTCTTATAGTTTTCATTTCTTCTGCTTGAACAAAACTTGCACCCTTTCTCTCAATTTTTTCCTTGTTCATGGTTCCTTATCCTTTGTGTCGTGCTTCAACAAACATGTCTTGCAACCGTGTCATCTTTTCTGGAGCAAACCTTTTCTTGGCAGGTTATGTTTTATTTTCTTAATTGCAAGGACGTAATTTTTTTAAGGTGGATAGATTGTAAACACCCAAATTTTTAGAATTTAATTTTAGAATTTTAATTATAAATTTTTGGAGATTTTTCTGTAATTTTTAATTAATTATAATAAATATTCGTTCAGGGAATTATATTTTTTTGTATTAAATTAATTATTAAAATATTGCAAAAATTATATTTTTGAGTGTATAATTAATCATAGGATATTGTATAATTTTTTTGAAATTTATTGGGCTCAAAAACTATTTTTTATGACATATATATAATAAACTAACTTAAACCAACCCAAACCAAACCAAACTGAACCAAACCGAACCATCCTAGACCAACCCAACCCTAATCGGATCCGGATCCTACCTGACCTGCTAACCCGCTACCCGACCCGCCCCTCCAAATTCAGAAACCGCAGCCAACCCCCTTTACTTCCCCTTCCTCCAACCGCCGACCGACCCTCTTTCCCTCCCCATAACTGCCCATTTCGACCTCCTATAAAACCCCCAGACCAACCCACTCATTCACCATCAAACCCTCTTCTATTTTTGATGAGCCACCGTCGACGATGACGCCGGACTGCCGTGCACCACCGTTGCAAAGTAGCCGTCGCACAGTCGCCCAATTCTGAGCTAACAGTAGTAACGAGGTATGCTACTTCCCACCCCCGTATCTATCTGTACAGTAATCCAAATATCGATCTGTCAAATCCTATACGAAGACCACATGACTCTCTTGAACCCTGTATAATTAGTTCGGGGTATCGTGTCCTGTGTCGGTCGCAAATCATGACGCAAAACAAAAAATGACCCAATTTATAGTTCAGAAAACTGTCCCAAACACCCATGTTCATGGCCGTTGTTATTCCAACCTAAATACTATTTTTAAATTCCACTTGAACATTAATTTAAACAACATAACCAAGATTTAATCCCTTTAAATAGTTTATTTTAATTTATTGTATGCTGTATTTTATTCGTGGTTGAAGTTGACCAAAAATTTGGTTTTCTAAACCCGAAAATTTCTGAAATAGGGTGCGTCGTACTAAACGAGGTGACTTCGTCGTATGCAAATTACATCGAAAGGTGCGTATCATCAACGCGAACGTGTAAAATTTTACGAAAGTTAATTTGGATGTACGTGCACACCAGAATTGACGCTTATCCGTCAAAAAATCCCGTATCCGCCAATTCAGACACTCGTCATAATTTCGTGTGTGCTTATCGTTTCGTAACAAAACTTACACCATCAGATTCGTAGCATTATGATGGTCCTGTAACCCAAGTTTGGTTCGATTCTGCGAACATTTACGAAACCATATTTTGTGGGTCCCACGATTCTACTTGACGGGCAATTTTGTGATCGGCTCATCGGAATCCAGTTCTGGATGTTCTATTGGGTTTATATCATCGTTATGGACTCGTAGACACTAAGTTTAATGAATTTGGAGAACTTTATCTCTAGCTTGTTTTTTGGTGCGTAGTGGGCCACGCGTGGACCTCGCTTTGACTAGAAACTGTCAATTCTGCCCCTGTGTCCAAATTGGATTTTTGGGTAGTCAATTCTAGCTATTTTATGTATTCTGAGAGCGATGGTAATATTTTTTCAGCATTCGGAGGCGTACCTGGAGATTTTACTATTATAGGAGCAACTAAAGGAGTTCAAAACCCAGACAAGTGTACCTTGCCAAACTTGCAGTAGTTCCTTTGATATTAATTACTTGAGTTATATATATATATATATATTTATATATATATATATATATATATATATACTTTTGTATTGTACCTGTTTAACTTAGGACCGTGAGACGTTGCTTAGCGTCCGAACAAGATTCGGGTGTCGATGCCCTACGCGGAGTCGTGTAACGTCACTTAGAGAGTTGATACCACGATCTTATATTTTTTGTGCTTGCTTTATCAAGTACGTCATACCTTAGGACACTTGACACTATTCATGAGATATAATCTTTTCTGAGTTATTCATGGTGATTCTGTATAGGCTTACATGATTCGTGACATAAGACTTGCATATACATAAATATCATTATGACTCGTTGTACTAGCTAAAGGTCATGATCTTGCGTGTTATGTACATGAGATGTCATGGACATGAGACATGTGATTATATTGGGTGGAGAGAGACACATAGGATACAGGCTGATTATATACATATATATTTATTATTGCGGTGCTTTAGTCTCTGTTCCAGAGCTTGGCCCATTACGTGATATTACTGCTACCGGCTCCCCGACACAGAGCTTATAGTGGTCTCAGCCTGAGTACTAGTGATGCTCTCATTTGTATATCACATAGATGGTTACATAGTTTGCCCTGAGGATCTATTTTTATATACTGTATTTTATTTGGCTTGAGTTATTCTTGTACCTTACTATGTCCCATGAGGACGTGGATCCGGATTATGTCCTCAGGTACATCAGAAGAGGAATATCCCAAGATATACGGGACAGGAGCTGATGCTGGAGCAGTACTGGCACCAGAGGACGAGGTTGTGCTAGATGATTTCTACTAAGTATTCTGTTATATACTCAGTTATTTCTGCTTCCAGTTATTCTATATCTTGCCTCTTAGATTATTGTATTAACTTATTATCAAGTTATTTCCCGAGACACTTTTTATTGGGATTTGTTGATAGACTATATTTCTTTATATTGATTAGTCTATCATATTGAATTATGTTTACTTTTTTTGGATGAGATTAGAATTAGACTGTGACATATATCTTAGACCATTGTATTTGTTTTACAGCTTAAGTACACTCTAACGGTTCCATTAAATTGGATTTTCTCATTGGAGTTGTGTTGCTGGCCATTGCCACGTGGCTAGTCCCTCGGTATTTTGGGACTAGGGCGTGACACAAACCACTGCACTGTCCAAGGAACCTCAGAAACTATTGAAATGAAGATCTATGAGGAATTGGACTAGAGAAACTAAGGATATCTCTATTCCTGAGCTAGGGAAGGAAGATGATGGAACAAAATTTTATAATAACAATAGTAGAATGATAGAGATGGTATGTTAAGAACTAATTTAAGATACAATCTGATAATCATATACGTCTATCTGAAATCATGTTACCCAGAATCCTTGCCACACTAGTAAACATAGCTGCGATAAACTATAGAGTCCATAACCAAGGTACATACTTCTCAAATTATGTTATCTAAATTCTCGCATTGCTAGCTAGCATGGCTGCGAGATCTCTAGATTCCATAACCAAGATAAGTATATCTCAAAATTGGCTCTATGTTATCGCCACGCCAGCTAATATGACTACGATAAACTCTAGACTCCATAACTAAAGCATACATTTACCTTTTTTATTGTCCTTATCAAAATATGTCATCATAATATACCCTAATTCAGTCTATAAAATTTATCTCGATATAAGAGTCAAAGTCAACAACGAACTTCAAGAATTAAATTCAACAACAATAAGTGAGAGTGAACAGAAACAAGTGGGAAAAAAATTTGATGTAGAGTTTATAGTAAGATTCTCAAGGGTCGTCCCAGGAACCTCTCAGAGAATCCTAATTTGTGATTGAGTATTCTCTCATACTATATCCTATATCATATTGCAGGCTCGCAGTAGTACAACTAAGCCACCATAAAAATGTGTCACGACCCGTACCTGTATGATCGGGCACGAGTACGTGGGTATGTCCAACCTACGCTGCAGCATCGACGGTAAAACGATGTCTAGGTCATCAATATCTAGCTATCAATCTTACTAATACAACTACTTCTATCATATACTCAATTACCATAATCTAATGGCGGAATAAATAAGAAAGATAAACCAAAGAAAAGAAACTAGACACAATATAGAATAAAAAGTACTAGCCTAGATTGTCACTACCATATTTCCAGAATAGGGGTATTTTTGTCATTTTTTTATTATAAATATTGTGTTATTTATTTTATATATAATGTGCATGATAAATATATATGGTAAATAATATTATTATTGGTTAGTTGACTAGTCTATTTTAACTAGACTTGACATTAGTGGATCACCCTAGACTTGACTTGACCCATTGATTCAATTAAATAGTTAGTCATGACTAGATTAATTCCATTAAACCTATTTAGAATCAAGAATATAATATTTCTCCTATGGTTTAGTAGATCATATTCATGAAGGAATAGGAGGGGCACTTGAGTCAATTCAAACATTCCTCAACCTAACCGTAACCCTAAGAGGAAGTCTATATAAGCCTCTTGTTCATGAATAACCCTCATTTTCTTTTCTCATTATATTATTCCTAAAGTTAGAGGCAAACAAAAATACCTTCCCTACCAAATCTACCCATTCCCAAATTTTATCCCCCTCATTCTCATTCTAAGGAGGATAAGGAGCTTGGCATTGCTAGAGGAAGCTTGAAAAGGAGTCCAAGTATTAAGGATCATGTCCACTTCGTCTTCCTTGTGTCTAAATTCAGAGTTCTTCAAGGAGGTCATTCAAAACCTAGGTAACTCTCAATTTTCTACTCTATTTGTGGTTAAGAACACCCATTAGACCTATAGGAACCCTCCAATAGGTGGATTTGACACTCTAATGCTAGACCTAGGTGTTAGAAGCCTTCATTTTGATAGATCTAGGTTTTCCTCTTTTGTGGAATGATGTTTTGGGCTCAATTTGGAGGAATTTCGAATAGTGTCCACCAAGTGTTCGACACGTATCCCTAAAGGGATTTTTGTGTCCTTTTTGAGTCGAGATTTGGTGTATAATTATTTAATTTATAGAAATTATCAAGGAATTGGAA
Organism: Iris macrosiphon; assembly: GCA_036927795.1. Classification (NCBI taxonomy): domain Eukaryota; kingdom Viridiplantae; phylum Streptophyta; class Magnoliopsida; order Asparagales; family Iridaceae; genus Iris; species Iris macrosiphon. The sequence continues at coordinate 210,610,541 of JAYESA010000006.1, read as the reverse complement.
ATTATCAGAGAATGTACTTGCCTTGGGTCCTTAGCTGGTATTTATGGATGTCCTGTTCCAGAGTATCCCCTGGGAAAATCAACAGTCCTATAAACATATCACAATATCACTTGTATCAGATGCTACTCTAACACACAAATAGATTGGACTTGCTCGTGTATCGTGACGTGTCATGGTTGGATCCACATTACTAGTTGGGGGCGGGGAAGTAGTTAGTAAGAAATGTGATCATAACCTCTTATTGTAGTGTAGAACAATGTAAGTGTTAATCATGCTTTTCACTCATGATTAGCCAGGCCCTATAGCTATCGTACATGTTCCCAAGCCGATCACATTTTGAAACTACTATTTCAAACACGTAGAATAGATTACAGTTCCCTATTTTAAATCATATACTACATCACCCGTATATGATACTGTTCCTTGTTCTTTTATTTCCATACATGCACTGACTATATCATATTGCCTATTGCCTGTCTCTTTACATTGCTTGTCTCTCATAAATTGTCATTGCATTTATTTCACTGTCTTCTCAATAGCTAGCATGACATGTTTTATTGTATTATAGACATTATCAATTAATGGAACTGTTATTTGAGAGTGTTGCTTTGCTCCTTCCTGACTGGAAACATTTTTCCAGACTATGCCCTAGAGGACCGCTGTCCGACACTTTATGGACCATATGGTGAGTAACTGCAGACTTGGTAGTCTAGTTGTGATTTCGGAAAGTCTAGCCGGAAATTTCTATTATTAGTTAGTTCTTTAAGTAGACTATTTTGGTACCGGATTTGTCTCCGACATTTTTGATGAGACTTGGATATTTGTTGAGTTAGATTACATTCTGGATTTGTGTTGTATTTAATTTTTGTTCGATATCTTATCGTGCTGTAATTCTGTGATTGAGTATGTGTTCATTTTATTTGTGTCATCCGTGCCTCCTTATGGAGATTGGATGCTTGTGTGAGATTGGCTAGATAGTATCAAGACCTTGACAGCGTTCTACATCCGATGCTGCGGCGTAGGCTGGATGTACCCACGCACTCGTGCCCCTAAACTGGGTGCGGGTCGTGACACATTTTTAGTGGTGGCCCATGCAGGTCCTTAGCTGGTATTTATGGATGTCCTGTTCCAGAGTATCCCCTGGGAAAATCAACAGTCCTATAAACATATCACAATATCACTTGTATCAGATGCTACTCTAACACACAAATAGAATGTACTTGCTCGTGTATCGTGACGTGTCATGGTTGGATCCACATTACTAGTTGGGGGCGGGGAAGTAGTTAGTAAGAAATGTGATCATAACCTCTTATTGTAGTGTAGAACAATGTAAGTGTTAATCATGCTTTTCACTCATGATTAGCCAGGCCCTATAGCTATCGTACAATGTAAGTGTTAATCATGCTTTTCCCCAAATGGATTTTTGTGTCCTTTTTGAGTCGAGATTTGGTGTACGTAGTTGTCACGACCCGCACCCGAAAAATCGGGCATGAGCCGTGGGTACGTCCAGCCAACGCCGCAGAATCGGCGGTAGAACGCTGTAAGGTTCGTTCTAGGTCATAATCTATCTCATAAAAATCTGTCAATATCCTCTCCAAAAGGAGGGCAACCACGCAATATATATATATATGAACTCTCAATCACAATAACTAGGAGAAGAATAAAAGCACGATATGATAGCACAAAGAAACAAGAAACACAGAGCAAGACAATATCCAAATATACAGTCCAAGTCTATAGTATCTACAACATCAGCAAAATAATAATACAGTCATCCAGAATAATCAACTGGGAACAACCCAGGAAAACCCACCTAGCTAACTAGGGCGCTAAAGGCGTCTCCTCGCCGGGCTCCTCCTCAGTCTCGGGGTCACAGCACTCCTCGACACCCGACCCATAGAATGTCGGGCAATAATCCTCAGGATCCTCTGGAAAAAATATGCCCAGTCAGGACTGGAGCGAAGTACATAACTCTGAAAGCACCTCCAAATACATGGTAAGGTGTATATGACGAGCAATAGAAAAGTATACAAGATGCACAGGAAATAAATACATGATGGAGCAGATAAAGTAGCTGCAATGTAAACTGGAGAACAATACAAGTAGTGGAGAAGTAACTGCATGTGAGAAAACATGAATACTAGCTAAGTGCCTTGAGCACAAGTTCGTTATGTGATCGGCTTAGGTTGCACATGAAAAATACTACGATAACTCCGTTATGCGTGAGTTGCATAACCAACATACACATGTATACTGTTTGTGTCACGACCCGCACCCGGTTATTCGGGCACGAGTGCGTGGGCACGTCCAGCCTACGCCGCAGTGTCGGCGGTAGTACGCTGTCTAGGTCTTTTCTGGGGTCAATAAGTATCTATCTCATCCACAATAAATAGACAAGGAAAGTAACAGGAAATAGGAATGCTAACTTTTATAAAACAAATTGTGACAACAGATCCATAGTTAATACAAAGCCAGAAGATAGATCGGGGACAAACCCGAGTATATGCTGAAAAGGAAATAAAATAATAACTAACTGGCTACTCCTCCTCAAGGTAGTCTCCTGAGTGGGAACCGGCTCCTCATATGTGTCACCTGCTAACTCATAGTGGGCATAATAGGTAGGGGCAAAGTCCTCATCATCGCCTAAAACAACAGATCCAGTCAGGAAAGGAGCAAAGTACACAATGCACAACAAGATTAAACTAAATATTTATGACAATTAAATATTAAATATCAAGTTAAGAAACTGCATAACAGAACATCATCATCTCAGAGTTAACTGTAAACAGGAATATAAGAAAGCAGGAAATAAATGAGACAGGAAATGAAACTACAACAGTCAGCAAGAACTATAACCAGACCAGAAGCTATCAGTGTGAACTTGTGTTTATTTTAGAATACATAGTTGGCATGTAGGGGTTTATAAGGCTAATCCGACCGTCATAAACGGCTATTAGACAATACAATCGAGATCCGGCTGATGGACAGTCGTGTACCAACAGCTATTAGACAATACAGGAGAAAGGGTAAACTACATGCCTTCTAGGTATTCTCCCACCCGACATGAAAACAAGACATGAACTCCAGTATTCAAGACATAAAATTCAACATTTCTAACACTAGGTGTAAACATCAAGGGTACATGTATGACAGGGAATTAATTATCACAATATATAAAGATTAACTTGAAGTGCAGGTACTTGCCTGTTGTTTGGATCAGATTAATAGTTCTTCGGGGAAAAGTCCAGAGATGAGTCCAAAAGCTGAAATAGACATTACCATCATGCTCAGAAGATGTCAAATAGCTAGAAATGCCTGTCCTTGGGTCCAATTTGGAGACAAGGACAAAAACGGCAGTTTCGGGTCAAAACGGGGTCCGCCGGTGGGCCCGCTTTGCACCGAAAAACACGTCCGGGTCAAAGGTCTCCAAATTCACCAAACTTAGTGTCAACAAGTCAGGAACGCTGATACGAACCCAACGGAACTTCCAGATTTGGATTCCGATGAGCCGAACACAAAATCGCCCGTCGAGCGGGGCTTGTGGGGCCCACGACACGCGATTTCGTCAACGTTCTCAGAATCGAACCAAACTTGACCCACAGGACCAGCGTATCGCTACGAGTCCGATGGCGCAAGTTTCGTCTCGATCTGACGAGTGTACAAGAAGTTAGGGCAAATTGTCGAAAAGTCGGATACGGGGCGATGTCCGCGGATACGCGTTGATTCCGGTGTGCTCGCACACCCGAATCAGCTTCCACGAAATCTCACACGTCCGTATCGACGATGTGCACGTATCTGTGAAGACCGCACGCGACCCAGTCGTCCCGTTTGGCGGGGCGGACTCAGTCCGGGGTGAAACAGGGTCTGGTTTTTCCTGTTTTTGGATCGCGGTGTGCGATCACCACAGGACGCGATGTCCCGAACAGTTTGTCCGGACACCGAGAGGGTCATATAGGCTTCACAACACAATTTGCGAAATTGAAAACGGAGCTACGAGGCGAAAGTTACACGCACCTGAAGGGGACCCGAAAACCGGGGTCTGACACGTGTCCGACACGACACAGGACACTGTGTCCTGTGTCTCGTGTCCGACACAGGGAGGGGATTTAGGGTTAGGGTTTGGGAGCTACGGCCGGCGGCGGGGACGGCGCTGAGGCGGTGCTGGGGCGGGGAGCGGCTGGCCGGGCTGCTCGCGGCGGGGAGGGGCCGGCCAGGGCAGCGCTCGGGCGGAGGCGGCGGCGAGGGGCGGCCCAGGGCGGCTGGCTGCTGTTGCTGCTGGCCTCCGCTGCTGCCGGAGGCGGGGGAAGGTCGTCGACGTCGAGGAGGGTCGGGGCGAGGGTGGCGGAGCAGAGGAGGTGAGGACGGCGGGTGGCTCACGGCGGAGCGGGGCGGAGTTAGGGCTAGGGTGGAGTCGGGGACGGGCGGGGGCGGGTTTTTATAGAGAGAGGGTGGCCGGGTGAGGCGGAGGAAGCGGCGGCCGGTGCGGGGTTGCGCGGAGCGGGCGGGGGAGCGTGGCCGGCGTGGCGCGGCGGCCGCGGGAGGCGGCGCCGGACGCGGGGGCGGTTGCGCGGGTCGTGCGGGGCTGGGGGCCAGGGAGCGGGTCCGGGTCCGGGCGGGTCGGGTTCAGGCGGACCCGACCCGACCCGCTAGGATTGGCGGGTTGGGCTCGGCCCAATGGGCTGGGCCGGGGTTGGGTTTGGGCTGAAATTTTAATAATAATAATAATAATAATAATAATAATAATAATACTAATAATATTAATAATAATAATAATTAATTAATTAATTAATTAAATAGTTTTAGGTGATTTAAAATTAGGTCCGGGGCCCGATAAATTCCAGAAAAATTACCCTAAGTCCAGTTTTTCATTTTACACCCAAAAATATTATTTCCATGATATTTTAATATTATTTATTAATAATTAAAAATCATTTATTAATTAAAAATCTTGATTTTAATTACAGAAAATTCCCAGAAAATTCCAGAAAATTGGGAAAAATCCAAGATTTAAAATTCTTACAAAATCTGGGGGTTTACAATCTACCCAACTTATGAAAATTTCGTCCTCGAAATTTAAAATTAAGCCATAATCTTTCACGTATCTCAATCGCAATCTCCTTGCAAAATTTTAAATCCTAATCATGTCCACTGCAACCACTTCATGATTAAGGTGACTACTGTTCAAATCAGAAATTCGATTTATGGTTATTACTTCCTCAAGTTACCTACAGGCAGGTTTTTGATTAAGTTCACATAGCATCTTCCAGATTGGCACGGGCTTATGAATTTACCTCCCGATCGTAATTTCTTCTGGAGTAATTCGAGTCCTGTATGCTTCAACTTTTCATCTCCTCAATAATCCAACTAGTTAGTCCAACCATCAAATTTTAATTTGTAATTCAAATCATCAAATTGAAAAATAATTAAATGTAGTCCACCCATGTTCAAGTCTGAAATTCTATAAATTTTATCTTCTAAATTCAAATTAATGATTTTATCTTCATTATTCAAGATTTAAATCATGTATCCAAGATACAACTTATTGGGTCCTCGATATCAATTCATTAATCATTTTAGTCACTCCTCTAAATTTTTAAAATTATAAGGGCTTGCTTCTTCCAATCTGACCTTACTCGGTCACGATCCAAAGGACATTCCTCTCGAGTTGACAAATGCATAGCTACCCAACTTAGAGTTTACCCATTCATCACAAAAGACTATATACCTTAAGGAAATATTCCTTAATATGTTTACCTATGTCATTCAATCCTCGAACTTCAACGCCGATCATGATATGTCCTCAATTACGAAAGTTAATTTTCAAGTATGTGATCGGCCTATGTGGCATATCCAGTACTATCTATGTACTAACTTATACCAGGAACGAGATTTTGTCTTTCCGAAATAAGGGAAGACGAAGATCAATAATAAAGAGTTCAAGGGTGGGGTGATAGAAAAGAAATATCGGGGTCAAGGCGTTTTAAAGTATTCAGGTGGGAATTGTCAAGCGATTGTGGATTGAATCCTATCGTGGTAGTTCCTACTCACATGCTCGTATTAATACAGTTATGCTCAGACATGTCTAGGGCAGATATACTAGTCAACTGTATGTCTCAATCCACGCAAAGTAGTGCGAAGGGCGAATCAAAATGCACTAAGGTTGATCAGACCGTAATACATTGATTCTGAATAGACAATTGTATTAGTGTGTCGACCCACTAATACATATGTCATGATCAAGCTTGATAAAAGGATAAGCTTACAAAACTAGGCTATAAAATAGTAGCATAAGTCAAGTACAGCAAAATGAAGTGCGCTAGATGGTGATGAAAGAAGATACAAATTATTTAAGTTCACAAACAACCTACATTAAGCACAATAACAAAAGATTCTACAAACTTTACAGTTATCAGATATAAAAGCATACCAGGTTATTACCAAGTTTAAAATTTACTAGGTTGGGGCTGAGGTCACGAACCAATAGGCACGAGCTAAATAATACTAGGAACGGTATCTACAAATCACTTACGCGCATTATCTGCTTCCAGAGTTTGCGCGTTCTCCACGGCCATGCTGGTAGAGCATCTCGTGGTGATCTTGTAGGAACCCCGTCGCTTGCTGGTAGATCCTTTACTCTGCATCCAAAATAAACGATAAAGGCGCACAGGAATCAAGGCAGGATGCAAGTCAATAAAATGATTCGAAGCAGGTATGAATATCAAGAAAGATTCAATTAAGTGGATGAGCTTTTCCTAAAATCCTCAATCTGATTGCAGGCCTGTTCGGTCCCTAAGTTGAAACCGAACAATTTAGTCGTTTAGGACCTGCATGGGCCACCACAAAAATGTGTCACGACCCGCACCCGGTTATTCGGGCACGAGTGCGTGGGCACGTCCAGCCTACGCCGCAGTGTCGGCGGTAGTACGATGTCTAGGTCTTTTCTGGGGTCAATAAGTATCTATCTCATCCACAATAAATAGACAAGGAAAGTAACAGGAAATAGGAATGCTAACTTTTATAAAACAAATTGTGACAACAGATCCATAGTTAATACAAAGCCAGAAGATAGATCGGGGACAAACCCGAGTATATGCTGAAAAGGAAATAAAATAATAACTAACTGGCTACTCCTCCTCAAGGTAGTCTCCTGAGTGGGAACCGGCTCCTCATATGTGTCACCTGCTAACTCATAGTGGGCATAATAGGTAGGGGCAAAGTCCTCATCATCGCCTAAAACAACGGATCCAGTCAGGAAAGGAGCAAAGTACACAATGCACAACAAGATTAAACTAAATATTTATGACAATTAAATATTGAATATCAAGTTAAGAAACTGCATAACAGAACATCATCATCTCAGAGTTAACTATAAACAGGAATATGAGAAAGCAGGAAATAAATGAGACAGGAAATGAAACTACAACAGTCAGCAAGAACTATAACCAGACCAGAAGCTATCTGTGTGAACTTGTGTTTATTTTAGAATACATAGTTGGCATATAGGGGTTTATAAGGCTAATCCGGCCGTCATAAATGGCTATTAGACAATACAATCGAGATCCGGCTGATGGACAATCGTGTACCAACAGCTATTAGACAATACAGGGGAAAGGGTAAACTACATGCCTTCTAGGTATTCTCCCACCCGACATAAAAACAAGACATGAACTCCTGTATTCAAGACATAAAATTCAACATTTCTAACACTAGGTGTAAACATCAAGGGTACATGTATGGCAGGGAATTAATTATCACAATATATAAAGATTAACTTGAAGTGCAGGTACTTGCCTGTTGTTTGGATCCGATTAATAGTTCTTCGGGGAAAAGTCCAGAGATGAGTCCAAAAGCTAAAATAGACATTACCATCATGCTCAAAAGATGTCAAATAGTTAGAAACGCCTGTCCTTGGGTCCAATTTGAAGACAAGAGCAAAAATGCAGTTTCGGGTCAAAACGGGATCCGCCGGTGGGCCCGCTTTGCACCGAAAAACGCGTCCGGGTCAAAGGTCTCCAAATTCACCAAACTTAGTGTCAACAGGTCAGGAACGCTGATACGAACCCAACGAAACTTCCAGATTTGGATTCCGATGAGCCGAACACAAAATTGCCCGTCGAGCGGGGCTTGTGGGGCCCACGACACGCGATTTTGTCAACGTTCTCAGAATCGAACCAAACTTGACCCACAGGACCAGCGTATCGCTACGAGTCCGATGGTGCAAGTTTCGTCTCGATCTAACGAGTGTACAAGAAGTTAGGGCAAATTGTCGAAAAGTCAGATACGGGGCGATGTCCGCGGATACGCGTTGATTCCGGTGTGCTCGCACACCCGAATCAGCTTCCACGAAATCTCACACGTCCGTATCGACGATGCGCACGTATCTGTGAAGACCGCACGCGACCCAGTCGTCCCGTTTGGCGGGACGGACTCAGTCCGGGGTGAAACAGGGTCTAGTTTTTCCTATTTTTGGATCGCGGTGTGCGATCACCACAGGACGCGATGCCCTGAACAGTTTGTCCGGACACCGAGAGGGTCATACAGGCTTCACAACGCAATTTGCGGAATTAAAAACGGAGCTACGAGGCGAAAGTTACACGCACCGGAAGGGGACCCGAAAACCGGGGTCTGACACGTGTCCGACACAACACAGGACACTGTGTCCTGTGTCTCGTGTCCGACACAGGGAGGGGATTTAGGGTTAGGGTTTAGGAGCTACGGCCGGCGGCGGGGACGGCGCTGAGGCGGTGCTGGGGCGGGGAGCGGCTGGCCGGGCTGCTCGCGGCGGGGAGGGGCCGGCCAGGGCAGCGCTCGGGCGGAGGCGACGGCGCGGGGCGGCCCAGGGAGGCTGGCTGCTGTTGCTGCTGGCCTCCGCTGCTGCCGGAGGCGGGGGGAAGGTCGTCGACATCGAGGAGGGTCGGGGCGAGGGTGGCGGAGCAGAGGGGGTGAGGACGGCGGGTGGCTCACGGCGGAGCGGGGCGGAGTTAGGGCTAGGGTGGAGTCGGGGACGGGCGGGGGCGGGTTTTTATAGAGAGAGGGTGGCCGGGTGAGGCGGAGGAAGCGGCGGCCGGTGCGGGGTTGCGCGGAGCGGGCGGGGGAGCGTGGCCGGCGTGGCGTGGCGGCCGCGGGAGGCGGCGGCGGACGCGGGGGCGGTTGCACGGGTCCTGCGGGGCTGGGGGCCAGGGAGCGGGTCCGGGCGGGTCGGGTTCAGGCGGACCCGACCCGACCCGCTAGGATTGGCGGGTTGGGCTCGGCCCAATGGGCTGGGCTGGGGTTGGGTTTGGGCTGAAATTTTAATAATAATAATAATAATAATAATACTAATAATATTAATAATAATAATAATTATTATTAATTAATTAATTAAATAGTTTTAGGTGATTTAAAATTAGGTCCGGGGCCCGATAAATTCCAGAAAAATTACCCTAAGTCCAGCTCATTTTACACCCAAAAATATTATTTCCATGATATTTTAATATTATTTATTAACAATTAAAAATCATTTATTAATTAAAAATCTTGATTTTAATTACAGAAAATTCCCAGAAAATTCCAGAAAATTGGGGAAAATCCAAGATTTAAAATTCTTACAAAATCTGGGGGTTTACAGTTTG